>JAYESA010000010.1:173953287-174293622 GCA_036927795.1 Iris macrosiphon
GTTTTGGATTCAATACTTGTGTTTATTCTATATTTTTGCTATGGCAACTCTGTGAACTAGTTATCAACGGCCGTTTAGGTATTTGCCTTGTGCGGGTGCAACTCCAGGCTCGCGCGATATCATGCTTCCGATGGAAATGATCGTCCTGTGGGAGTGCTGGCCCAGTGATTCGCGCCTAGCAGGGACGACCGATTCCTGCGGGAGATGGGGGCATGACATTTTGGTATTAGAGCACGGCTTTACGTTCTTGAAATTCGTATTGATTCTCTCAGTTTTGAACTTGTTTATTGATAATGTGATAGACGCTCTCTCTCGATGCTTCGATGAATGTTCCATACAATAAGTCTAAATATTTTTGAAAGTGCATGTGAATGATATGATTTGCTTGAAACAAAATAGTTATGCGAAGACCTTTGTGCCGATCTGTGTAGGACTTTATGGGAATAGATTCGTGTTAGAATTTGCAAGTTACGTGCGAACCATCGTGGCCTTATAAAAATACTAAGCAGATTAGCTATATACACAGCCTTTCGGCTAAGTTGTGTTGAGTATTGTGCGCCAAGACCTTTGGTACTAGTAAGTTGCAAGCGAAATTAGGATATCGTTCGGATAAGAAAAGTCAGACTTAGAATGACAATTGACAGTAACATTATCGGACTATCGCTAAGGCGAATCTTGGGAGTCGTGCCTGGATTTCGTAATATAGTTCAGACATTTATTCATAGCGATAAGTTATGACTCAATTATAGTTTGTACAGATGATTATCGATAGAAGTATATATGATAATAAGGTTATCAAGGCAACGCATAGGGATCGTGCAGGAGTTCTAAGGAACGAGTTGTATGGATTTATGCAAACAAAATTGAGAATTTAATAGGATGACTTGATTCCTGAGTGGTGTATGTGATAGTAAAATAAGAACGAATCGGATATGCAAAATGAGGATAGAATGAGTTAAAAGATTCATAGAGTATAGCTTGAACCCTGAGCGGTGTATTGGTCGTCTTAGAAATGTTCGAACGAATCGTGGCTTTCGGGATAGCAAACGAGCCTAGTAGCAAGCGACGTGATTGTGCAAAGCCTTATTATATGTCTAGAAAGTAAGCAAATTCGAAAGAATCGTGAGAGATTTGATTCGAACGAGTTAGAATGACTTAAACAATGGACACGGCTTATATCGAATAAAAATTCAGAGTGTTGGAATTAATATCTGGGTCAAAGAAACTTAGTAGATCGTACGAGTGATTTTGAATTGAGTTAAGTGAATTAAACTTGAGTTTGATATAGAATAATCGTGGACACGATCGGAGTAAGTGCAATTGGAATAATGGCGTGAATGAATGATTGTGCGCACAAAATTTTTGAATTGAGTAGGATATCGCTCGATAGAATTTAGTTTGAGTACGAATATTATTGTTTCGAATTTGGAAGACTGGATATCATATCAATAGTTGGAAGATAGCATGGATTGATGCAAGTTAGCAAAATTATAGTTCAGTGATTGAGGTAGACGATTATGGACTTAATCTTGAATTTGAACGTACGTTCTTGAATCTAGTTCAAAGGATAACACTCGACATCGGGCCTAGATGAGATTGATTATCCCGTGGGAGCGTTGGCGTGGTGATTTCACGTCCAGCGGGGATGATCGAACTCTCGGGAACATGTTCGATGATTATGCAGACGAACTCGATAAAATAGAACGTAATGGAGGTGAATAGACTTTGACTAGTGGATTTGAACTTGAATATTTTGTGGAATGCTTAAAGTAGACTACGAATTGATCAAGCGGTAATATTGATGTTGGACGAATTGGCTAGACGAATTATGATTACGGCATGAACGATTATTAGATAAATATGACTTGGTGGATTAATATATAACTTGGATGAGACAAAGCATAAGGATAAGGTGTCTTGATCGCTTTGATGATAACCATAACATTTGACCTTCTTGTCTTGTGCGAGTGCAACTCATTGCTCACACATGCATCACGTCCGGATTAGGACGATCATCCCGTGGGTGCGTTGGTATGGTGATATCACGTCCAGCGGGGATGGTTGAACTTGCAGGAGACCAAAACGTGACAATTGAAGGATCATCTTGACTTGTGGTTTGACACGATAAGACAAATTTTAGGATACAAGTAAATAGAAAGAATCTTGGAGATGAGTTAGTTTAGAACATGAAGCAAGACGCTCGATGGTTTAGTGAGCGGATATGTAAGTTATATTGAACAAAAAATTGTGATTGAGATCGAAAAGTTAGACTTTGTAGTCTAGACTAAATAAAGATTCGATACGTGGATCCTATCAGGTGTTTGAGAAGATAGATTATGCAAATCGTTAGGTTGGAGATGCGATGTGGATATATCATGGATTCGGTTCAACAAACATGTTGATGTGGATAGGATGATATGTGCTCAATATTTAGAAATTTGAGTGAAACGAGCTTGGATAGAATACCCCATGTGAAAGAATAATGGTTTGACCTTAGGGTATTGGGGCGAGCGTCGTGCAACGCGATTGTACAGTGAGTCGCAAACTCGAATTGTACCTATGACCTTGTGAGCTGACCTAGTGGCTAGGCAGACGACCCTATGTCGTGAGTTGAACTGGAGTGACTGACTTTAGAGTATCGTTCGAAAAGACGATAGAACTGGGGCAACAAGAGTTAGTATTAAGACTTGGAATTGGGTGTGTACGTTAGCGACGTTGGTGTTGAGATGAACGCAATGAGAGATAGGACTTGGATAAAAATTGATTGATTGGATATGTTATGCGATGGAGAGGAACAAGACGGTATTGGAGAATTGTCAGACGAAACTCTTATGATTGGAATTGGTGATATTCAAGATAAGTTGGCATAACGAATTAAATCATTGCTTAGAAGATGTGCGTTGATAGTAATGCAATACTTGGATTTGAGTGGGATTGGGGGTAGACGATGACTAAACGAACCAGATTTCAGTTAGTTGAGTAGCGAAACGATCGGCGATTCGAAATTTTTTTTACGAGTAACTTGCCCGACTTTGCTGTCACTAAGCTTGGTTGAAATACGCATATTTGGAGGACACCTTGAATATGGGTACGATCCAAAATTAGCGATATGTATAACTCGAATGTAGCTGCAAGTAAAAATGTTAGATTCGTATGGACGAGTATGGCAATTGAAGTAAGTTACCATCAGCCTAGACTTTCGTAAACAGAATATTATAAAGTTTCCCGTGCGAATGAGATAGTTCGGCGTTAAGGCGTAGTAAGGAACTGAGTCAGGGAACGCAATAATTGAATGATAGAGTCCTTTAATAAAATGGTTAAGCACACGTGCGAAATAGAATAAAAAACGAATAGGAAGATATGTTCGATCGGACCTAAGATGCGAAGGATTAGAACGTACACCATGTTGGGCAAAATTGATCTACGCTAAAGCAATAAAGATGGAGCTAGAAAACATAGGAAATTCAATGCGATGACTTTGGGTGGTAGTATATTTACTTAGCGAGAATGGACGGTGACTCGGTCATGCCCCGATCTCCCGTAGGAATCGGCCGTCCCTGCTAGGCCCGAATTACCGCGCCAGTGCTTCCGCAGGACGATCGTTCCCATATGGACGTGATGTCGCACGAGCACAAGTTGCGCCAGTGCAAGGCCATGAATCCGAACAGGCGCTTGGTAACAAGTTCACAGAATAGTCATAGCGAAAGCATTGAATGAACACAAGCATGAAACAATAGCAAGCTCTTTATTGATAATCAAGAATTATTACAAGCGGCGCTAGGCCGAGATTACAAGTCGCTCAAGCTCTCTCTCTCTCTCTCTCTCTAACAATAAATGTATGTCAAGCAGCTTATAACTTGGGATGATACATAGGCGATGTTCCAACATTATGTCTTGTATATGTGCTTCAGCTCTGGACGCAACACTCCAAGGCTCCAGAGTGAACTTCACGTATTAGTACGCACGAGAGGATACTCTGCACCAAACGAGGTTCTCCCGTACCCTATAATCAATCTGGTGGGTTATCAGTACATGAATGCACAGGTGGGGAGGCTTCTCGTCCGCTCGATAAATCTAAACACGTTATATTAGTTACGTGCACAAACTATTAAGTTATCTTTCTAGTCTTACCTTAGGATCAGTTTTATGGCATAAAATACAAAGCCTAACTTGTGTGGCAGTGCGTCGTGCGATAGAAGGGTAACGCGACAAAACCTACCGACTTATCATTCTTCCTTCCCTGTCCAATGACACAACCAAGTTAGCCAAACACGAATATATACATATATTGAAACCCAAGGAATCGCATAGCGAACACATGTATGCTACGAGCGTATTTCTAAATTAGGTGCACTAGTTTGCTTAAATTGTAATACAGAAGTTACTTCGTTTCAGATTCAGGCGTGTTACTCAGGTTATTCAAATGATTATAAAGCTCAGGTTACACAGATTATTTGTTCATTTCTCAGGTTACTCAAATTCAGATTTCTTAGACACAATACAATGACTCTCACGCGGATTGTCGCAACCGAGCCTGACTTAATCTATATGAACGGGTCGCTAGCCTACACGCCATTATGGACATAGTCGCAATAATACGGTGGTCCCGGTGCCCTAACAACAGACCAAACTTATCCGTTCTAGCTACAAGTAGCACGACTACCGGATTTTGCCCTAGGCCGGATCGGTCTTGGAGGCCCGACGTCCTGTCTATAGGGAATCAAGATTGTGCACAAGCGTCCATGACCAAGCGAGTCTCTTTTTATTGGTTCTTTCTTTATCTTTTGATATCTTCTTCTTCTGAGTAAACGACAATGGTTGTAGGTGCAGGTAATGAGCCTCGCTACAAGCCATCCCATGTCATTTCTGACTCATTGGTTCTTTACATCTTTCTTTATTATGGGCTCCTTGAGCCATTATTTTAGTGCCATTCTCTTAATGCCTCTCCTTTTTAGTCATTCTTTACTTGCATCGTACTTTTAAGTTTTCTTATCATCTTTGCAGCTCCCGGTATGGAAACTACCCTGGCGACCCAACGATCCCGAAGTCGTTCCATATTTTCTATTACTTAGCTCGAAATGACTATTTTGATAGTCTTCTTGCCTCATGTGAGTGAATCATGTTTTGTGTTGTGTTCCAGGTAGTAACATAAATCTATGAGACTAGCATTGAAACAAGACAAGCGAGTACTAGTTAGCACATAAAGCAGGCAAGCATCGAAATCATAGAAACATAAACCGCTACGCTAGCACGAGTCTAACAGGGTTAGTGCGAGGATTGAAACCGTGTAAAGGCATACGGTGCAACGCATATGAAAACTATCAAGTTACTTCTTTACCATGTTCTAGGCATGCAATCCAAGATGGGATTATTCCCTTGTCTAGGTGCATTGTACTCTTTATTAGCATGCAAGGGATGATTCGCCTAGCAACTAGCATGTATCATCCGTATTTTTAAGTGTGCAGGCTAAGCAAAGACTGATTCATTGTAACCACCCACCTTAGCGATAATTTGCCTCGGTCGAGCGATACTCCGAGTGCGCCTTTGAAAGTCTAAGTCTAAACTCCTGAAGGGTCAAGTCTAAAATCCTTTGCCTCAAGCAAGTCTTCTCGCTGAGCAAGGCAGATCGGGTCGTTGCACTTGCGCCGTTTGAATCGGCTGTCCGCTTGAGCGGAATAGGTCATTACAGACTCAGATAGATATTGATGCAAAACGAGATTGGAAGATTAGCTGAGATTCAAACTTTTGGGTTTAGGCGTAACGATGGATTTTGATAGGCGACGTCGAGTAATCAGTTGAATATGTTTTGGGTTCGCATGGATAGAGTATAACGATTGGGCAAGTTTACCCTAAGCCAGAGTTTTCAAGTGCGCATTGAGATATAAAATACCATATGATTGAGTAATACAGCCCTGCGCCAGATGGAGTAGAGTTTGAGTCGAAGAGTACAATGATTAAGTTGAGTATAGTTCGATAGCATTGAACGATATAATTGTTCGATGAGATTGGCTAAGCACGTGCATAGGGCGAGGTGAGGAAAGGAATATAGTGTTAAAATAATCTTTGGAAGTTAGACGAGAAGTATAGAGTTTGGTTTAGAAGTTGTGCGATAATACGAGTTTCGCTCGGGAAGTCTCGAGGATGAGACTGTTTTGAGTTGTGTATTGTGTAACGAACCGCTCCGCTCAACCTGGAGGGCCGATTCAAACGCACAAATGTAGCGAACCGACCTGCCTTGCTCAGCAAGATGACTCGTTCGATGCAATGGTATTTAGACTTGGACCTTCAAATAGAGTTCAGACTTAGACTTTTCAGATGTGCGTTCGAATTCTCGCTCGGCCGATGCGATTCATCGCTAGGTGGGTGGCCCCGGTGAACCTGTCCCTGCTTAGCTGCACACTTAAGAAAATGAATGATACATGCTAGTTTCTAAGCGATATCATTTTTATGCTAATAAAAAGATATGCATGCACATAGCTAAGGGGATAACCCCACCTTATCATTTTATGGAACATAGAGATCTTACTTGCTATCTTCGTAATCTGGCTTATTGAGTTAAAATGTAGTAGTTTCTTATATGTGCGCAAAAGTTGTTTTGAGTTCATATTGAGGCACTGTACTGCACGGAATATGACATGGGATAGAGTATAATCATATTGCATACATAGACGAGGAAGACTATCAAGTAGCCATTTCGAGTCAGGAGAAGAAAAGAAAAAAAGTACTCGGGATATCCAGATCACCGAGGCGGTCTCTAATCAAAGAGCTGCACAAAGAAGAAAGATCCGAGTGTAGTCATCGACAAGATTGAACCGAGCTGATATTCTCAGATAAGAAAAACCGAGCAGGAAGTTCTCGGCTAGGATTGGAAGTGGGGGAGTAGTTGCATGGTCACAGACAACTGGTTGCACACCAGGAAGAGTCCTCGAACGATCTCCGAGGCATCAGAGTCGTGTCGGCCCGGGAGAACTGCATTAGCTGAAGTTCTAGTGCAATAGCTAACTGAAGTATTAGCAGACGAGTACGGGACATCCAACAAGGCTTGCTACCGACCTGGAAAGACAGCCGACTCGTCGGATGGCTCGAGACGCCCAGTAAGGCTCGCAACCGAGCTGGGAAGACAGTTGTTCTATCCCAGAAGATATGTTCAATATGGCAAACAGAGCCAGTGACCTTCATATAGATAAGTCATGCATGCATAGCGGCGATCCGCATTCAAAAGAGGAGTAACATGGAAGAGCATAATGCACAAAATTTTGCACATTTAGAATGGATGCACGGTATATAACATAGTTCGCGAAAAATATGTCTGAGGCAGAGACACAAACATAACACTTAAATTGCATAGATGTTCTCCGCTACTTAGTAGATTATTGATTATATTGCTGCGTATGACAGGAAATTTTGAATGGTAAAAAAGGGTAAGACGAACTCAGTTGTTTATAGTACGACACTCTTGTTTCAGACACTGATATTACTTTCATTATATTGCCATAAAACTGATCCTAAGGCAAAGACTATAAAGACAACATAATCAGTCGGTGTACATAACTAATGAACGTGCTTGTTTTGTGGCATGGGCGAGAGGCCTCTCCACCAGTGCATTCAATGTACTGATATCCAACCAGATTGCATACATGATGCAGGGAGAACTCGTACGGATTCGGAGATCGCTTAATGCATCGAAGCAACGGACCGCACTTGGCGTCTTGGAGCGTGACGCGCGGACCTGTAGCTCACATATATGAGACATAATGTATGGGAACATCATCATCCAGATTATTTGATTCAGTTGATAGTCTAAGGGCATATTCATTGTAGAGAGAGAGAGAGAGAGAGAGAGAGAGAGAGAGCACGAGCGACTTGTAATCTCGGCCTAGCGCCGCTTGTAATTTTTACTTCATATCAATAAAGAACTTGTTTTGGATTCAATTCTTGTGTTTATTCTATGTTTTCGCTATGATGAATATGTGAACTAGTTATCAATGGCCGTTTAGGTATTTGCCTTACGCGGGAGCAACTCCAGGCTCGGCGGTATCACGCTCTCGATGGAAACGATCGACCTGCGGGAGCGTTGGCACGGTGATTCGCGCCTAGCGGGGACGACCGATTGTGACCTTTGTTGATCAGCTGGCATATTTTTTTACCATATGTGACCTTTGTTGATCAGCTGGCATATTTTTTTACAAAGCCACACTCCATACCACGGTTTCAATTTCTAATGGGCAATCACATATTGTTTGACCCATCATGAGTTTGAAGGTTTTAGTTTCTATTGGACAAACTCACGTTGTTTGACACACCATGAGTTCGAAGGTGGGTATTAAGATATGATTAGATTTATGATTATTTTTATGTATCTCCTATTCGAATACAGATTCCTTCTCCAATATAGATACAGATTACTTCTCCAATATATATATATATATATATATATATATATATATATATATATATATATATATATATATATGGATTACTTCTCCTATATATATATATATAGAGAGATATCGATTCTTTCTTCTGTACTGATATCGATCTGTTCTCCATCTATATATATTCATACTTGTATAACTTTTTATATATTATCTATCAATATTGTTGATTGAATAATTTATCAATACAATCAATATTGTTGATTCTATCATCCATTAATAAAATTAATATTGTTGATTTGTTTCAAGGTGTAAACAAAAACCAATTTTGCTAAGTAAGTCACTGTATTATGTTGTATGGCACATATTTAAAATACTACCCAAAGGTTATATATACCTAGTCATTTCACGTGTACCAAAAAGAATACTATAATATTATTAAAAATTTAGATGAAAATTTAAATAGTATTCTATATATTTTAAATATGATTTGAATATATTTTAATTAAAATATGTTCTATGTATGTTTATAGAACTTTGAATATATGTTTAGATAATACCATGTGGTTAGTTTAAACATGATTTGAATATATTTTAATTTGAATTTGTTATATATATGTTTATAGAAATTTGGATATACGTTCGGGTAGTTATAAGAATTTTAAGATTTTTTTTTACATCAAGGATGTTCATAAGGTGGTAGTAAAAAGGATTAAAAAATTATTAATTAATAGATAATAGACAAACGATTAAGACATCTTATTGCCGCATTACAATAACAGAGATAAAAATTTCTAATTTTTTGGTGCTCCTAAATGTTTTGGGCCCGGAATATTGCCTAGTCTGCACTGGGCCTGGGCTTGGGCTTGGGCCGGCCCTTAATAGGGATTTCATCCGGTCACCAGACCTAGAAAAAGGCCTAATATGCTATCAGTGTCCACAACTCAGAGATCCCGAAGAATGAGTATCGAACGGACTGGTAGTGTTCTTTTGTTTATGGAGACCGCACAAGTACTCACACAGACGAGAATTGAAATGATTGTAGTTTTGTCTCATAATCTTGTTTATAATTATATATATCAGACAATTTTCCTCAACGAACTATATCATAAGTGTAACAAATTAGAACTTAGGGGTGCAATTGGGACGGACTAAACCTGAATCAAATCGGATAAATCCGTTAATGAGTTGGATTAGGGTTATATATATTCAGACTCCAGTTCGGATTAAAATATTTGAATACAAGCAAAAATTGGTTGGACACGGATTTATGTGTCGGATTACCCAAAGAATTCGAAACCGGACATACATATAATTAATATTATATATATATATATATATATATATATATATATATATATATATATATATAAAGAGAGAGAGAGAGAGAGAGAGAGAGAGAGAGAGAGATTGTTTTATACTTCTTAAATAAAAAGTTTAAATCCTAAAAATTTTCACCCAACTCTTTATTCTAATATCATCTCATTTTTTTTTGTTTTTTCTCTAATGATTGAGACTTGATTGCTATTTGATTGTGTGTTTAATGTTAATTTTGTTTAAAATTATTTTAAATATCATATTAGAGTCCGATAAATCCGATCGACCCAGTCCAATCCGAGCCTAATCCGAGGAACCTGAGTTCATTTTCTATTCCCACGGATTCGATCTTGAGTTTCATATGTTGAACCCGTGGTAGGATTGAATTTGGACTCGAACAAGACTTATAATTCATCCGATTGGGTTCAGGTTGAGCTCAAGTCCGGCCCAACCCGTCCGAGTTGCACCCCTACTGGAACTGCATCATTAATTGGCTATTTTTCTTCTTTTTTCAATTACAGTTATGCTCTCCGTATTGGCATTGCAGTCCCAGCTCTACTCGAGAGAGTAACTGCAATCTTGACATAGTCGGTGTTGCAGCCATTGTGGATTGAGTGTGAAGAAGTACCGAACTGGAGTGACCATTGTATTTACAGGAGAGAGATATAAGATCCTGACTGGGTGGCGGAAGATCAGTGGATCGAACTACGAAAACATATTATTCCTTCCATTTATTTGATGGAAGTTGAAAACAGTAAAAGAAAAAGTATTTTTCACTTTCTCTCGGATATATGGATCAAGATTTAAGGATTCTTCTATCAATTGATTTTATGGATTCACCATTCTCATACAGTCTCTATGGTCGTTGCACAAACATAAAAAAGAAAAGAAAATGTTCCAAAAGTGTTCATGGCCCGTCATTTAGAAACTTGGTAATAAGTTGAGTCTCTAGTGAATGCCTAATCTGAAGAAAAGGGGTGAAGCAAAGGCTGAGGAAAATTTTAGGCAACTCTGAATCGAATTGAATTTGTTCTTCTTTCATCTGTATCCCTTTATATTATCGATCTAGCTAGTCCTACTTTGGCCTAGTTTAGTTCGCAGAATGGGAAAAAAACAAAAAAAATTCAATTTCATGTTTTTTTTTGGAAAATAACTCTTTCTATTAATTTTATTTTTTTTGTTTGGAAAGGACAAAAAAATTAAGAGAGAGAGTGAATTTTTAGTTGGAGAAAGTGAATATTTGATTGGGCGGGAGGAATCACTTTCCCCTCTATTTTTTTTCCCTTGGGAATCATTTCTTTTCTTTCATGCATCCAAACATAGAAAATGAATGAGTTTCCTTTTCCAAGTCCATGATTCCGTAAACCAAACGTGGCCTGAGTGTTGCCAAGTTCCTGCAACATCATCATGCATCCCATCGTCGTCAAGTTTGGATCAGACTCCAAGAGACGCTACCAATTTTGAGGAAATACAATGGATACTAAGATATTTGCTAGTTTTTAAAATAAGTAGAGGTATATACTAATTTCTATATATGTAATGGGGAGGGACATTTGCTAAAATTTCCCAAAAAAAATAAAAATAAAAATAAAAGTAAATTAGAAAAAATGTTGCCACCAAGAATCGAACATAAGACCTCTTATGTACAAGTCTAACATAATAACCACTACACAAAAAATATTTTGTGCTAAGAAAGACTTATGGTATATATATATATATATATATATATATATATATATATATATATATATATATATATATATATATATATATATATATATATATATATATATATATGTGTGTGTGTGTGTGTGTGTGTGTGTGTGTGTGTGTGTATTTAAACTGATATTTTTGGGCAATTCGGGTCCGTGGGCCTTGGACGGTAGCCCTAGCTGCCCTAGGCCAGGGTCGACCCTTCCTAGAAGTTTATGGTGATGCAAAACTAATCGTTAGCTAAACAATTTTTGTTAGTTGTTATCAAACAACTTCTATGTGTTGGTTTAGTATTGTTACTTCGTTTTAAACTTTTTGAACATATCCATTCTCTGTTTTAAAAAGATTTCACAAAACAGACTAGTTTATAACAAAAATTATGATTCAGCTGTCACCAAATAACTTTTGTTACTGTTTTTTCGAACAATAAGAAGCAATGCCGACACGAGGATCCACTTGTCATGGTTGTTTTTGGTCAATTTTCTAAAAAAAAAAACTGACTATATTTTCCAAAACAACAACTTACTGTATTTCTTCAAATGATTTTGTTTAACACATTAAAAAATGTACATTTTATATTGGTATTTCAATCAGCACATTTATCAATGCATCTTTCACACTTTTCAATATACATTCCAAATAAAATCTACATTAATAAATGCTAGTGATATTACCAATATAGAATGCACATTTTTCAATGTGTTAACAAAACCACTTTTCAAAAGCTCTATATATCTTGAAATAGCTTTTGAAAGCAAATAGTACACAGCTTTTGAAAGTTGTTGTTTTTTTTTTTTTTTTGGAAAAGCTGCCGCAATCCCAAACCAGACCCAAGCACCGAACATTAAACAAGCGAGAGCCGAACGATAGCACAAAAGGAGATCGAACGGCCAGGATTTCCCGGAGGGGGAGTTGGGCGCGGGGGGTGTTGGGGTGGGGTGGGGGTAGTGGTGCATATAATTACTTCCGAAACGGAGCGCCTCTATTTCCTTCTTCTCGATCGCAGGCTAGGGTTTTGCTTCTGGTCAGCTTCCTTCCTCTAAACCCTAGTTTCATAGATTTCTATTTCATAACTCTTGTTTATGAATCATGCAATATGTTCTCATTACTTGAAATTTCTAATTTTGTACCATCAATTATTAACAACTGTTCGATTCGGATATGATCAAAATTATAAAAGTTGCATTTTGTTTAGATTTATGCTTGAATTTTAGTATGATATTGGTCGGATTTTAGATGCAACGCTAGGAAAAAAAAATCTTATTTTGTAAGCCACTGTTGGTGGTTGCTTATCTAGGAATCACGGACACCTATGTTGCGCGGACACGGCGACTCGGTCACGACACTGACTGTGTCGCTTCCGATAAATGTGCGACACTTGCACCGAAATTTTTGAGTGGTTCGTGCTTCCTAGAGGGACATAAAAAATTTGGTGCGTGTCCGTTCGGGCATGTGTCGCCTGAAGCTACGAGAAGTACTAGAACAACAAAAACATTGATTTTTTGTCCGGTATTGTTTATTGTATTTGTGTGCGTGCAATGTAGGTGGTGATGGTTAGAATAATGATTGTAAATTAATTGGACTGAGAGTCTCATTGATGTGAGAGAACTACTACTACATCGTGTACTTCTTTGATTTCTGTATGTTAATAATAAGTGGGTTTTGAGGACCCCTGGAAGTTGGATGGTTTATTGTTGTTCTAGTACTTTTGAGTGCGTCTTTCTTTCTTGATCACCCGTCTTTCCAGATAGATGATAGAATTTTGACGGTTAGGATTAGGAATACAATGATGAATTTAGTGAAAATTTGAGACTACCACTTAATTACCACCGGAGGCTCATTTAGGAACAAAGCTTGGAAAAGAAGGTGTTTGGTATCCAAACTCTAATTAACTTTGGTATGTTTTGGTGGGTTTTCAGAGTTTGTTTCATTTCTATCTCTAAAACACCATCCAAATTGGAGTTACTGTAGTCAAAGGCATACTTCGGAGCAAGGCATGTCTAAGTCATGCCTTGCAGCAAGGCGCTAACAAGTAAAGACACGCCTAGGCGCACCTTCTGTATTTGTTCTTTATTTTGACTCTATAGGATCACCTGCAGAAAATAATAGTGACGGGAATATTGATGGTGATGATGGTAATGATGATTTGATGGAGTATGATGAAAATGCATGATTGTTCTATTGGTTGTACTTTTATTTTATAATTTATGTTTCTTTTATTTTGTTACTTCTTGTTAGAGAACACATTCTTGCTAGTTCAGTTGACTGCTACTACTACTTTGCTAGTTCACTTGGTTGTGTTTTAACATGTTTTTGTTGATTTTAATATGTTGTTTGGGTTTATCTCTTACACTACTAATTTATTTATTTATTTTTGTATATTTTTATTATCTTTTATTTTTGTCCCTCTTTTGTTCCGGCGCGTGTCTTAAGTGCGTTTTGTGTCTCGGACGATTTGGACTCTTTGCGTCTCGAGTGCGCCTTGCGCCTTTGACCATCTATATTGGAGTTAGCATCTTAGCTAATACTAAACTCCATTCTCTTTACTCATTTTTTTGTTTTCAATAGTCCAATATAACCTCCAAACTCCATACCCCTCGTAACTCAAGTACAACTGCAGTTTTCTCAATGGGCTTTCTTTTTCAACATTCCAAACTCTTAAATACACCTAACTCTATTTACCAAACCTTGACCTCAAACTAGTTCTTTAGTGAATTGTTGTTTGTCATAACAATCGTGTGATATTCACTTTCTTTAAGTGTGTCAATGGAATTGACTGGTGATTTCGCATCTCATAACAATTATATGAATGAATTTACCAGCTGTAATATTTTACTTATGCAACTTTGTTTTCTTTGATCTTTGAGGTGGTGATACATTGCTCACGAAATTTTGTAACACTTGTCAGCTACTAGCTTTGTTAGTATAAAGTGGATGAATTAAAATTGACACTGTAGAGGATTTAAAAGCTCCCCTGATGTGTTGTATGGGTTTAGATGTGGAGATGCATTTTTGCATAGCAATCTTTTTAATGTGCCATGAAATGATGCTGTAGAAAAATTTGGTCTAATATGCTGGTAACATATTGACATGTCTAGTGTACACTTCCTGAGTTGATGTGTTAGAAACTCTTCATTCCTATTGTTGCATTAGAAGTAGACATCTGTATTTCTGAAATCTGTGGTTTGACCGATAGAAAGACTATATTTTTTGTTTACTTATTTTCAGTAAAAAAAAACAGCATGGTGCTAATATTTACTTTAATTTACTGGTTACAGTTGATTCTACTGAAGTTACTATCTGTGATCAGATGGCCCCACCTGTGAAAGGTATGATACCATGCAACATAGTCATATTGTAATTTTCTGATCAATTTTTGTACTTTCTTTAGTGATATGCTGTATGGGGGCTTGCCATATGCTATCGTTTTGGGCAAGGGTACTATGTTTGCCAAATACTTCTTTCTCCTGAAAATTTAAGTTTGTCATATGCTGTTTTTTGTTTTGTGCACATTTTTTTAAAGCCAATAAAATAAAACTTATGATTATCTTTTAGTGGTTAAGTTACCTGCTAAGGGAACTCTAGAACTTTCTTTGAGTACTGCTTACTGGTGGAGTAGAGCTGACATTGCTCTCTGGTCTGTTGCATTTTCAGTTTAAATGAGTGTTGTCCCATTAGATGGCTGCATGAAACCTTAAAGCTGATTTAAAACCATTATGTGCAATACTAAGGTTGCAGCTTCTTTTTCAGCTCCATTTGGTGCAAGTAAGCTGCAGTCAAATTTGCTTCAGCTCGACTAGCAACAATTAAGGCTTAAAATTAAGCTTTGCATGCAGTTGCAATCATTGTTGCTGCTTACCAAACTTTGAAAAGCTACATCTGTTGCAAATGGAAATGATGTTCCTGTATTTGCAGCAAACTAGAGAATCCCTTTAAAGAACATCAATCATGCATGAATTTGCATTTGCGACCACTTGCTGCAGTCCGTTATCCTCCGTTATCCTCTATGAGTCATCATCATCATGCAACCTTCACACATCAAAATGGGAATGGGTAGGGGGCATAACAAAGATCCAATAAAGAGTTGGCAGTTTTTATGGTTGGTTACTTACATGGCACCAGCCCTCTATGTTGGACCCAAACTTCTAACCAAGTGGCTACGCAAAAGAGTGGCATTCCATAGAACCTAGATCACTTATTTTACTGTTAGGTAACCCTTCATTTTGGCTAGGCAATTTAACCTCATGCAACCAAAGGGGAACCCTCCAAGTTCATTTAGGGTCTGCGTGGATTGAGGGGGGAAAATAAGCAGGGTTAAGTGAGGTAGAGTTAAGTGAGGGGGAGGGGAGTCAATACATATAACCTTGCTTTGGATTGGAAGGAGAGTTAAGTGGGGTGTGTTTAATAACTCTTGTTTGGATTGGAGGTTTTGAGTGGAGGAAAGAGTTAAGTAGGGTGTATTTATGATTTTTTAAACAAAACCCCTCACTTCCCCCTCGTTAACCTCCGGATTTGGGGAGTTAAAAATATGGACAAAAGAGGGTTAAACAAACCCCCACTTAACCCTCTATTACTCTCCCTCCTAAACCTCTACCCTCAAACCAAGCATGGTTCTTTCCCCCCCTCGCTTAACTTCCCTTCACTTAACTCTCTTAACCCTCAATCCAAGCAGACCCTTAGTAAGATGATACAATTTGCTATTGGGGATAGCTTTCAAGACAATGACACATTAAGCAAAAGAGAGAAGGAATGCCATTCCTGTTTTATGTAATTGTTTAGTAGTTAAGAACTACTAAAGTGAAATCTGTTCTTCTTGTGCTCCAAGAAAAATGTGATGGAGGATTTTAGTATGATACATGTGGATGGATAAACACTTTACTTTTCTGACTACTAGTCTGCAAGATATTGTATAACATTTTTTGTGCTCTTTGTGAGTTATAAGTATGATACTCGTCTGGATGGATCAACACCTTATCATTTCTCTGACATCAAGATTTTTGACAACATTTTTAGTGTTGTTTGAGAGTGGCAGGAAGATTAGATCAGCGGAAAGAGTTGTAATTATAATTACAGGTTGTATACTTGTAGAGAGTTGAGTAGTTGTAGTTACAGGTTGTATACTTGTAGAGAGTCAAGTTAAGATGACTCTTTTCTAAGCCAGGACGGATGCTAATGAGTTCTCCTTATGTTGGTACTCTAGGTATTAGGTAAGGAAGTCACAAAAAAGAGTTAATAGCCATACAAAAGGTATTTAACCCATTTCTTTGGGGTTGACTAGTTGAATCCTTTTGGGTTGTAGCTGTAAGGATTCCTTTATAGTTGTGTGTCATGACAAGGGCTGGTTTACTGTCTTTGCTTGATAATGTAAGACATTAAATATGGACTGGGCAAACTTTTGAAGATCTTTTTGCAGAACAATTTTCTATTAGAAGCTGTCTAGAAAGATCAAAGACTGGATATAATAAATATGAGTTTGAGTTTTGGAAATTTCTCATCGGTTCTGGGTTCATTTCTGAGTCGAAATATAGTACATTAGTTGACATCTTGAATTTCAAGTCCCTTGATTTAGAAGCCTGATGGATGTCTTATATAGAAAGAAGAATGTTGTTTGTCTTATGCAGAAAGAAGAGTAATATGCACCACTATTTATGAAATAGTTAATTAATTTTGTTCTTGATATCCTATCTGTGGATCCGTTTCTTCATTAATTTTATTTTTTCCTCCTACATGTCAGATCCATCCTTATTCACTTGAAACTTTTAAGCTGTTAGCAATGAAATATCTTGTATTCATTATGGGGTTCAATAGGTTTGATTGCAAATGGTTATTTCAAGTAAAATTCAGCGTGATATATCGCAGTTAACCCCTTTCTATTATGTTGAAACTAGGGTCTTTATCTGATTCTCATGTATGAAAATTCTGTGGTTTCACTCAAGTATATAATTATCTTAGGGTTCTTACAATAGTTCTATTCCATGAGAATTGTTGGAAAAAAAATTGAAGCTTACATCACTCCCCCTTCCTCCTTTTCTCTAATAGTGTATATTAAATTATTGATCTGTTGGCAGCTGCCTCCAAGAAGGCTGATGGAAAAGCGCAAGCTGTTAAGGTTGCAAAGGCTGTGAAATCTGGCGCTTCTGCCATAAAAAAGAAGGCCAAGAAGATACGTACATCTGTAACTTTTCACAGGCCCAAGACATTGAAGAAGGAGAGAAACCCAAAGTATCCTAGGATCAGTGCCACCCCAAGAAACAAGCTTGATCATTATCAAATCCTCAAGTATCCTCTGACAACTGAATCTGCCATGAAAAAGATAGAAGACAACAACACTCTAGTTTTCATCGTTGACATCCGAGCAGACAAGAAAAAGATTAAAGCAGCTGTTAAGAAGATGTACGATATTCAGACAAAGAAAGTGAATACCCTCATCAGGTTGGAAGTTGATCCTTACTAGAGTTCAACATATTTACATTTGCATTGAGCTTGGATGGTGCTTATGTTTTTACTTGAATTATTTGATTTTTACAGGCCTGATGGCACTAAGAAGGCTTATGTGAGGCTGACCCCTGATTATGATGCTCTAGATGTTGCAAACAAGATTGGTATCATTTAGGCAGAAGACAAAGTCGTTTATCAATTTTGTTTAAGGAGAACATCGTATTTTGTTTAATTTTGACTGGAATTGTAGTTTCAAATTCGGATTACATTTAGTCTTTTTGCTCGGTTGTCGAAACTATCCTGCAATTGGGATCTTTAATGAATTCATTGTGGTGTTCCATATGTTTATTTGCTGACATTGGTGTGTTTGACGAGTTTAATAATTGAGATTGGTTGTTATAGCTGAAGGCACCTTTCCCTGCAATGATGAGTTAGAGCTGAAGGAGGATAATGAAATTATTGTGGTTTCAAAGGAAGAGACTTGCTTTTTGATAGCGCATGTGATTTGGTTGATGGTGGCGGAGATACATATACTGGATGGTTTGTGCTTGTTTATCTAGATCTTGATTTTGGGCCTCTGGGGTGATATATTGCTGGTGTAGGTGGACAATAAAATTTAAGGAAATTTTCAAACACAACATTAAAGGTTAATAAATTTGTGCACGTATCACAAAGTTTTCATAAATTGTAAAAACAGAATCAAGATATCCAAAGGGCATTTATTTACTGGAAAGTGAAAACGTTAATACAAAGGGCATTTTTTATTTTACTGAAAAGTGAAAATGCTCATGCAAAGATGATGTTTCTCTTAAAAAATTTTAAAACATTTTTAAACACTGCATAATGTTAATTAGGCTGTTAAGCTTATGGTCTTTGCATTGCAAACGCCTTTGAAGGACATAATATGTTATTTTCATTTAAAACGTCCTTTCGAATAGCGTTTTAATGCTATTATCTACATTTCACCATTGTTTTGTTAGCACAATTTTATCAAACATTGTTGGCTAAATTATAACTTGATACCCTCAACTATTCCAAATGTTCAACTTGATACCCCGAACTTTGATATGTGTCAACTTGCACCCCTGATTTTTTTTTTCCAAATATACCCATCTCTCTTCCCCCCCCTCCTCTCTCCGGCGAGGTCCCCTCCTCCGCCGACCCCGTGCCCACCAGCGACCCCCAGCCCCCACGTCCCCGCTCCGCCCGTGCCTACGTCCCTGACCTCCGCGGTCGACCCCCCTTCCTCGCTCCGCCCGCGTCCCCGACCCCGCGCCCCCCCGGGCTGCCGCTGGCAGCTTGCTATCGCTTGCTGCTGAGAGTGAGGGGGGGGGGGGGGAGGATGGGGGGTGTGGGTTTCGCCGAAGAGGGAGGGGGAGGGGGGTCGTCGGAGCGGGCGGAGCGGGGACGCGGGAGGAGGGGCAGGGGTATTTTGGGGTTATATTTTTTTCCAGGGTACGGAGTTAAAAAGATTCAATAGTTGAGGGTATTAAGTTAGTACAAATATATAAAAGTCGAGGGCTGTAAATTGAGCATTTGACATAGTTGAGGGTATCACGTTGCAATTTAGCCAACATTGTTTTCGTGTGTGAAAACTTTTGTAAAATTTAGCATGCATGATGACATGATTTCTACTTATTATGGTGTGTTATGCGGCCAATATGCAACATGGTCTCTGTAGCAGCACTTTAAGAGCATCATTAGTAGTTGAGACAATCCAATACAATTTGGGGTCCAAATTTTTTTAAAAAAAGGTAAATGTAGAATGAGTTGGGTTTGTATGAGAATAATAGGAAATATAAAGTGAGCTCCGGTCCCAAAGATTGTGTGGTCAAAAATTGATGTGGAAAACAAATAATGTAAAATCTAGAATCTAGAAAGTTGGGCTCCAAATTGGGACATACTATTCTACAAAATGAGTTCCTACAATCTACAATATAAAAATTGGGAGGCCCAACCTATAGCTCCCATGAGTGGGATGAGACCAAAAATCTAGAAATTGGAACTAGGAATGAGACTTACTATTCTACAAAATGAGCTCCTACAGTTTAAATCTAGAATCTAGAATGTGGGATGAGCCTTACTAATGATGCTCTAAGCAGCCAAACATTCTCTCCGACTGCTTTGACGTTAATGTCTAACCAAACGGATCCTGAGTATCCGGTTCCTCATGTCCATACTCTATATGGTTTGACAAAATCCCTAAAGACTCCAATTAATAGATAGACCTCTCCTAATACCAGTCATGATTGTCCATTAGTGCTTGGGGCCATGCCATCCTTCATGATGCGTCCTTATTCAAGTTAAGACCAACATATTACCATGAGTTCTCTCTTACACAGTTAGTATATGGACATGAACCGAATCTTTCTCATATTCGAAAATTTGGTTGTGCAGTATATATCCCCGTTCCCCCCACCAACGAAAACTAATATGGGTCTCCAACGTCGATTAAAAATTTATATTGGTTTTGAGTATCCTTCAATTATTAAATTTTTAGAACCTTTGACATGAGATATATTTACCACAAGATTTGCGGACTATCACTTCGATGAGACAATATTTCTATTGTTATGGGGCGAAAAAAAAGGAAATATAAATACCTCTCTCTAGAAGAACGTCATGAATTATCATGGCATACTCCCACTTTATCTCACATCAATCTTAGAACTCCCAAATGTCAACAAAAAAATAGAAGAATTATTCACTTGCAGTCTATTGCAAATGAATTACCCGATGTATTCAATGATGCTGCAAAAGTGACTAGGTCACATATACGAGCTATGCATGTTCCTGCTAGAATATAAGTACCAAATGAGACATCAAATAAATTAGTTCTACATAAAAATATAGTACCCCGGTCCCAGTTGGGGGCACTATGTGAAAAATCCTATCGATATTGATTGATCAGGACAAATTAAATTAAGCCTATTCTTATCCTTCACTACAAGAAAATTACATTTGGTGACGGTCTTTTTATTGACGGTCGGTAAAATCGTCAACTTAGCTGTTTTACTTGACGGTTTAGGCCTCATGTCAAGTAAACCCATGTTTTGTGTTAAGTTTAAAATATTGTACCCCTTTAGTTGACTAGTTTCGGGGAACCGTCACGAAATCTACATCTTTTCATTGACGGTTAGGTTAAAGCCGTCAACTAAATTCAGGGGAGAGAATTCCTGTAGCGACCCGTTCCGTTCAAGCGGACAACCGATTCAAACGGCGCAAGTGCAATGACCCAACCCACTTTGCTCAGCGAGATGACTCATTTGAGGCAGAGAATTTTCAAACTTGGCCCTTCAGGAAGTTCAGACTTAGACTTTCAAAGGCTCGCTCGGAGTATCGCTCGACCGGGGCGAATCATCGCTAAGGTGGGTGGCTACGATGAACTTGTCTTTGTTTATCCAGCACACTTAAAATGTGGACGATACATGCTATTCGCTAGGTGAATCACCCCCTACATGCTAATAAAGAATCCAACGCACCTAGCTAAGGGAATAATCCCAACTTGTATTGCTTGCGATAGAACATGGAAATAAAAATTTGCTTATAAATGGACTCTCGCATGCTACCTTTGTCATGTGCAACTAGACCCCTCTATGCCTCGAGTAGATCGTTATATACTCTTCGTAGTGCATTGTTCACTCGATTACACTGCACGTCCCTAGATTATATCGCTCGGTATGTCCCTTTACAGTTTCACTCCTTGGTTTACCCTTAGACCCGTGCCAACGTGAATGCTTATGTTTCATATAAATGCATGCTTGCCTGTTTACTTTGTAGTTTGTACTCATTGCCTCATTTCAATGATTGTCACATAATTATGCCACAATCAAGTAACACTATCCGTATCGTGCATGCATCTTGTTAGCCAGAAGACTATCAAATAGTCCTACTGTGCAATATGAACATGCAAGTATCCGAGACCGTTAGGTCGCCAAGGCAGTCCCCGAACCAGGGGAATGTATCAAGTCAAGTTGAACATTGAACGAGAATCATGTCAAGCAAATCAAGAATCACAGCTCATGGAGCAATGCTCATTCAAAACAAGAATCATGGATTATCATGTCAAGTTGTGAATTTAGAAGACCAAGACTTGCATGTCGCGGACAACTTGGAAACAAAGGAGATCTTCGGATCTCGTTCCACGGACGGTCTCCGGGGCACAAGGGCCGATCCGATCCGGAATAGAATTTTATGAGCCTTTCATATTTAGAGCAGGGTGGCATCTCCGCTAACGCGCGCACCACCTTTGCAGATAAAGGCGGATAGAGTCTCATGTATTGGACGGGATGGCTTATAGCGTACCTTATTCTTTCGTTGTATACCATCCTCGTCAATGACTCATCTGACTCATCCTTTGTGGCTATGCCAGCGACTCCAGTTTATATAGATAAGTCATCCTCGCTTAGCGGCAATCCGCGTGCGAGTCATTACATCGCGCCAAAAAATCAAAAATACCTGAATGGATATTAATTTAACACACTTGTTCATATTTGAACAATTGAACCTATTATGCAACACTTCTGGATCACCCAAAACATAATCTCGTTCACAACACTTGTGTTTGTACATGCTATTGCCCCTGATTTTTATTATAAATGATCGTGCTTGAATTAACTTAGTTTTTCTTGGACAGGGAAGGACAGAAGGTAAGTTGGTAAGTCTCGCCGTGTTACTCTTATATCATATGGCGTACTATCATACGAGTTAGGCTTTACATCATTACCATAAAAATGATCCTAAGGCAAGACTTGAAAGATAATTTAATAGATGGTTCACGGAACCTATATAACGTGTTTGGATTTATTGAGCGGGCAAGAAGCCTCCCCACCAGTGCATTCATGTACTGATAACCCACCAGTTTGCTTGCAGGGTACGGTGAAACCTCGTTCGGTATGAATGCCCCCTTCGTGCGTGCTAAGGCATGGAGTTTACTCTGGAGCCTTGGAGCGTTGCGTCCAGAACTGAAGTACATATACAAGACATAATGTTAGAACATCGCCTATGTATCATTCCACAAATGTAGTCACTTGGCACACTTTTACTGTTTCAGAGAGAGAGAGGCTTGAGCGACTTGTAATCTTGGCCTAGCGCCGCTTGTAACACTTGTTCAATATCAATAAAGAGCTTATTTTACTTCTATACTTGTGTTATTCAATGCTTCCGCTATTGATGACTCTGTGAACTTGTTACCTACCGCCTGTGCATTTTTTATTCTGCTGCACTCGGACTATCTATGCGACTCTGTGGCTTAGACCTCTTATCACCTGTTCGGATCATGTCCTTGCATGGGCGCGGATTACGCTCGTGCGACATCATGCCCAGATGGGAAAAGATCGTCCCGCGGGAGCGCTGGCGCGGTAATTTGTGCCCAACGGGGAGGGCCGATTACCTTTGGGAGATCGGGGCGTAACAATCCCCGCGGCTATTTCAGCTGCCATTATCGTATATATTTTGAAAATTTTGGATTAGTGACGGTTTTGATATATTAAGAAAATAGCAGCGGCACTGTTCAAGAGCCCACATCTCTTCGAAAAAAAAATTTCCCTCTGAAAACCCCTGATACAACTAAATTGCCCACATCTCTTCGCATAGAGCAACAAAATAGGAGAGGCAGATATGTGTACAACCATAGGCTAGGCAGAAAAAAACTATGCGGATTTACGAGAAGAAATTGTAAGTAATCTGAACTCTGATACAACTCTTTGAAACAAGTGATGGATGCACTGCAAATGTGTACACTCACTTATGTTCATTTTTATCATAAAAAAAATAGAAGAAGGATGCAACATATACTGAGGAGAAAGTAGACCGCTGCCTTTTTTGGAAGCTAGCTCGGAAAAAACAAAGAAAGTCTACAGGGGATGCTAATGAACATGCTAAAGAAGATGATTCTCATTCGTTAGTTTATGATCCAGATATGAAAGCAATGGTGGATAAGATTGTAAGAAAGTCTTAACTTTAGTTCAATTTATAACATTCTTTTAAGATACTAACATAAATTCTATATTTTTAACATAACTTTTTGTACTTCATATTAAGATACTAACATAAATTCTATATTTTTATAGGATGAAGTTAAGAAAAAAATTTCTTGTGGTGAGTTGTCTACTCTAGTGAATCGTGATGCTCTGTGTTATGCAATGAAGAAGCCCGAGCATAGTGGTCTTGTTACGGCCATGGGTAAATATGTCACCCCAAGCTTTTATTTTCATACTCCTAAAGCTCCGATTGGTTGGGAGAAGGAGAAACAAAAGTTGCTTGAGGAGATTGAGAAGCAAAACAAGATGATAAGTAAGTTACTGACACAAGTTAACTGTGGTACACCAATATCCGATACTGGTTCCAACTTTCCAGTAACCAGATCCTCAGTTCCTCCAATCCCTCCCATGAATGCACCGAGTTCAGCTTCCGAAGGATCGCGGAGGCTAAGTGTTATGAAAAAGGTCTAATTTTATCCCCTTATCTAGCATTATGAATTTAAGTGCTAACATTTTTAAACTTTTGTAATAAGATTGTAAATGCACCGTCCCCTTTGAAAAGTAATGAAGACATGGTTCATGAGAAAAAATTTGAATGCAAGAAGAGTATACGAAAGGTTTTCACCTTTTTTTAATGAGTACATGCTTAATTTTGTCATGTTTTGTCACTTTGAACTTCTGTTAATTTTTAGGAATCCAATGCGGTGAAGGAAAAAATACCAACTAAAGCGAAGATACCAACTAAAGTCAAATCACCTACAAAATCTTGTACAAGAATTACAATGTCTTTTAAGAATCCACCTAAAATGGAATACTTTGCTATCCTGGCACAAAAATTGATAAGTGAACAAACGATAATTCGGGTTCCATGTGATATTGACTTGTTTGGTACTCCAATACGTACTTGTCTAGTCCAAGAGGTATTGACTGTTTCGTTAACATGCACCCTCTCACAATAAATTGCATTCATATATACATTAGGTACAAGAATAATTTGCTCTTTAAATTTTTGTCTTATTACATTAATAAGTTGAGTTAACTTATCTGCAAACTGTAGGTCATTGTACTATCGTTTAAAGGACCTAATCACTAATGAAAATATTTTATTCATCGATCCAAGAAAAGTATCCACTTTAGGGTTAAAAGATATTTTTGCATCACGAGATGCAAGAGAAAGAGATATTTGTAACGGTCTGAAATATGGAAAGCAAAGTCGACTATTTTTTATGCCATACAACCCAAGGTATTAAATTTCTTACTTTTTTTCTTTTATAAAGTGAATTCAGAATTTTTCTATACACTCACAAGCACACTCTACACTCTGTCCACTACACTATCATACTTAACAAACTATATTAACACTGACACACACTCTGGCCACTACACTATCCTACTTAACATACTCTACTATACACTACAACTGATCCTAATAGACCCTCTAACTTCGATACCTTAACTTGTATATATCATGGTGTTATATGGTGTTATAGAGATCATTGGATTTTGGTTGTCATTGATATTGTACTAATGAAAGCGTACTACTTGGATTCTCTGGGGGGTCGCATATGTGAGGACCTTAAACAAATTGTAACAAGGTATGCATGGATATATCTATCCCAAATCTTCGCACAACTATAGTTAATGTTATATGCTTTAATAATGACAAATAATGTTGTCCACTTTAATTTGTATAGTGGGCTTCAGATGTATCATGCTCAATGTGGAAACCAAGTTAAAAAATTAAATTAAATTGATTATCAATTGAGGTACAATATATTTCTCTCGTTAATACATATATATACATAAGAAATGAACAAGTGTGTAAGGACTTTTCTTTTCTATGCATAGGTGCCAGAACAAAGTGGCACAATCGAATGTGGTTACTACGTGATGAGATATATGTAAGAGATCACAAATAATCCAAGCTTGCTTAATTTCAAGGTGATATTCTGTTTAATCAACATGTATGTTTAAAATATATTACGATCACTTATGTTTTTTTTCTTCCTATTTACAAACAGTACAATGAGAAGAGTGAGTACAACTTTGACGAGATTAAAGAAGTTTGCATTGAGTTGATGGATCATGTGTCACCGTTCTTGACCTAGCCATTCCTAAAGGTAATTTTTGGACTTTATCTAGGATTTGCAGTCATTATGTGTTGTATATTTATGCATTATTGAATATAATAATACTGTTTAGTAGTAAAATATCATTGATGTCCTTAATTTTATGTTCATGATACTTGCTGATATTGATACTCATGATACTAAGCCACTACTAAGCCACTAGTAGTATTAGCTCTGATACTCATGTTCAGGATACTTGTGTTCAAGATACTTGTTGATACTATACCTAGGGCTAATTGCTTATACTTATGTATTAGCTCTGATACTTTGATACTACTAAGCCACTACTAGTAGATATTAGCATCCACCTGAGCTATACTGTAGATATTAGCTCTGATGCTAACTATACCTAGGGCTAATTGCTGATACATGTATTAGCTCTGCTACTTTGACACTACTAAGCCACTACTAGTATATATTAGCTCTGATACTTTGATACTAACTATACCTAGTAGATATTAGCTCTGATACTACTAACTAGCCACTACTAAATAGGGCCTTATCACCACAATGCTCTGATACTTCACTACTAAGCTCTGATACTTCACGAAGCTCTGATACTTCTACTTCATTAAGCTCTGATACTTCTACTCCACAATGCTTTGATACTTCACTAACAATGTGTTTTTAATTGGCTACAGGGATTCGATGAATGATGGTTTATGAAGCTGCGGGCTTCGATTTCGGGTATTTTGTGTTTGTGAAGCTGCAGACTTCGGTTAATGGTATTTTGTTATATTTTGCCACTTTAGTGAATGAAATGTGGTTGGTATCATGTACCAGTGTTCTATGAACAAGTTTCTTTTGTTGATTATTGCACAAAAGTACTGGTTGAATATTGTACGAACATATTTATTTTTGTTCATATGAAATGTGTATTATAAGTTATTTGATGTTTGTGAGAGTTTCTGGAATTTATATTATGCGTTTATGGAATTGATATTATGCGTGGATCTGGTAACGTAAATGGGAACCGACAACGTAAATGAGAATTGATAAACAGGGTCTCCTGACGACTGAAAAATGTCAACAAAAATAACCTATGTTGACGGTCATCAACCGTCAGCTAGGCCACAGTCAGGAAAAGTATGCACCTATATTGACGGTCAAAACACTGGATTTAGTTGACGGCTAAAACCCGTCAACTAAAGTCACTCAGGCAACCGTCAACTAAAGTGGGGACTTTTGCTGACACTGGCCTAGCTGACGGAAGGGAAATCGTCAACTATACCCTTTGGAGACGGGAAAAAACCATCAGCAAAAGTCATTTGTCTTGTAGTGCTTGGATTGGCTTCTTTGGAATTAAGTCTTAAATGTAGTAAATCGTGTCTTAGAGAAAAACTCTATATAAGAGTCTCTTCCTCAAACATTTTTACTGTTCATTTTTTATGATGCTTTAGTTATTGATTTTATGAATATATTTTCATAAATATTTTCAATGGATTTTATTGCTTGACTTCATCGATTTTTCATTCATATCAATTTCCGAGAGAAAGAGATAAGAAGTATATTGATCCTCTATTGGTGCAAATGTAAGTGACCATGTAGACGAGGCTTGATCGAAGTATTGTAGTTCTTTTTCTCTCGACAATTCTACAATAGTGATTAGCTTCGATCCTTCTTTCCTTTATCTTCATATCTTAACAAAATAATCTCTTCATTCATTGTTGTGTCATTTGATAAATGATACTTTAATAAAATAATCTAGATAACAGAGAAAAACCATAATGTTGTTTTCTTGTCATATAGATATTGTTGTTAAACAAAAATGGAATTACAAATTTATAATATGGGACTTCGAGCGATGGCTCGAGGAATGTAGAATACATATTGAGAATATGTTTCATAGTTATATCAAGTTTATGTTATCTTACATTTTATATTTTAATAACTGAGTTTCTTAGGCATACATGGTGCAGAAGGTTTTAGTTCCTCAAACGGGATCAACGGTCATGAAACCGATTTAACTTAGAGGGAACAAGGATAGTTGTGTTGTCGTACTAGAATGGGTAATTCAGAAACTTCCAGTAGGGTTTGCTACCTGCGATGAAAGGATCTTCGTCTTACCCGAAATAGTCCAAGATGACTTATGGTGTCAGTGTCCGTCATATAGACAAGTTGCATAGCTAATAATGTCTTATGTAGGAAATAATATGGTAAGCCTTGTTTGCAGGAAAGGACAATCGGTTGTAGGTAAGAATTATCATTTGGTGATACATATTATGTTGTTACTTTCTTGTATATGAATTGTTAATTGACCTAAGAAAATATAGAAATATCACTATTAATCATGTATTCTTTCACATGATTATTGTGTTGATTTTGGTGAGTTGGATTAATTCGCCACGTACCAGTCATTTCAATGTTCTGACCCATGTCTCCATAGGTGTTGGGAACCAAAGAGACGTACAGAGGCACTAAAGACTCATCCAACAGTGCATAAGCTTTATCCATATTTTAAAACTTCTAAATCCCGTTTTGAAGACTCTTGATGACGTTGTTTTTACTTTATTGTTAGTAAAGGGATATAATGTATGAAATGATGTATCTCATTTGTTATTTCAAAGGTTTAAGACATGTTTGGAACCTTTCTACAAGCTATTTGAGATCCTATGTTTATACTATAATTATCAATAACGAGTTATTTCTTCTATTTTTGTTGTTATTCATTTTCTCTACTTTATCCGCTGCAGACTTTAATACAAACAATAATATTTTAAAATGCACATGCGTACGCCCTATACAAGCGCAACTTAGGCTTGTACGACATCACACTCGGTGCCATCTTATCGATTCAGCAGAATCAAAATGTGACAGAATATGGAAGACCTAAAGATTCTACAGATTCAAGTCCCCGGAAGATATGGGACTCGTCTCACTGTTCTAGTATATGCACCCGAGATACGAGTATTGTATGTGTATAGTTTGCTTTATGTTTATTGCTTACTTTATGCCATTCATGCATTGTTTAGGTTGTTTTGATAAAATTTTTTAGTTGCATGCTTTGGACTGTTGATTCCTTGGTTTTCTTGTGTGTGGCTGTGATGAACCTGGGTGAGGGGCATAGATTATGATATAATGGCCTACAATCATAGTTTTTGCTATATAAACTCATCAATTCCCTTTCTTTCACTTTTCTTTTTCTTTTATTTCTCTTTCCTTCTTCACTTCTTCTCCAGCCGAGAGCAGCAGCCGAGCTTTGCCTTGGTCGTGGGTGATTTGGTAGTTTTGGTATTAGGCTAGAGGTTGACCGTAGGTAAGTACATCTTGCCAACCGAATGAACCCATGATTGTGAGCTTCTTGATAAACCTAGGTTTACATTTATTTATGAGCTTAGTTATCTGCATATCTTTAGTAGCATAGAACTGTGTTGTAGACTCTTTTTTAACCTTGATATTTTGTTACTCTTGTATTTGATCTTGGACGAAAAAATTGATAACAACAAAGTCGGAACACAAAGTATGCTGACCGGAGAAGAATGAGCAATTCTACGAAAAGTGTGCATGAGACCCTTGAAAACTTGAGCGCACTGTGTGCTATCTCATGTGAAATATTTGCGTTCAGCATAGTATACAATTCCTTGTAAAATGCTTGCATTCAACATAACATTCAAATCCTTGTAAAATACGTCATGAAACTACTTTGGAACTCTAGGCGCACTTACTCATCATGCGTACATTTTGTATGAGTATCATCTAACCAAATCCTTGCAAAAATGCGCCAAGGCTATCAGAAACTTGGACGCACTTTTGAGGGAAATCCTTGGCGGCACACATTTGAGCGTTCAGCCTCGTCAATCA
This sequence comes from Iris macrosiphon, assembly GCA_036927795.1. Lineage (NCBI taxonomy): Eukaryota > Viridiplantae > Streptophyta > Magnoliopsida > Asparagales > Iridaceae > Iris > Iris macrosiphon. Next base: position 173,983,042 of record JAYESA010000010.1, read on the forward strand.
AGAGAAAGTGCGCCTAGCATCTGTTGGCGCACTAATTCCTCTCTTTGAGTATTCTTGATAGGCGATCCTTGACTTTGGTATTGTCTCGATTATTGTGTCTCGAATATCGTATCTCGGATGCTGTGCCATACTTGAGACTTATGTTTTATATTTTAGTAGACCTTTTCACGCTTGATTGTGTGCCAAACTTAAACTGTTGGCATACTTGGTGAAAGTGCGCCAAATCATAGCTTGTGTACTTTCATTATTATGCGTTGATGTTAGTTTAGCATTTGTGCGCCAACCCTTCTTTTTGGCATACTTGATGACGTGCGCTAAGATTCTGGCTCGTGCACTTCTATCATTGTGTGCTAAGGTTCTAGAAGTGCGATTTAGTATCATTTGTGCGCCATCTTTTGCTCGGAGCACTTTTATATCAAAGTGCGCCAGAACTGCTCGGACTAGTAATTTGTGCGCCAATAATGGTTTTTGGCCCATTGTGCGCAGATATTTTATTTTTTGCATGATTATGCGCCAACCATAAATTATTGATTTATGCGCATGTATGTCATTATTCTTTTGTTAATAATGCTTAGCACTTGATATTTTTCTGGTTCTCTTTTATCCAGTTATTTTTAGTTAATCCTGGTTATTTCTTGAACATGAAATTCTTGATATGGACCTTGATTTCCTGACATGGGCTAAGTGAATGTACATTATAAATGAATTCCTGAATCTTGACCCAGAAACTGATAATCCTGATCCTGATACTCCTGATAGTGGCTCGACGTAGCGCACTCATGACTCAAGAATTTCTGTAACTGTCCTAATCAAGACTATTAGTAGCACCTGTATTTCAAGTCATGTATTCTCGTGGTTGATTTTTTTGCACTTGCCATGCTCATGTCTTGTCTTACATCAAGTCTAAGGCCAAATTCCTGAGCACCACGATCATGAATTCTTGATGACTAGTCCATGCTAATAACTAGAACAACAATCTATAAAGCATCTAGAAAGATTCCTGGCTACATGTAATTCCGGTATCCCAATGACACCTGATGGATTTTGAGCTCTCCGTCGAGAGGGGCACACTTCCAGTACGACTTCGAGTGTTGCATTTACCAGAAAATGATTATACCTGATAAACCTATATTATGTACCCATTTTTCTGGATAACCCGGATAGTCTGCAGGGCATGTGGCTGTAAGAAATCTTAAACTGCATGTGTTAGTAACTAGGACTGTGATGGCCCTAGTTAGCTAATGATAGCAAGTCGTAGGGTATGATTAATTGGCCGTGATTGCTTGATTTTAAGTCTAGTCGTGCCCTGATTTAATTAACAGCTAATCCGGAAGGAGTACTGATTCTATATATCCTTATTTAGTTACTCCAAAATTATTTAACTATTATTTTACTTGCTATTCTTATTGATTTCTCTGCATGCTAGTTTTAGTTCATAAGTTTGGCTCCTTCTAGTACTTGTTGTTTGGGGTCTGACTCCAGTGGTTTTGTATGGCCAGATTTTGGAGCAGGACCGTAGGATCTCCCGTACTTCCCTCCTCAAGATGCTGAACACAAGGAGCACTCGAGGATATGCGTGGATTTCTTCTTCCTCATCCACTTGATCTTGTATATTATACTTTTGAGGCATTTAGCCACCGAGCACGTGCTTAACTCGTGTTTTGGGATTCTTGATACTGCAGCCTGTGGGCCTACATGTAAAGCATATTATAGACTATAGCTAGAGCTGATCATGTAATATTGTACTATGCTAGTTCTTTATTCTGGTAACTAGCTTCATGATTATCTGGGTATGCATAGTTTGTGATGACTTACTATTATATGTTTGGTGATCATACATCTTATAAACTTGTTGCCTGTTTGAGATTGAGACACCTAGGATTCTTGACCCAGGATTGCCTTATGGATTGTAGAGTAAACCCTCACATGTCTAGACAGTCGTGACCGTATCTCGAGATATATAGTTCTCTGATATACGTAGCTGGCTTTGTCTGCCCCTGCTCTCCAGTTCTTACGCCCCGATCCTGTAAGGGTCGATCGTCCTCGCTTGGGCGCGATGGTGTGCAAGCCTAAGTTACGCTTGCACAAGGTATAGTACCTACACAAGACACAAGTTAAACAAAAATATACATATGTAGAAGGATATAATTTAAAATACAGAGAACCAAAGTTTGAACACGTTTAATAGGGACACAAAATACTTTCTTTATTGAATACTTGATGGCTTACAACTCATTTTACAAACCAAAAAATATCCACAATGCCCATACATCATGTCCTTGTAGTAGGACCAAAAATTAAAATATCTAGGAGAAGAATAACTTGTACAGTGGAGAGGAAAGCATTGGAAAGCAACACGAGCACGGTTCCGCCTGAGGAAAGCGCTCCTAAAGCTTTAAAATGCTTGACAAACTCTCGCTACCAGAACCTGAAGATTTGCCCATAAACGTGAGTCAGTACTACAACATGTACTGGTGAGCGACCGTAGCCAAACTCACCTAGAAATCTATACTAAGTATAAAAGTGAAGCTAGCATTACTATTTTGTGATCTTTCTAGTTGTCTAGTTTCTTTTTAACAATTCATGCAAAGAAACATAAATGATAGATTGAACCATGCATATGATAATTTCTTACCCACGCCCAAACAGTTATCCATGTAGCAGACACACAAGTTAGCAACAATGTGCATATGTCACGCCCCAGTCCCAAAATACCGAGGGACTAGACACGTGGCAATGGCCAGCAGCACACTCTAACGGGCAAACCTAATTTAATGGACCCATCAAGGTGTACATAAGCTGTAAAACAACATTAAAGGTCTACTAAATATGTCATATTCTAATCTCATCCATGGAAGATAACACAACCAATATCAGCATAATGAAATATAAACCAACATCAAGTCTCAAATAAGTATCTCGGGGAACAACCCGATAAAGAGTATGATACAACAGTTCAATAAACATGAAATAAGAGTCTAACAACAGAAATGACTGAGTATAATAAAGCAGATACTCAGGAGAAATCCTCGGCCATCACCTCGTCCTCTGGTATCAGTACCGCTCCTGCTTCTGCTCCTGTCCCATATACCTTGGGATAGATCTCCTCTGCTATACCTGGGGACATAATCCAGATCCAGGTCCTTAGGGGACATAGCGAGGTACAAGAATAACTCAAGCCAAAATAAATGCAGTACAGTAATAAATGAATCAATAGGGTAAACTATGTAACTAGCTATGTGATATGCAAGTGAGAGCATCACTAGTACTCAGGCTGAGACTACTACAAGCTCTGTGTCGGGGAGCCGGTAGCAGCAATATCACGTAATGGGCCAAGCTCAGGTGTAGAGTCTTGAGCACCAGAATAATAAGGGTTATATATATATAATCAGCCTGTAGCATGTGTGTCTCTCCCCACCCAATGTAATCACACGTCTCATGTCCATGACGTCTCATGTCCATAACACGCAAGATCATAGCTAATGCAATGAGTCATAATGATAGCTATGCATATGTAAAATCTATGTCACAAATCCTGTAAGCCTATACAGAATCACCAAGAATAACTCAGGAAAGATTCTGTCTCATAAATAGTGTCAAGTATCCTTTGGTATGACGTACTTGATAAGGCAAATACGAAAATGTATAGGGTCGCGATATAAATCTCTAGGTGACATTACACAACTCCGCATACGGCGTTGACACCCGAATCTTATTCAGACGTTAAGTAATGTCACATGGTCCTAGGTTGAACATATATATTATATAATTAAATCAAGAGAATAATACAAAGCAGGTACTGCAAGATTGATAAGGTACACTTGTCTGGGGTTTGGTTTCCAACAGTTGCTCTAGTATCAGCTGGGATCTTCAAATACTCCTCCGGATGCTGAAATAGATATTATTATTATTCTCAGAAGATATAAAATAGCTAGAATTTTCTACCCATAAGTCCAATTTAGACACAGGGGCAAAATTGACAGTTTCTGGTCAATGTGGGGTCCACATGTGGCCCACTTCGCAACGAAAATTATGTCAGAGACAAAGTTCTCTAAATTCGTCAAACTTAGTGTCTACGAGTCCAAAATGATGATACGAACCCAACAGAATGTCCTGAACTGGATTCCGATGAGCCAATCATAAAATTGCCCGTTAAGTGGAGCCGTGGGACCCACGATACGGGATTTCGTTAATGTTCTCAAAATCGAACCAAACTTGGGTCAGAGGACCAATGTATCGCTACGAGTCCGATGGCGTAGGTTGCATTTCGAAACGACAAGTACACACGAAGTTACAACAAGTTTCAGAACAGTACCGATACGGGCGATTTCGACGGATACTCGTTGATTCCGGTATGCACGCACATCCAAATCAACTTTCGCAAAATCCTACATGTCCGTATTGATGGTGTGCAATAAAATTTGTACACGACCAAGTTACCTCGTTTAGTGGGGCACACCCAGTTCGGGAAAATTTGGGTTTTAAATAACCAAGTTTTTGGTCATTTTTATCCACGAATAAAATAAAATCTATAGCACATTAAATTAAACTAAATACAGGGTTTTAATCTTGTTTATATTATCTAATTAACTGTTTAGGTAAATTTCAGAATTATTACACAGGTTGGGATTTAAACAGCCGTGAACTTGTAAGTTCGGGCCAGATTCTGAAAGTCTAAAATTGGGAATATTTTTCTGTTTTTGCGTCGCGGTTTGCGATCGACACAGGACACGATACCCCAATCAAATTGCACGGGGTTCGAGAGGGTTATACAGTGAACGCGTCACAATAAACTGTTCGAAAAATGATGCGACGAGGAGAGAGAAGGACTCACCGAAACAGGGAGTCGGAATCGACTATGCTTTGCGTACGTGGTGTGGCTCGGCGCGGCGACTGCGGGTGGCGGCGGCTGCTGGCTACTGGTGGTTGACGCTGGCGGTGACAGAGGTCGTCAATGGGTCGTCGGGGTCACGACGAGGGTCGCCTGGGTCGAGATCGGCCGGGTTGCCGTTGGGGAGGCTCGGGATCGACGGAGTGGCGGTGGATGACGGTGACAACGATGGGGGATTCGGGGGTCGACTTCGCCGGGGAGCTCATGGTCGGGTGGCCGTCGCAGCGGAGTCATCGGAGGGGAGACGTGGTGGAGTTGGGTGGATGGCCTGAGGGAAGAAGCGACGGTGGTGGTCGGTGATGGCGGCGGGGGAGGAAGTGGTGGTGGCAGCGGGGTTCGACGGGGTTTTTTTATAGGGGGAGCGGGGACCGGAGGGGTCAACGGTTTTGGCTGGGAGGTGAACGGCCGCGGGGGAAAGTAACGGCCGACGGAGGAGAGAGGAGTCAAGCGGTCGGGGAAGGAAACGGTTGAGGGTTAATTAGTTTCAGTTACTTTATATGAGGGTACGGGTCGGGTTGGCGGGTCGGGTCGGGTTAAGATCTGACCCGTTAGGGTTAGGTTAGTTTATTTGGGTTCGGTTTATTTAGGCTTGGTTTGGTTCGGTTCAGGTTGGTTTAATCTGGTTTATTTAGAAATGATATTTTTAGCTGTTAAAAAATAGTTTTTGGGCTTTATAAATTCCAAAAAAATTACACTATGACTAATTATTTATTTTACACTCAATAATATTATATTTATAATATTTTAATATTTAATTTAATACTCAAAAATATTTATCCTCTAAAGAACATTTATTTTAATTATTTAAAATCACAAAAAATCCCGAAAATTTGTATTTTAATTTTTAAAAAATACGGGTGTTTACAATCTACCCTCCTTAAAAGAATTGCGTCCTCGCAATTAAATAATTAAATAATAAGGAAAAATTAATCATGGTAACCTATAAGTCATTCTTAGGTCATACTTGCATCTTCAAATAGGTGAGGATAACGCTGGCGTATGATATCCTCTCGTTCCCAAGTAGATTCGTCGGGGAGTGATGTTTCCAAGCTACTCGGACCAGTCTAATCGTCTGACCTCGTAATATCTTCTCATTGATGTTAAGTATCCCAACTGGCTGCTCTTCGTACCTCAAGCTAGATCCCACTGTAATCTCAGAATGATCGACTACGTGGCTTGGGTCATTCACGTACCTCCTCAGCTGTGAGACATGGAATATATCATGCGCTCCCTCTAAAGATGGAGGTAATGCAAGACGATACGCCACCTCACCAATACGCTCCAAAATATCAAATAGCCCAATATATCTTGGGCTCAGCTTGCCTCTACTCCCAAATTGAATAGTACCTCGAGTAGGTGAAATCCTCAAGAATATATGTTCTCCTTCCTTGAACTCCAAAGGTCGTCTGTGTGTATTAGCCCAATGCTTTTATCTGTCCTAAGCTACACGAAGATGATTCTAAATTTGCTTCACCTTCTCAACTGTCTGCATCACTAACTCTGGACCGAGTATCTGACGCTCGCTAACGTCACTCCAACATATCGGTGATATGCACTTCCAGCCGTACAAAGCCTCGAATGGTGCCATATGGATGTTCGCCTGGTAGCTGTTATTGTAAGAGAACTCCACTAGGTGCAAATGGTCTTCCCAAGTCCCTCCGAAGTCTAACATACACGACCTTAGCATATCCTCCAGGATCTGAACCGTGTGCTCCGACTGACCGTCTGTCTATGGATGGTAAGCAGTGCTGAACTTGAGTCGGGTGCCCAGACTCTCTTGCATGCTTCTCCAAAAATAGGATATAAATCTTGAGTCACGATCTGACACAATACTAACCGGTACTCCATGTAATCTTATGATCTATCGTATATACATGTTGGCTAGAAATTTCGTGAACTATCTAACTCTGAACGACAAAAAATGTGCCGATTTAGTGAGTCGATCCACAATAACCCATATTGCATCCTTCCCACTAGGGCTTCTTGGAAATCCTGTAACAAAATCCATAGTTATATGTTCCCACTTCCATTCGGGTATGGGAAAAGGCTGTAACATACCAGCAGTTCTCTGATGCTTAGTCTTAACTTGCTGACAGACCAAATATTTTGCCACAAATCGTACAATTTCTCTCTTTATCCCATGCCACCAATAATATTGTCTCAAATCTCGGTACATCTTCATACCTCCCAGATGAATAGAGTACATGGAGCTATGTGCTTCAGATATCAACTCATGTCTCAACTCTCCATTCGGAACATATAGGCGATTTCCGCACCTTAATGTCCCGTCCTCATGGATTCGAAGTCCCGTCTGCATGCCAGCTTCCGTCTTCTCTTTAAGTCTTCAAAATCTAGCATCTGCGGGTAATGCCGCCTTAATCCTTTATACTAATGACGACTTAACTTCAAGATTCGCCAACAATCCACTCTGTCTTGGCAAAATAATCTCTATCTTGAGCTCCTGTAGATCTTCTAATAGCTGGGGCTGCATCGTCAAGAAATAAGATGTGGATTTCCTGGTGAGTGCGTCTGCTACGACATTCGCCTTGCCCGGATGGTACTGTAAATCTATATCAAAGTCGACCATCAACTCTAACCAATGTCTCTGTCTCATATTGAGCTCCTTCTGAGTATAGACATACTTCAGACTCTTGTGATGAGTAAAGATTTCTACCTTCTCTCCATAAAGATAGTGCCTCCATATCTTTAGTGCAAATATTACTGCAGCTAGCTCAAGATCGTGAGTCAGGTAGTTCTTCTCATGGACCTTCAGCTGTCTCGATGCATAAGCGATAACATTGCCATGTTGCATCAAAACACATCCTAGTCCACTGCCTGACGCATCACTATAAACAACGAAGCCTCCCGATCCTGAAGGAAGAGTCAAGATCGGTGTTGTTGTCAATTGTCTCTTTAACTCCTCAAAGGCCTTCTGACAATCTTTCGTCCATGCAAACTCCTGGTCCTTACGTGTCAACCGCGTCATAGGCTCCACAATCCTTGAGAAATTCTCTACAAACCTCTGGTAGTATCCAGCAAGTTCGAGAAAACTTCTCACTTCCGCAACTGATGTATGTATAGGCCAAGTTTCTATTGTCGAAACCTTCTCTGGATCAACTGAAAGTCCTTCTCCTGAGATGATATGTCCCAGGAAAGGCACCTTATCCATAAAAAACTCATATTTACTGAGTTTAGCGTACAACTTCTCCTGTCTCAGCGTCTCTAGCACGATTCTGAGATATTCCTTGTGCTCTTCGTGACTCTTAGAATATATCAAAATGTCATCAATAAACACAACCATGAACTTGTCCAAGTACTGATGAAAAACTCTGTTCATCAAACTCATGAACACAGCTGGCGCGTTGGTTAAACCAAACGGCATAACTAAGAACTCATAGTGTCCATACTTGGTCCTGAAGGCTGTCTTTGGTATATCCTCCTTCCTCACTCTAATCTGGTGATAACCGGACCTAAGATCGATCTTTGAGAATACCCTAGCACCACTCAACTGATCGAATAGGTCGTCAATACATGGCAAGGTATACCGGTTCATAATGGTTACAGTGTTCAGTGCCCTGTAGTCAATACAAAGGCGTACCGTCCCATCCTTATTTGGCACAAACAGTATGGGTGCTCCCCATGGTGCAACACTGGGTCGAATAAAACTCTTCTCCAGAAGACCATCAACTTGCTCCTTCAATTCCACCAACTCCTTAGGTGCTAGCCGGTACACTGATGAAGTGATAAGCTCCGCTCCTGGAGTCAAGTCTATTATGAATTCTATTTTTTGATCAGGTTGTAAGACTAAAAGATCATCGAAAAATACATCCAAAAACTCTGATATAACTTTTGGATAACCAGGATCCTCTTTTGCAGAGAGTACCATAAGTGTAGGCTGAACACCTTGCTCTATAGCTCCCCGAAAAAACTCAAACTCTGGATATCCAAGCGGTCTAAATATAACCCGTCCAAGCCGGCAATCTAGGGTCGCATGGTACTGACTCAACCAGTCTATACCAAGTACCACATCATAATCCGGCATAAAAAAGATCAGGAATTGAGCTCGCATCTCTTTTCTATAGACTACTACCGAACAAGATCTACAGATGTCACTAATTGGAATAATTCTACCTCCCGTAAGAATTCTCTTAGTCTTTGGGAGGGGTGCGATAGCTACTCTATGTGTGGCTACGAAGCTAGCAGCTATGAATGAATATGATACTCCAGAATCGAATAAAGCTACAGCAGGTGATGAAGCTACTAATATAGTACCTGCTATAACCTCTCCTGTAATAGCTTCCTCTTCAATAGCCAATGCAAATGCATGTCCTCTTCCCTGAGCTGGACCTCTCTACTGTCGAGCATGCTGGAATAGTGCTGCATGTGGTGCCAAAGGTGGCCTCGGCTGATACCCTCCTGGAGCTGGTGGTCCGACTCCTCCAACTTCCATCTGTGGTGCTCCCAATGCTGGATAAGCTGGCCTCGGTGCTGGTAAAGCTGGTCGATCTACCATTGGTTCTCTCTCTCGATGCTCATAGCAGTCCTTGGCTGGATGTTTATTAGATCCGTAAATCAAGCATAGTCCCAACTTGCATCTTTACTCCCTCTCAATATGGCCTACCTGGCCACAATAATGACAAGTAGGAAGGGATGAGGCACTACCAGAAAAAGTCAAATTAGCGACGTTAAAAAACGTCGCTAAATGACCAAAAAACGTTACTAATTACATTTAGCGACGTAATTAGCGACGTTTTAAAGAAGTCGGAAAAAAGCAAGTCGCTAAAAGAAAAATCGTCGCTAAACGTTGCTATGCCGACATTTTTTAGCGACTTAAATGTGTCGCTAAATTTAGAGACATTTAGCGACGCAGCATCACTAATTAGCGACGTTTATTAACGTCGCTAAACGTCGGTTATTAGCGACTTATATATCGACGTTACACCGACATCTTTAATGGCCTGGCAATACTGCCATGTCAGCAATTTGCGACGTACAACGACGATTTTAGCGATGTCTTTAGCGACGTTACACCGACATCTTTAATGATCTGGTAATACTGCAATGTCAGCAATTTACGACGTACAGCGACGTCTTTAGCGACGTTATTAGCGACGTGTAGCAACATTGCTAATTAGCGACGTATTTAGCGACATATATTAACGTCGCTAAACGTCGCTAAAAATGGCACTAATTTTACAGAAAAAATAAAAAATATAATACTGAATTGAATTTCTGGGTTTGCCAACCCCCTTGGGGTAAAAAAAAAATAGTGATTGTGTGTGTATATGTCTCATACTACATGTAGTGTAGCAGTGTTGACAGGGATGTATAGAGGAATAAACACTGTGACTGTTAGTAGGTTATGTGTGGTGTGATCAGCTTATGTGCCATGAGGGGACTCGAGCATGTAGTAGAAATAATTGAATAAGGGACACAGTAGCAGCAACAAGGGGGAAAATTCTAGTGCACTGGGTAAATTCAGGCCAAGTATCAGTCATTAGTTGTAAACCAAAATATATTAGGAACTGTGTGAATATCAGTGAATTAAGACAGTACTATATGTGTTGTGTGTTGGTCTTAATGTGCTCAGAGATAGGGAGAGAGTGTGTGTATTATAATTCAGTGTGTTTGAGTTTGTACAGGGACTATGGTTGGCTTGATACTCGAATTAGAGAGTATCAGAGATAGGGGTGAGTGAAGCCTGGAGGGAAGTAAGGTGTAGGCTTTATTTTATCTGCTGATTATTATGCGAGTAGGTAGTATGAGAGCTTGAGCAGTGACTTGCACTGCAGTGAAGTAAAGGGAAGTATTGTAGCACAGGTAGCAGAGGTGGAGATGCACAAATATGCATTATGGGAGTGTTTTGACTGTACCAGTATGAGGAAGATACTGAGTTGAGATGGAGCAGCAGTTATGATGGGGGAAACTTAGGCTAACAAGTTGCAACTTGTATCATTGAACTGGAGAAAAATAGGGAAAAATAGGCACTGAACACTCAACACCGGTAAAATAACATATTTAATATGAATAATATAATAAAATTTGAAGAAAAGAAAGTATCCAGCAAATCTCATCGTAAAGAATATGGCAAATTTATATCCATACAATCGCATCCTAAATAATAAAAAAATATAAATATCCAGCAACTAGCTATACTACTGCGGATCTGCAGGAGGCTGACCACCGACGCGTCTGAAGGATAAGAACTGCTCATACTCGTCCCGTGGAATTGACACCGATGTCGATGGAGAAGGCAGTAACGTCGGTGGGGTCTGTGTCGATATAGGCGCACCAGGAGGCCGTACCCGCTCTAAGTCTGCGAGTCGCTGGTTGTAAGAATCCATGGTAGATAACAGCCTCGTACAGCTATGAACCATTGAATCCTGCATCATTTTCAGTCTCTCATCCATCGATAGCTGTGATGCATGCAGCTCCATGATGTTGCGGTCTATCGAGGCTCTAATATCATTTGTCAAATCCTGGAGCTCCGTCATGCTGCGGTCGAGCATATCGAATCGTGCGATGAGCATCGGATCGTCCGCCTGTAGCTGGGACCGGGGCTGCTCCTCCATCCTTCACAGCAACTCATCACGGAGAGACGCAATCTGACGGTCAACGGCCTCCTGGACTCTGGTCGACGACTGCGAGGGCTGCGACTGCGAGGGCTGTGTGGAATGCACAGCTGTCAGGGAGGCCCTAGATGACTGCGTCGCAACCAGGGCGCCATAGGATCCCGTACTGTAGTACGTACCCCTCTGGAGACCTCTAGCTGCGGTCACCCACAGGTCGTCCGCCGACGGAGCTGGAGCGGGCTGCGACGAAGTACCAGCCTCTCCAGGTGTAGGTGCACTAGCAGTCGCCCGCTCACGCAACCTAAGATACTCGGCCTAGAAAGGTTTGGAAACTCGATACTTGCCTAAGTTATATTAAAATTAACACAAAGTAAAGTAATACTTACATAGGTCTGCGAGGCCCTCTCATCAATGAGATTTCCGTCCTTGCGATGGGTGGCCAAGAAGACGGTCACCATGTTTGCATCATCACTCCTTTGTACCTGTTAAAAATATATTATTTAGTACTAAACTTAAATATTTTTTCCAAGTACCATTTTATGGTACTTAAATTAGAATAATATATTTTAAAAGAAAAAATATACCAAACGACAGAAATATTCCGTCATCGGAATCGAGCCACCACACCACTTGGCAGCATTCCGCCTAGCCGCCTTGGCCTTCTCAGACCTTTCCTTGTAGCTCGGAAAGTTTGTAATCTCCTCGAGAACATAAGCTTCACAAATAGAGCCCTCAACCCGTGCCTTATTTTTCACCTTTCACTTTAGGTGATTCAGATGCCGCTCGAAGGGGTACATCCACCGATAACCGACAGGACCACCAACACGTGCCTCATAGGAAAGATGAATTAGAAAATGCTCCATAGAGTCGAAGAATCCAGGAGGAAATACCTTCTCGAGCTTACATAGTATTACCACAATGTCCTTCTCTTGCTTTTCTAGACGATCGACGAGCAACTTAGTACAACAAAGATCTCTGAAGAATATGCTCAGCTCTGTCAATGGATCCCAAACGACCTGCGGTAAGAATTCCTGAAATGTAATCGAAATTAACCTCTCCATGAATACGTGACAATCGTGGCTCTTCATACCCGCAACTTTGTTCTCCTTGAGGTTGACGCATCTTCTCAAGTTTGATACGTACCCGTCTGGAAACTTTAGACCCTGAATCCACCTACAAAGTCTCCCTTTATCCTCTTTCTCCAGTAAGAAAACTGACTTAGGTTGCTTTAACTTTCCATTCCCCTCCTCTATCAAATGCAATGCAGGATGTCTATATATTTCTTCTAAGTCCAACCTGGCCTTCGTATTATCTTTCGTCTTCCCCTTTACCTCCATTACAGTATTAATTATGTTATGAAACACATTCTTCTCGATATGCATGACATCAAATCCGTCACACTTGTACCCCTTAGCAGGCTCTTCGATAGCACTTGCTAAATCTTTTACCTCTTTCCATATCATGTATCCGGGTCACCTTGGCGGTGGATTAGCCTTCTCTATAACTCCCGTATGAAAAGCATTCCGGTTCCTCCGGTACGGATGATCCTTCGACAAAAATTGTCGATGACAATCGAAGAAGCACTGTTTGCCTTCGGGTTTTAAACGGAAACCTTAGTACGGTCCATGTAATATGGACATGAGAGACGACCATGGGTGCTTCATCCCAATAACATTCTATAGGCCAAAAAGTCGTTGATGGTCCACATAAGTGCTGCCTTCATCTGAAAATTCTGCTTTCTAGAAACATCGTACGTGTTGGCACCTACTTCCCACAGCTGATTCAACTCATCTATCAAAGGCTGTAAATACACATCGATGTTCCTTTTCGGATTGTTCGGACCCGGGATAATAACGGTTAGGAACATATACGGAGTCTTCATGCACATCCAAGGCGGTAGATTGTAAAGAGTAACGATCACAGGCCAACACGAATACTGGGAGCCCGAAAGTTCGAATGGGGTAAAATCGTCAGAGGAGAGCCCCAATCTGACATTACGTGGATCTTCGGCAAAATGTGGATACTCTCGATCAAAGTGCTTCCATGCTTCTCCATCGGATGGATGATCCAATACTCCTTCGATCTGTTTTTGCCTGTGCCAACTCATATTTTCTGCAGTCTCCTTAACCATAAACAACCGCTGCAACCGTAGCGTCAAAGGCAAGTAGTGCATCGAATCGGTAGGCTTTCTTGCACCGACAGACTCTTCTCTAATAGTTGTCTTGTAGCGATCAGCACCACAGAATCTGCACGCATCTTCATCCTTGTCGTCTTTGTAGTACAACATGCACCCGTTGCGACATGCATCAATTTTCTCGTATCCTATCCAAAGCGATCTCACCATCCTCTTAGATCGATAGAAGTCTTTAGGCAATTTTGTACCCTCGGGCAAGATCTCTATAATCAAATTGATCAGTCGATTATAGCATTCTTGCGACATATTAAAATCGGACTTGATGCTCAATAATCTTGTAACCACATCCAACGGTGAATGATCCTCACAACCAGGATATAGTGGAGTCCTTGCATTCTCCAGCAACTCCATAAACTTTGCAGCATCGGCATTCGGTGCCTCCTCAGTTGCATCATAATTGTCCGGATTGAAACTAGGTCCCGCAGCAGCATAATGGTCTGGATTAAAACTAGGCCCCACCGCATCATAAACCATGTTCACCAACCCGTCATCGTAAGCATCATGGTCGTGGACATCCATATACGGCTCCACATAGGGCTCCGACTCCGATGCTAGAGATACAAGTTCTCCATGCGCGGTCCACTGATAATAATTCGGCGTGAAGCCCTTCGAGTACAAATGATATATGACTTCCACTTCTATATTTCCTGTTGCGACATCTCACACACGGACAATTAATTTTGGTATCGTCCATGTACTGAGGAAATGCCTTGGCGAACTGCAAGAACTGTTGTACACCCTCAATGAATTCATCCCGCACACCGCACATGTCATCAGGATGACGGTTGTACATCCACGAATGATGACGCAGATAGTAATTCATATCCATTTCTAGATACTTCTGCAAAAAATGACAGTATGTATCAACATGTCTGCTTCTTTAAAACAGTATAGTACTGGGAAAAGAAGAGAAGTTCTAATAGCCAAAATGGCCAGATGAGCAACCTGTCGTTCAAGCACAAAACAATCTCATCGCAAAATGAATTGGTCACAAAGGAAAAATGAAGCGCAATAGCGGGCAGTTAAATTTATACTTAAAAAGAATCTGGGTATCTCCTCTTTTATGGCAAAGATGTCCAATTGACCAATGGCCAATTAAGTCTTCATAGCACGTAAGCAACAATTGGGTTCTCTTTGAAATTCAGAGGATGAGTTCTGATTCAGGTGTAGATAGAATAAGCAGTCTCCCAAAAAATGTCATTGAGGCCATTCTCATGTGTTTGCCCATTAGGGATGTTGTTAGAACAAGCATCCTATCTAATGGCTGACAATAAATCAAGCCCATCTCCTAGGTCCTTTAAGTGCTACATGAATCATTTTTTACTTCACCTTCACAGGGACCATCTTATTGATCATGTTAAAAGTCGCTAATCCTTATTGCTTCATTCAAGGTTTGTTCATCTCTAATGCATATTATAGTAGCATCAGTTACCATCCTATCAATTTCAATTATTGTATCCATTTTCCATTATGTCCAAACCATCTCAAAGAATTTTCTTTCATTTTTCAGCTTATATGTCCAAACCATCATAAACTGCTTAGCCTTATTTCAACCACCACTGAAACTGCTTGTAACTTCGAATCATGTGTAATTCTATCATGTATCATATGAATTCTTAGCCATCTAAACATGTTTATAGTAAAACCTATCTAACTAAGCATATGTGACATCTAGTTATTCAATTCAGCAGAGTAGCTTAGAACTTTTCATATTGTAAGTAGACAGCTAGTTACTCAGTTAAGCATACATGTATATATGTGTGATAAGTTGAAGGACAGACTAGCTAAGCATATGTTAAAATCTGAGGTCTTGCTACTTCTTACTCCGAGTGTTAAAATCTAAGGTTAAAACCTTCCATTAACCTTCTGCAAGACCTCAGGTCTAAGTATGCTATAGAGAAATCATTTTTTTTCAATAACTATTTTGTACATTCTTCTACTTAACTTCTACAGGACCTAGAGAAGTTGCTAGAGAGAAAGAGAGAGAGACAGAGAAAGGAGACAGAGAGAGAAAGAGAGAGAGACAGAGAGAAAGAGAGAGAGACAGAGAAAGGAGACAAACAGAGAAAGGAGAGGTGTCGGGTCGTGTTAGTGTGTGTCAGGTCGTGTCATATCGTGTCGTGTCGTATTGTGTCGTGTTAGAGAGAAAAAGAGAGACAAATAAAGGAGACAGAGAGAGGAGCTCACCGAGGAGGGGAGCCGGAGGAAGGACGCCGGAGAGAGAAGGGGAGCCGGAGGAAGGAGGAGCTGATGGCGGAGGGGGGAGGGCGCGGTCGGAGGGGGGACGCCGGGAGGGAGGAGGGGAGCCGGAGGGTGGGGGGACGAGGCCGGAGGGGGGTCGCCGGAGGAGTAAGGGAGCCGGAGTCCGGAGGAGCGCCGGGAGAGGTTTCAAATTTGGGAGAGGGAGAGAGAGAGATCGAAGGAAATGGGGGGAACACCAGCCCTAAATGAAAAATTTAGCGACATTTTTAGCGACTCCAATAATGACGTCGCTAACTAGCGAAGTTAGATACATCTTTAGTGACGCCAATAATGACGTCGCTAATTAGCGACATCCTTAACGTCGCTAATGACGTCGCTAAAAGTCTAATAATAAATACGTCGCTAAATTAGTCGCTAAAAGTCGCTAAATAAAATATATTAGCGACGTTTAGCGACCTTAATTGAACTTATGGCGACTAATCTTTTAAAAACTGAATAAAAGTCGCTTAACGTCGCTAATTAGCGACGTCTAGTGACGTTTTTACCTGGAGTCGCTAATTTATATTATATTAGCGACGTTTTTGTTTACGTTGCTAAAAAATGTCGCTAATCCCGCTTATTCTAGTAGTGAGGCTCTTGGTGCTGCTCTCTGTGGTGGATTCCTCTAGGGTCCCTTTGTAGACTCCCCATGTGTTGCTCGGGCTGGTGTTGATGTAAATGGTCTTTTCAGGTTGGACTCTCTCCTGGTGACGCGCTCAATGCGTCGTGCTGCAGCAAGGACGTCTATGTATGATATAGGTGCAACAGATCCGATCAATCTCTGAAGCTCAAACCTGAGTCCGTCGAAGAACTTCTCCGCCTTCTTCTCTTCCGTCGGAATTAGAGTAGGTGCAAAGCGTCCCAAGCGGATGAACTCTGCATTGTATTCTTCTACCATCATATTGCCTTGAATGAGGTGGTTGAACTTGTCTCAAAGTTCCGATCGAGCAATAGCTGGAATATACATCATTTGGAAGAGTCTAGAGAACTCCTCCCAAGTGACTCAGTCCTGTCCGAACCGTCTCTCTTCAGATAGCCACCAATGATGCCCATTTTTTGTCAACTGCATCCTGACGGCAGTCATGCATCGCTCCCTCGGAAGTTTAGCTTCTTCCAACTGGTGTTGTGTGTTTGTGAGCCACTCATGAACTTTAGTGGGATCCTCCTTGCCAGAAAAGGTACTGGGTTTCAGCTGGCGGAAATCAGAGATAGATCCCGCCGATGGTCGCCTAGCTGGTGGGTTCGCCTGCTCCAGTGCGGTTACTAGGCTGTTCCTCAAGTTCTCTGCCTCATGATGCTGAGCCTCTTATTGAACCTGCTGTTGGGCTTGCATCATTGCATAGAATATTTGAAACATCTGCTGCCCATCCATAGCTTGCCCTGGTGGAAAAACAGGCATTGGTGGAGTAAACTGCGACGGTGGTGGAATATCATCTTGCCAAAATCTTGAGGTATGCTGGCCTGCTTGATTTCTTTGAGCTGATTGTCCTCTATCTAGTGGTGTCACTCCATCATCATAGGTGACCATAGCACCTTGTGGTATACCTAAGGGATTTTCGTCACCGGTTCTTGGATCCATTATTCTACATTAAAAATAAACTATAAGAACTCACAGAGGAATCAAGGTAGGATGCAAATAAAAAAAAATATAATTAATTCGAAACAGATTTAGAGATCAAGAATGATTCAAATCAAATGGATGAGATCTGTCACGTCCCAGTCCCAAAATACCGAGGGACTGGATGCGTGGCAATGGCCAACAGCACGCACCGATGGACAACCCAATTTAATGGATCCATCAGGGCATGCTTAAGCTGTAGTCTAACTGTAAGATGTTACAAGTCTCAGGTGTTTCTAATCTCATCCACAGAATAAACACAGATTAATTGCCAGAAATAATGCAAATGGAAATAAATAAGCAATATCAAATAAGTGTCTCGGAAAACAATCCGAGATTATGTCTGATACATCCAAAGTAAATAGACAAGAAATAAAGGAACTGAAAATAGAAACAAAAATAACTGACTATAACAGCCAAAGCTCAAGGGAAGTCCTCTGGTGCGAGTTCGTCCTCAGGTCCTGGTACAGCTCCTGGAAGTGCTCCTGTACGGTGTATCTCTGGATGGATCTCTTCGGCTATACCTGGGGACACAGTCCATTCCAGGTCCTCAGGGGACATAACAATGTACAGATAATACAAGCCAAAATATAAGCAGTGCAGAAATAAATGAACAGCAGGGTAAACTATGTAACCAGCTAAGTGATAAATGCAAGTGAGAGCATCACGAGTACTCAGGCTGAGACCACTACAAGCTCTGTGTCGGGGAGCCGGTAGCAGCAATATCACTAATAGAGTGCCTAGCTCTGATATAGAGTCTGAGGCCTCGCCAGAATATATATATATATATATATATATATCAACCTGTAGCCTGTGTGTCTCTCTCCACCCAATGTAATCACACGTCTCATGTCCATGACACGCAAGATCAATACTACTGCAGCAAGTCATATGATGTCTATGAATATAATATCTATGTCATAAAACCTGTATCCTATACAGAATCACCATGAATATCTCAGAAAGATTCTGTCTCATGAATAGTGTCAAGTGTCCTGGGTCCTGATGTACCTGATAAGACAAGTACGAGAATACATAGGGTCTCGATATCCATGTCTATGTGACGTTACACAACTCCGCGTACGGGGTTGGCACCCGACTATAATCGGACGCTAAGCATGTCACACGGTCCTAGGTCAAGCATGCACAAATATATATATAGTCAAAGGAATAAATAACAAGAACTGCAAGCCTGGCAAGGTACACTTGCCTGTGGTTCCGGTTCCAATTGCGGCTCTGACTTCAGCTGGACTTGCAGGCGGTACTCCGGTTGCTGAAATAAATATCACCATCAGATCCAAAAAATATCAATCATCTAGAAATGCCTGTCCTTGAGTCCAATTTGGAGACAAGGGCAAAAACGGTCATTTCGGGTCAAAATGGGGTCCACATGTGGGCCCGCTTTGCACCGAAAAATGTGTTAGGGTCAAAGGTCTCCAAATTCACCAAACTTAGTGTCAACAGGTCAGGAACGATGATACGAACCCAACGGAACTTCCAGAATTGGATTCCGATGAGCCGATCACAAAATCGCCCGTCGAGCGGGGCCTGCGGGGCCCACGACACGCGATTTTGTCAACGTTCTCAGAATCGAACCAAACTTGGGTCACAGGACTAGCGTATCGCTACGAGTCCGATGGCGCAAGTTTCGTTTCAATCCGACATGTGTACACAAAATTAGGGTAAATTGCAAAAAAGTCGGATACGGGGTGATGTCCGCGGATACGCGTTGATTCCGGTGTGCACGCACACCCGAATCGACTTCTGCGAAATCCTGCACGTCCGTATCGACGACGCGCACGTATCTGTGAAGACCGCGCGCGACCAAGTCGTCCCGTTTGGCGGAGCGTACCCAGTTCTGGGGTGAATCGGGTCGTTATTTTTCCTGTTTTTGGATCGTGGTGTGCGATCACCACAGGTCGCGATGTCCCGAGCGGTTTATCCGGGCACCGAGAGGGTCATACAGGTTTCACAACACAATTTACGGAATCAAAAACAGAGCTACGAGCAAGAAGATATACGCACCTGAACGGGACTCGAAAATCGTGGTTTGAATCGTGTCCGACACGACACAGGACACGTGTCCTGTGTCCGACACGCGGGGGGGGGGGGGGGACTTAGGGTTAGGGTTTGGGATTCCGGCGTACTCAGGCGGCCGGAGACGGCGGCACGGGGCGGCTCTGCGGCGGGGGAAGAGGACGGCCGGGCTAGGGTGGCGCCGGCGGAGCTGGCGGAGCGCTGCGGCGGAGGCTCTGGCCGCTCGGGCTACTGGGTGCTGCCGTGGCCGTTGACGGGGAGGAAGAGGAGGGAGGAGAAGAAGGAGGCGGCGGAGGCGACGAGTCCGGGCGGCTGCTGGAGGCACTGGCAGTGGCACGGCGGGGAGGCGGTGGCGGCGGCTGGTCGTGGTGGTCGTGGTGGCGGAGGGAGGAGTCTGGGGCGGGTTTTATAGGGCTGGGGGAGCCGAGGGGGGGCCGAGAGAGGCGGAGGGGATGGCAGAGAAGGCGGGGGTCGTGGGGTGAGGTGGCCGTCCGGAGCGGGCGGCTGGCCGGGCGGGGCGGCGCGGGAAGCGGGCTGAGGGAGAGAGAGAGGGAGCCGGGTTGGGTCGGGTCGGGTGTGGGTCTGGCGGATCCGACCCGACCCGCTAGGCCGGGGGGTGGGCCGCTGAGGGATTGGGCCGGGCCGGTTTAATTATAAAATAAATAATTAATTAAATAAATCAATAATTAAATAAATAAATAAATAATTAAATAAATACTTTTTAGGTGTTTTAAAATAGGTCCGGGGCCCGATAAATTCCAGAAAAATTACCCTAAGTCCAGTTTTTTATTTTACATCCAAAAATATTATTTTCATAATATTTTAATATTATTTATTATCTACTAAAAATTATTTAATATTTAAAATCCTGATTTTAAATTACAGAAAATTCCCAGAAAATACCAGAAAATTGTATAAAATCCAAATTTGAAAATCTTGAAAAATCAGGGGGTTTACAATCTACCCCCCTTAAGAGGATTGCGTCCTCGCAATCAAAGAATAATCGGTCAACAGAGATCACGCGGTCGCAAGCATTGTTCGAAACACGTCACAAGATACTTAGGGAAATATCGTTTCCCTAAAAATGAAAGTTATACACTTTTCAGAGAAAATCTAGTTAAAGCAAGAAAACTACAACTTTTATGAAAACCAGGTTGTTATTAACAAGTTGCAATTTACTAGGTTGGGGCTGAGGTCACGAACCAAGAGGCACGAGCTATAACAAGACTAGAAACGGATAACTACGAATCACTTACGCGCATTAGCTACTCTACGAGTTTGCGCGTTCTCCACGGTCATTGTCAGGGCTTGCTCGCGTCCTTGCAGTTGATTCTTCTGCTGCTGAGCCTGCTGGAAGAGTAGCGCCTGGGGTATCAAAGGTGGCCTCGGCTGATACCCTCCTGGAGCTGGTGGTAGGACTTCTTGAATTTCCGTTTGCGGTGCTCCCAATGCTGGATAGGCTGGCCTCGCCTGCTGGTTACCCTTTGGTTCTCTTTCTCGACGCTCAGGGCATTCTTTCAATAAATGCTGATTGGATCCGCAAACTATGCATAATCTCTTCTTTCGTCTGCACTCGTCCTCAGTATGGCCTCGCTTGCGACAATATGGACAGACAGGTATTGTCTGTGGAGATGCTTCTGGTGGCTGGTGTTCGTGAGATCTTTTTGCAACTTTTTCTTGTGGTGCTCCGACTGGTGCTGATGTGGTTGGCCGCTTCAGACTGGTCTCTCTCCTGATGACGCGCTCAATGCGTCGCGCTGCAGCAAGGACGTCCGAGTACGAAGTAGGTGCAACGGATCTAATTAGTTTCTGTAGCTCAATGTTTAGTCCGTCGAAGAATTTCTCAGCCTTTTCTTCTTCTGTCGGGATCAATGTTGGGGCGAAGCAACTTAGACGAATGAACTCAGCGTTGTACTCTTCCACCGTCTTATCATCCTGAGCGAGGTGATTAAACTTGTCCCGAAGTTCTGATCGAGCGACAGCTGGAATGTACATCTCCTGAAAGAGTCTAGAGAACTCTTTCCAAGTAACTCGGTTTGGTCCGAGCCGTGTCTCCTCGGATAGCCACCAGTGATGTGCATTGTCCGTCAACTGCATTCTGACGGCAGTCATCCAGCGTTCCTTTGGAAGTTCAGCTGCTTCTAGTTGATGTTGAGTGTTGGTGAGCCATTCATGAACTTCGGTTGGCTCTTCCTTGCCTGAGAAGGTACGGGGCTTCAGCTGGCGAAAGTCGGTGATAGAGCCTGTCGTTGGCCGTCGAGTTGGTAGGTTGGCCTGCTCCAGTGCAGTTACTAGACTGCGACTCAAAGCCTCTTGTTGAGCTTGCATTATTGCATAGACCATTTGAAATATCTGCTGTCCGTCCATGGCCTGCCCTGGTAGAATTACGGGCATTGGTGGAGTAAATGGCGTCGTTGGTGGAATGTCTTCTTGCTGGATTCTCGAGGCATGTTGTTGAGCTGACTGTCCTCTATCCACTGGTGTTACTTCGTCTTCGTTGGTTACCTCAGCATCTCGTGGTGACGTTATAGGAGTCTCGTCGTTTGCTCGTGAATCCATAACCCTGCAACCAAAATAAACAATAAGAGGCACACAGGAATCAAGGCAGGATGCAAGTCGAGGAATTAATTCGAAGTCGATATGGATATCAAGAACGTTTCAAGCAAGTGGATGAGATCCTAAAAACTTATCCTATTTTATTGCAGGCTTGTTCGGTCCCTGAGTTGAAACAGAATAATTTAGTCGTAGACCTGCATGGGCCACCACAAAAACTATGTCACGCCCCAGTCCCAAAATACCGAGGGACTGGATGCGTGGCAATGGCCAGCAGCACGCACCGATGGACAATCCAATTTAATGGATCCATCAGGGCATGCTTAAGCTGTAGTCTAACTATAAGATGTTACAAGTCTCAGGTGTTTCTAATCTCATCCACAGAATAAACACAGATTAATTGCCAGAAATAATGCAAATGGAAATAAATAAGCAATATCAAATAAGTGTCTCGGGAAACAATCCGAGATAATGTCTGATACATCCAAAACAAATAGACAGGAAATAAAGGAACTGAAAATAGAAACAAAAATAACTGACTATAATAGCCAAAGCTCAAGGGAAGTCCTCTAGTGCGAGCTCGTCCTCAGGTCCTGGTACAGCTCCTGGAAGTGCTCCTGTACGGTGTATCTCTGGATGGATCTCTTCGGCTATACCTGGGGACACAGTCCATTCCAGGTCCTCAGGGGACATAACAAGGTACAAAAAATACAAGCCAAAATATAAGCAGTGTAGAAATAAATGAACAGCAAGGTAAACTATGTAACCAGCTAAGTGATAAATGCAAGTGAGAGCATCACGAGTACTCAGGCTGAGACCACTACAAGCTCTGTGTCGGGGAGCCGATAGCAGCAATATCACTAATAGAGTGCCTAGCTCTGATATAGAGTCTGAGGCCTCGCCAGAATAAATATATATATATATATATATATCAGCCTGTAGCCTGTGTGTCTCTTCCCACCCAATGTAATCACACGTCTCATGTCCATGACACGCAAGATCAATACTAATGCAGCAAGTCATATGATGTCTATGAATATAATATCTATGTCATAAAACCTGTATCCTATACAGAATCACCATGAATATCTCAGAAAGATTCTGTCTCATGAATAGTGTCAAGTGTCCTGGGTCCTGATGTACTTGATAAGACAAGTACGAGAATACATAGGGTCTCGATATCCATGTCTACGTGACGTTACACAACTCCGCGTACGGGGTTGGCACCCGACTATAATCGGACGCTAAGCACGTCACACGGTCCTAGGTCAAGCATGCACAAATATATATATAGTCAAAGGAATAAATAATAAGAACTGTAAGTCTGGCAAGGTACACTTGCCTGTGGTTCCGGTTCCAATTGCGGCTCTGACTTCAGCTGGACTTGCAGGCGGTACTCCGGTTGCTGAAATAAACATCACCATCAGATCCAAAAAATATCAATCAGCTAGAAACGTCTGTCCTTGATTTTAATTTGGAGACAAGGACAAAAACGGCCATTTTGGGTCAAAACGGGGTCCACATGTGGGCCCGCTTTGCACCGAAAAATATGTCAGGGTCAAAGGTCTCCAAATTCACCAAACTTAGTGTCAACAGGTCAGGAACGATGATACGAACCCAACGGAACTTTCAGAATTGGATTTCGATGAGCCGATCACAAAATCGCCCGTCGAGCGGGGCCTACGGGGCCCACGACACGCGATTTTGTCAACGTTCTCAGAATCGAACCAAACTTGGGTCACAGGACCAGCATATCACTACGAGTCCGATGGCGTAAGTTTCGTTTCAATCCGACGTGTGTACACAAAGTTAGGGTAAATTACAGAAAAGTCGGATACGAGACGATGTCCGCGGATACGCGTTGATTCCGGTGTGTACGCACACCCGAATCGACTTCTGCGAAATTCTGCACGTCCGTATTGATGACGCGCACGTATCTGTGAAGATCGCGCGCGACCAAGTCGTCCCGTTTGGCGGGGCGTACCCAATTCCGGGGTAAATCGGGTCGTTGTTTTTCCTGTTTTTGGATCGCGGTGTGCGATCACCACAGGACGCGATGCCCCGAGCGGTTTATCCGGGCACCGAGAGGGTCATACAGGCTTCGCAACGCAATTTACGGAATCGAAAACAGAGCTACGAGCAAGAAGATAAACGCACCTGAACGGGGCTCGAAAATCGGGGTTTGAATCGTGTCCGACACGACACAGGACACGTGTCCTGTGTCCGACACGCAGGGGGGAACTTAGGGTTAGGGTTTGGGATTTCGGCGTACTCAGGCGGCCGGAGACGGCGGCACGGGGCGGCTCTGCGGCGGGGGAAGAGGCCGGCCGGGCTAGGGTGGCCCCGGCGGAGCTGGCGGAGCGCTGCGGCGGAGGCTCTGGCCGCTCGGGCTGCTGGGTGCTGCCGTGGCCGTCGACGGGGAAGAAGAGGAGGGAGGAGAAGAAGGAGGCGGCGGAGGCGACGAGTCCGGGCGGCGGCTGGAGGCGCTGGCAGCGGCACGGCGGGGAGGCGGTGGCGGCGGCTGGTCGTGGTGGTCGTGGTGGCGGAGGGAGGAGTCTGGGGCGGGTTTTATAGGGCTGGGGGAGCCGAGGGGGGGCCGAGAGAGGCGAAGGGATGGCAGAGAAGGCGGGGGTCGTGGGGTAAGGTGGCCGGCCGGAGCGGGCGGCTGGCCGGGCGGGGCGGCGCGGGAAGCGGGCTGAGGGAGAGAGAGGGGGAGCCGGGTTGGGTCGGGTCGGGTGCGGGTCTGGCGGATCTGACCCGACCCACTAGGCCGGGGGCTGGGCCGGGTTGGGCCGCTGAGAGATTGGGCCTGGCCGGTTTAATTATAAAATAAATAAATAATTAAATAAATCAATAATTAAATAAATAAATAATTAAATAAATAAATACTTTTTAGGTGTTTTAAAATAGGTCCGGGGCCCGATAAATTCCAGAAAAATTATCCTAAATCCAGTTTTTTATTTTACATCCAAAAATATTATTTTTATAATATTTTAATATCATTTATTATCTATTAAAAATTATTTAATATTTAAAATCCTGATTTTAAATTACAGAAAAATCCCAAAAAATTCCAGAAAATTGTGTAAAATCCAAATTTGAAAATCTTAAAAAATCAGGGGGTTTACAAGATCCTATAACTTATCCTATCCTTAGCGCAGGCTTACTCGGTCCCTTAGTTGAAACCGAAATAATTTAGCCGTAGACCTGCATAGGCCACCACAAAAACCATGTCACGTCCCAGTCCTAAAATACCGAGGGACTAGACACGTGGCAATGGCTAGCAGCACACTCTAATGGGCAAACCCAATTTAATGGACCCATCAAGGTGTACTTAAGCTGTAAAACTATATTAAAGGTCTACTAAATATGTCATATTCTAATCTCATCCATGGACGATAACACAACCAATATCAGCATAATAAAATATAAACCAACATCAAGTCTCAAATAAGTATCTCGGGGAACAACCCGATAAAAAGTCTGATACAGCAGTTCAATAAACAGGAAATAAGAGTCTAACAATAGAAATGACTGAGTATAATAAAGCAGATACTCAAGAGAAATCCTCGGCCATCACCTCGTCCTCTGGTATCGGTACTGCTCTTGCTTCTGCTTCTGCTCATGTCCCGTATACCTCGGGATAGATCTCCTTTGCTATACCTGGGGACATAATCCGAATCCAGGTCCTCAGGGGAGATAGCGAGGTACAAGAATAACTCAAGCCAAAATAAATACAGTACAATAATAAATGAATCAATAGGGTAAACTATGTAACCAGCTATGTGATATGCATGTGAGAGCATCACTAGTACTCAGGCTGAGACCACTTCAAGCTCTGTGTCGGGGAGCCGGTAGCAGTAATATCATGTAATGGGCCAAGCTCGGGTGTAGAGTCTTGAGCACCACAATAATAAGGGTTTATATATATAATCATCCTGTAGCCTGTGTGTCTCTCCCCACCCAATGTAATTACACGTCTCATGTCCATGACGTCTTATGTCCATAATACGCAAGATCATAGCTAATGCAATGAGTCATAATAATAGCTATTCATATGTAAAATCTATGTCACAAATTATGTAAGCCTATACAGAATCACCAAGAATAACTCAAAAAAGATTCTGTCTCATAAATAGTGTCAAGTGTCCTATGGTATGACGTACTTGATAAGGCAAGCACGAAAATGTATAGGGTCGCGATATAAATCTCTAGGTGACGTTACACAACTCCGCATACGGCGTTGACATCCGAATCTTATTCAGACGTTAAGTAATGTCACACGGTCGTAGGTTGAACATATATATTATATAATTAAATCAAGAGAATAATACAAAGCAGGTACTGCAAGATTGGCAAGGTACACTTGCCTGGAATTTGGTTTCAGACAATTGCTCTAGTATCAGCGGGATCTTCAAGTACTCCTCTGGATACTGAAATAGACATTACCATCATTCTCAGAAGATATGAAATAGCTAGAATTGCCTACCCATAAGTCCAATTTGGACACAGGGGCAAAATTTACAGTTTCTGGTCAATGCGGGGTCCACATGTGGCCCACTTCGCACCGAAAATATGCCAGAGACAAAGTTCTTCAAATTTATCAAACTTAGTGTCTACAAGTCCAGAACAACGATACGAACCCAACGGAATATCCTAAACTGGATTCCGATGAGCCAATCACAAAATCGCCCGTCAAGTGGAGCCATGGGACCCACGATACGGGGTTTCGTTAACGTTCTCAAAATCGAACCAAACTTGGGTCTCAGGACCAATGTATCGCTACGAGTCCGATGGCGCAAGTTGCGTTTCAAAATGATGAGTACACGAAGTTACAATGAATTTCAGAACATGGCCGATACGGGCGATTTCGACAGATACTCGTTGACTTCGGTGTGCACGTACATCCAAATCAACTTCCGCAAAATCCTACACGTTCGTATTGACGGTGCGCACCTTTCGGTAAAATTTGCACATGACCAAGTCGCATCGTTTAGTGGGGCACACCCAGTTCAAAGAAATTTAGGTTTTAAATAACCAAGTTTTTTGTCGTTTCTACCCGCGAATAAAATAAAATCTACAGCACATTAAATTAAACTAAATAAAGGGTTTTAATCTCGTTTATATTATCTAATCAACTGTTCAGGTGAATTTCAAAATTATTACATAGGTTGGGATTTAAACAGCCGTGAACTTATGAGTTTGGGCCAGATTCTGAAAGTCTAAAATTGAGAATATATTCCTGTTTTTGCGTCGCAGTTTGCAATTGACTCAGGACACGATACCCCAATCAAATTGCACGAGGTCCGAGAGGGTTATACAGCGAACGCGTCGCAACAGACTGTTAAGAAAATGACGCGACGAGGAGAGAGAAGGACTCACCGGAGCAGGGAGTCGAAATCGACTATGCTTCGTGTACGCGGGGTGGCGGCGGCTGCTGGTTTTTGGTGGTCGACGCTGGCGGCGGCAGAGGTCGTCAGCGGGTCCTCGGGTCACGGCGAGGGTCGCCTGGGTCGAGATCGGCCGGGTTGCCATCAGGGAGGCTCGGGATCGACGGAGGGGCGGTGGATAACAGTGACAGGGATGGGGATTCGGGGGTCGACTTTGCCGGGGAGCTCGTGGTCGGGTGGTCCTCGCAGCGGAGTCGTCGGAGGGGAGACGTGGTGGAGTTGGGTGGATGGCCTGAGGGGAGAAGCGGCGGTGGTGGTCGGTGATGGAGGTGGGGGATGAAGTGGTGGTGGCAGCGGGGTTCAACGGGGTTTTTTTATAGGGGAACGAGGACCGGAGGGGTCGGCGATTTCGGCTGGGAGTTGAAAGGCCGCAGAGGAAAGTAACGGCCGACGGAGGAAAGAGGAGTCGAGTGGTCGGGAAAGGAAACGGTCGAGGGTTAATTAGTTTTAGTTATTGTATATGAGGGTACGGGTCAGGTCGGGTTAAGATCCGACCCGTTAGGGTTGGGTTGGTTTATTTGGGTTCGGTTTATTTAGGCTTAGTTTGGTTCGGTTCTGGTTGGTTTAATCTGGTTTATTTAGAAATGTTGTTTTTAGCTGTTAAAAAATAGTTTTTTGGCTCTATAAATTCCAAAATATTACACTATGACTAATTATTTATTTTACACTCAATAATATAATTTTATAATATTTTAATATTTAATTTAATACTCAAAAATATTTATCCTCTAAAGAATATTTATTTTAATTATTTAAAATCACAGAAAAATCCCAAAAAATTATATTTTATTTTTAAAAAAAATACGGGTGTTTACAACATATATGCATCTAACTTATGAATTAATCCTGGCATCAAATATTAGGTATGCAAGAAGGTAAACCTAGCATGCGATCTAACTATATGATGGTCCACGAGTTACCCCATGATAAGCAGCGGTGACTCAAGGTTCAGCTCTATACTAGTACGCGCATGTATCAGCGCCTGCGACTCAAGGTTCAACTCTTCACCAACATACACGAATACTAGTAGCTGTAACATCATGGTTTCGTTCTTCACTAATAGACACATCATCCCAGTAGATCAAAAGGATCGTACCTCAGGGTAAAACAAAAATCTCTTCCAGAACATCCGATTTTTAGTGCCCCAGGAACCGTTCGAGAGACAAAACCTTGTGCACAAGTTGTCCGAGACCAATGTATGACATGAAACATCTATCAGATAAGACACTACTATGTCCAGTTCTAAACAACAAGCACACGATTCCATCTTTCTCTTTCCGATCACACTGATCATTTTCAAAATATAAGGACTTGCTATAGATCGGGTTGCGCAACATAGAAACGAGGGACATGCAATATAATTTGATAGTAAAACAAAATTTTAATACTTCAAGCATGCAGTTCATTTCTTTTAGCTTATTCTTGTTAGAGAGGTATCATTTGAAACATCGGATGATGCAATTCAAGTGAAGTAGAGATCAATTTTATTAGGCGTGCAGACTAAGGATTCATCGAAGGGCTGAAGCCACTCACCGAACGAATCAACGAGAGGATATGGAAGCCTTATGCAACGATCACTCCTTGGTTATGTGTCCTAAAATTGAAACAATACTTGGTTAACATCCTTCGATCTCTTTTCCTTACGATTCGAAATGAATGCGCAAGCGAGAAAAGAGAATCATGAAAACTAAGTCATCAAAAGCAAGACAAAACATAAAGCAACACAAAATCAAGCAACAAAACAACCAACGAAAACTCTTGGACTCATTTCTATAGAAGTCGTTCTATCAGTTTGAAGGGTTCATTGTATTTTATCCGTGATTGGTTTGGCGGTAAGGTTTTTTCGAGACTCGATTCTCAACCGAGTCAAAGTAACAAGTGTTCCATTAGTAAATCGCTAGAGAAGGGGCATTACACCAGTATTCTGGTTCTGGGATATGACAGAAGAAGAGACTGTCTAAAAGATATCATGAAACAAGAATCAATTTTTTTATAAACAAAGCATATCGCTTCGGTCGAGGATAAGGATATGCCTCGAATCTCAAAAGACTCTGAGAAAGTGGTACCGATACCCAACAACAATAAAAAAAATATGGTGTACACAAACTCAGGAGAAATTTAGAATTAAAAAGATTTTGTCATAGATAACATTTTATCATATGAGTAGCATATAAGATTAAAAGGGTGACAAAAATAATGATAAACTGAACCACGCACAATCCTTAAATGTCAAAAAAGACAAGATTGGCCAAAAATTGTGATTAAAGCGAAACTAGATTCTCTTGCAAAACATGGAGAGTTCAATCCTATAGTACGAAGTCCAGAAAGAATAAACCATGTAGGTTTTAAATATCACGTGTTTGTAAGATAAACAAATAAAAATAATAAGATCTAAAGGTATAAAGTACGGTTAGTCTCCCAAGAATTCTCATAAAAACCAAGTATAGATTATGAAGAAACATATTTCATGCCATGGATATCATCACGTTTAGATATCTAATAAATATATTATTAAATTTTAGTATCCAGTTATGGACTTAGGGTTATAACTTATATACTTTAGTAATTCTTACACCAATCCAAATCCAGGGTAGGGGAGTCTAAGGGAGCTAGGGGAAGTGGTATTGATAACAAAACAATAACAATTCTGCATGGTGTGTGATTTTGTCCTCAAAATCATACTCAATCACCAAATCACACATAAATCCCAAATCTCAAGCATGATCCGACTATTGACTACCTAGACATATACCTTCTATGATCACAGAAATAATACAAGAAGAAAATAATATATATATATATATATATATATATATATATAATATGGCATGAATCCTTTATGTGCAAGGTGTACTTACCTAAACCATGGGTTTTGCAAGTTATTAGAGGCTTCCAATTTTCCTGGTTGCTGGGTTCATAAACTACATCATGGCCTCAAGTACATCACTTATAAGGGTAAACTCCTAGAGCTCAAAGGAAAAAAAAAAAGAATGAGAAGTAATGAAGAGAGTGAAGAGAAAGAAGGAAATAAAATAATTGAGGGAGGGGGGGGGGGGGCGCTATACCAGCATAAAGCCACCATTGGATGGGTGGCATATAATCATCCATAGCCCATCCAATCATAATTCTCCAGAAGAGACACAAACGACCAATAAGTAAAATGAGGTCCAGGTGTAGAAGCATGAAAAATCTCTCCATGCGCTCCAGTTACAATCAACAAATAAGCAAGGTACGCATAACTGTGGTGGACGCATAACAGCGACGGACGCATGACACCCTCAGATACATGACATCCCGAGACGCATATCATCCTTTGACACATCGTCCCTATAGTCACATCAGAGCATTTATGACTCTAAAAAAATAGACAGTCATTCTGACCGCCTCGAATCCTGTACCGCTGATTGGAATCCGTGCTGACAGTTTCGTCATAATTTTTTTTGACAGTATACAGCTGTTCAAATGCCACGAATGCAGAAAAAAACAAAAGATCCATACGTCTCTGGCGTAATGCGTCCTATACTCCATGTGTTCCATGCATTTCTAGCCCAATACGTTCCAGACTCCATGCGATCCATGCGTCTCTAGCCCAATGCGTCCCAGACTCTATGTGTTCTATGCGCCCCTGGCCAAATGCGTTCCAAACTTCATACGTTTCATGCGTCTCTGGCCCAATGCGTTCCAAACTCCATGCGTCTCATGCGTCTCATGCCCCATGCGGCTTTGACTCCATGTAGTTTCCATATGCGGCCTTAACGACCACAGAGCAAGGCGATCGCATAAAACCTCATGACACACATATTTTGATGTATGTCAGAAGCTCTGATACCTCACTTATTACCCTGAGATGCTTCAAAATCTATGCAGAGGACTGCTCAGAAAAAGACA
Organism: Iris macrosiphon; assembly: GCA_036927795.1. Classification (NCBI taxonomy): domain Eukaryota; kingdom Viridiplantae; phylum Streptophyta; class Magnoliopsida; order Asparagales; family Iridaceae; genus Iris; species Iris macrosiphon. The sequence continues at coordinate 174,014,486 of JAYESA010000010.1, forward strand.
ACAAGTCACATCAGTGCATTAATTTCCTCGGCAGATGGACCATGCCACGTGTCCTACGTATGCGGCTTCAAGACCCATGCGACCTCGACATCATGCGGCCAGAGCGTCCACCTGACCAAGTCCAAACAAGAGTACGCATGCGGCTTCAAGACCCATGCAGCCTCGTCCATATGCGTCCAGAGGGTCATTCCGACCAAGGCCAAACGTGAGCTTCTATGCGACTACAACAGTATGCGGCTCTCGACTCACAAGATTTTCTATTACAACCGAAGATGATTTCTCGCACAGTTAGTGTTGACCAAGTGTCCAATTGACCGAGTTATGCACACAACTACCCCGAGATCTCTTCAAACAGAAAACCATACCCAAACACCAGGTAAGCCCTGTTGCCGGGCTCAGCATGCTACGAGCGGTATACTAGCAGTATATCATTGATATACCACCAATATACTATTTGCTCAAAAAAATCTCAATTTTTAGTTTTCAACATATATTGTCCTATGTATGGATCCTAGTACGAGTCCATGACATTTCCAAGTATCTCTAGCGGTATAGGGTAGTCTGTTAGTTATCTTGTCAAGAAATGAGAAATCCAGGTTAGGTTGCATAAGTCAAATTATTACATTTTAGACTAGACGATTATCCCTGCGGACTGTATGCCCGCATGTTTCTCAAGATACACAAAAACAAAACCAAAACCAAATTATCAAGAATAAAGAGGATATACTAGTCCAATATTAGGTACAAGTACACGAAGTACATAGTATATGATATAGTATCAGTACTAGATACAAGAAAATATAGAATATATAAAAAAATAGTAAAATTTACGAATATCAGGAACAAAAAATGACAATTATCCTGTGAAAGTGACGATTGTAGTGACTGGAGTTCGATGTCAATCATCTAAGGGACATGGTCGAAGTGAGGGGCATGGATTGCCGAGATTTGGAGTTTTCTATTTTCTTGGTCGATCAGGACGTTGTCGTGATATAAATGTGCAATTTAATCAACAAATTGTGGTTTGTGTTGTTGTTGTTAGTTTTTTTTGTTTTTTGTTTTGGGTGAGGGGAGATTTTGGTGATTGAAAATTGGTTAAACATGACTAGATTGTTAGGATTTGGCTCAAGTTTATTTGAATTTTTTTAATGTATTTAAATTATAAATAAATTAGAATTTAGCTTCTCGGTGGTTAAGAAACATTAGATATTTAATTGTTTTAGAGTTTTATACTAAGCTATAAATACAAGCGTCTCTTTTGAGAAAAAGAAGGGTAAGAGAAAAGATGTAGGACTTTGGAATCTTTTGAGTGTTTTGTGAGGATAATATGAGATTATAAATCTTCTTTATGATAATTCATAATTTTTTTAATTTGGATTTTTTTTCTCTTTATTTGTTTCTATTGTCATATCTTTTGTCGTAATAAACTAATAACGGAGTCTAATATTACAAGTCGAGTTGGATTTAGTGCTTAGTTCTCAAGTTTTTTTTCTATTGTCACATCTTTTGTCATAATAAACTGATATTAGAGTCCAATGTTACAAGTTGGATTGAATTGAACGATTTAGTTCCTTCGAGATAGATTGTTCTGACACATGCATGACATGCGTATAATCAAAAAAATCAACTTGACTCTTCTCAAATTGACTCGTAGGTGGAGCGTCATTACACAAATAAGTGCTTAAGGTGGTACATCTCCATAAAATGAGCCTAGTTGTAAGGCCTAAGGTGGATAAGTCCAGTGTTGTGCTTCGGTAAAGTTGTTGGTTTAACTCGATGTTTGATTGATTTGATGTTGAAAGTGTTGGTATTTTTGCCTTTGGACTAGTAAAGATAATCCCACATTGGCTACACCACCAAGTGGGTATCTCAATATAATATTTTATATGAATTGAGGTATGCACATGGGGTGTGATGGGGAACATGGGTGCCATGTAGGGGTATTTTCCAAGGAGGTAAAATGATTAACTCCTCATGAAAGTATTTATACTTTTTGTCATGCTCTTAAAATTATTTCTATAGGAGCAAAGCCCCAAATCGACTCAGACTCAGACTCAGACTCAGACTCAGACTCGGTCTCAAGGGCGTAAAGTGACTCTTTGTTGGCGCACTTTGCACTTAGTACGTCAACATCATCGCAAGGTGCTTGTGCGTTGTTGTTGTGCTCGTGCGCACATTTTATATTGGCTTTTTAGTCCTACATCAGAACGAAGAGGAGGATAGGCTTCCATAAAGTTGAGAAAGAGGAGTCCAAAGGAGTCTGTTCAAGTCACACAAAGAGGTGACTACGAGCGTTCCAGAAGTTCTCTTGTAAACTTGATGGCTCCTGGGTCAGATCGTCAATAGAGGACGAATCTTGCTTTGAACAACGGTGGTTTTCACCGTCCCAGCAAGAATAATTTTTTATTGTGTCTTTTTCTTCTTGTTTCATTCTGGCTGATTGTAACTGGGTTTTGCAAGAAAGAACGAAGGTAGTTTTCGTTTTATTGTAACTCTGTTCTGTTCGTCTTCAACTGCGATTGAAAGGAGAATGAGAAGTTTAGTGAATTTTGATTCTTTTGTAATCTTGAGAGCAAGTTGTAATCAAAATCCTTATATAGTTCTTTGTGGAAATCGAGAATAGTCAGAGTGGAAACTTTTGTGTAAACCTCTAGTCTCGACCACGCGTTCTTCCATCTTCGGTTAAGCCTCCGGACTAAGAATCTCAAAGCAAGAACCGAATAAAGATTATGAACATCTGTTCAAGTCTTCTGGCATAAGTTTTCACAAACTTGAGAAAATTCACGGAATTTACTTCGAAGATTTGGATGAGGGAAGGAGTCTTTTGTCAAATATTGAAAGTAAGTTTTCGGTACCTACCATTTTCGAGGATGGAGGAGATAGAGACTGAAGGATGCGCATTATAGTTGGAAGGAAGGTTACAAGATGACCAAGGATTACAGAGTATGCGCACAAGAGGCAGACCTTTGCGTATGACAGGACTTGGCGCTTTGCAAGACTTGGCGCATGGCAGCGCATTGGAAGTCTTGGCGTCTTCGCGCATAGCAGAGCTGGGCGCATAGTGTCTCAATGCTCATGATGGTCTCTGCGTATACATGACGCACATGAAGGCTTATGTGAATGGATCGGCGCATGATGGCTTATGCGCATAGATTGACGCATGGTGGATTATGCGCATGGATTAGTGCATGGTGGCTTATGTGCATAGATTAGCGCATGGTAGCCAATGCACATGAAGGTCACTGCACTATAGAGGACTTGACGCATGGCTGAAATTGGAACTTGGAAGTAGAACCAATCTGAACCAATATATAAATGTATAACTAAACTTGGTTCCTTTGATTACTTAACTTGGTTGCTATGATTGCATAGGTTAAGTCCTATGGCGTGGTTGCTGACCAGCGGATGAAAACTAGTGCATATAGCCACATGTGGTTTAGAAAGAGCGGTTGATCAAGGTCGAACCTTTCAGTGGTGAAGGTCTTGATGGCAAGCAAGGATCAAGCATAGGATCTGGGGATTGGAATAATGGTTCTGAACTTTGAGAAGTTACAGTCAAAGGAGTGCGTATAGCAATGTAACAGTGATTACCAAGGACCTGATCTCAGGAAGTCTGTTCAGACTTGAGGGTAAACATACATGTTTGCCAGATGGTGATATCTTGGCAGGAGACATACTTTGAAATAAGGCATTCAATTTTAAATGGATGTTCGAGCTTCTGCTTGTGATTGAAGTCTCAGTGTAAGAGTTGTGGGACCCCAGACTAGGATATGTACTTTGTACTGTCAAATGTCTAGTCTAGGATTTATCTCCAAATATGGGAGTAAGGAGATGGAGAAGTGTAAGGTCTGTGTGCAGACAAAGATCACAAAAAAAATTGTTCAAATGGGTAAACTGAAGTACAAATCTTTTGGAGTTGGTTCACTCAGATATCTGTGACTTCAAGCAGTTCTCCCAAAGACCAAAATAAAGTAATTCATTACTTTCATCGATGACTACTCAAAATACGCATTCGTCTATCTAATCTAGTTAAAAAATAAAGTATTCAAGAAGTTCAAGAAGTTCAGGGTCGAGTCTGAACTTCAAATAGGGGCAATAACTCAAGTGACTCAGAAGTGATCTAGGTGGAGAGTATAGGTCTATTGAATTCGTATCGTTCTGCAAAGAAAATAGAATTGTCAATGAGACAATTGCTCCATATTCTTCTTAATTAAATGTAGCAGCTGAAAGGAAGAATATGACGTTGATATAGATGATGAACTCAATATTGTTCACTACGGGTCTTCCAAACTACTTCTGGGGAGAAGCTGTTCTGACGGCTACTTTTATTCTGAATAGAGTGCCATACACAACTTCTGATGCCACTCCTCAGAAACTTTGGTTCAAAGTCTGACCCAACTTGAAAGTCAATCGAGTGTGGGGGTGTCTAGAAGGAAGAATAGGATGTTGACAGAGATGATGAACTCAATACAGTTGACTACGGGTCTTCCAAACTACTTTAGGGGAGAAGCTGTGCTGACGGCTATGTTCATTCTGAACAGAGTGACATACACAACTTTCGATGTCACTCCTCAGGAACTCTGGTTCAGAGTCAAACCCAACTTGAATGTCATTCGAGTGTGGGGGTGTCCGGCGTCTGTGAAGATTCCAAAATTAAAGATCCAGAAGCTAAAATTGAGGACTACGAAGACAATCTTTCAGGGTGATGCTGAGAAGAGTAATGCTCAGAGATTTCTTGATATCGAATTAAATTATATCATTGAATCTTGCGACGCAGAACTCCTCGAAGATAAATTTGCAAGGCATATCATTGTGCCATCTACTGGTTCCATCAAAATAAATTTTATCAACATATCCGGATTCCATTTCTTAGTACCATGACCAAAATAAATAGCTCCCAGCACGGTCGTCTTACTTTGTTCTCCTTGACTTGATAACAAACCCAACGCTAAAAAATTATCTCCTATACACACGTACGGGAACCAAAAGAACATTGTTATCACGGATATTTTGAAAAATAGTGTGGGTGCACAAGAGGCTGAAGCTTCCAATGAAGATGTAGTCCAAGAAGAAGTTGTTATCCCAACGACAACGATCAAACCAGAACTCGTAGAGCCGGTGTCTAAGCAAGTGAGGAGAGTGAAGGACTTCGAAGAAGATTTTATCACGTATCATGTGGAAGCAGATCCGCTTACCTATGATGAGGCGATGAAGACCAGAGATATTATCTTCTTGAGGAAGGCTATAAATAATGAGAATGACTCAATAACCTCCAACCATATTTGGATGTTGGTCAATCTTCCTGAAGGAGCTAAACCAATCAGATGCTTATCAGATCTTCAAGTCGATGAAGATGAAAGCAGACAGAACAGTTGAGTTCAAGACAAGGCTATCTGCCTAAGAGTTTTCTCAGACAATAGGGGATTGAGTTCTTTGGCACCTTGATAAGGGTGTCATAGATCAGCATGATGATTGTCGTAGCTTCTATTTACAAGCTGATTATTTATCAAATGATGGAAAGACAGCAAGTCTTGGATGAAGACAGACATGAGAGATTCACGAACAACAGTCAGAACTATTATTATTCAGGTTTGAAGACAGTCTACGAGTTGGTGATATCTTGATACGGCCTGAAGCGATTCCCAGGATGTGGCAGCAGGAGTTTGATAACTCATCTAGTCAAAATTGTCACAGGATCAGCGAGACGGACAAGTGTTATCACCCCCCAATACCGAAATACGGAGACGGACATGGCCAGCTACCCCGTACAAGGTACTATATATCGTACGACGATCACGGCTGTATAAGATAAGGGGGTGCATGCTACAATCAAGTCTCCTATGGTCAAGAACTTCTATGTCTCATTCATCAACCAAGAACCAATCAGAATGAAAATGTAAGTTAAAATAGTTAGGCGTCCCTGACGCTCTATCAGTATGATCATGAAACTAATTATACATAATGTTACACTAGTACATTGTCAAGAGTACATGACCGTAAGTCAGCTGCGGTCTGAATAATATACAATCATATAGAGGAACTAACATCCAGATAAATCGGCTAACAGGTGTCATCGGCTAAACGCTAAAAAGGTAATACAAGAAGAAGAGACCCACTCAAGTTTCTTGACGGACATCCTCCTGGTGTGCGCCGTCAGACTGATACAGGATAGGATCCTCGGGCTCTGCTACTAAACCTGGCCAAACAAAACCAACGGGGTCAGGCCCCGATAGCAAGTACCACAAAGGATCACAAGCGAATGAAGTAAAAACCAATAAAGTACATAAAATAAGAAATTCATGCCACAACGACAAGCGTATGACCTTTCGTCTGAGCAGTAGGACACCTCTACAACCAAACAAGGAAAAGAGGTGTCACACTACTCCGAGATATGGTACGACTAACCAATTATGAATACGACGAAGATACAACGTATCAATATAATCCAGGACACACATGCCATAACACAAGGTAATATATAGATATAATTTGTAGCTTCGGTACATAACTTATTGTGACACATTGGCGCAACCCTAAAACCAAACAAGGACAAGGGTTGAACCATTACACCACAATAGTTTAGGTCCCTAGACTACCAGCACATACTCTGTTAGATCGGCCAATCAAACATATAGCTTGTTATGTGGAGTCTGAGTTATCTCATAGATAATGTATAATATGTATTTACAGATCACGCTAGTGCCAAACATGAGCTAACCGAACCAAATAAATAAAACAGGCACTTGCAGGATGCACCAGTCCCCTGTAGGGCCACTGCGCTAAAAACATGGTATAAGCGGTTCCAGTATTCCTATAGTGAAACAGTGGCTCGGCATAATAATAGTCAGATACTGCACTTGAATAAGGAAGATAATATACAATATCTGTGGTGGCCAGCGCCCACAACACACTTAGAATGAATCTCTGTGGGAAGGTTTGTTGGCATTATCTCGGGATACCGTTCCCTTCCAATGTTACTACCACTTTTAGTTACCTAATTAATCCTATGTTGTTGTTGAAATCTTAAGGCGTGGTCACATGATAATTTCTCTAAAGATGTCATACAAACTACAGGCACGCTAGATACGAATCCATGAAAGTTAAATCTGGATTCACCTGAGCATGTATGCAACATTCAGATAATCAATATCCTAGCCATGCTTTGGTAGTTGACTCGCTTATTATGTCTGTGCTGGGGAAACAATATATATATATATATATATATATATATATATATATATATATATATATATAATATTATGCATTCAGGAATTTGAAGGCATTCTCGATGCACAACCAAAATATAATCACTTAACACGTGATATGATGTATCCATCTCGGCGCACATTGAATCATAAACAATTATCAGGCAATAGTGGTATCAGCACGGATACAGTATTCGAGTCCAATCACCAAACTACAGTTGGTCATATGAGTCTTATCATATGGGACACTTGGTCAAGATATAATCTTTTCAAATCAGGTACACCGACTATCAATCAATTGGAAGTCTAAATTTATGATGTGAACTCCATAAATTAATAATTTTGTCACCGAACGTGAGTAAGGGAAAAAATGTGAACTACTCTGGAGCAGATCCACAATCCTTAAACCAAACAAGGAATGAGATTGCAGATCATCTCCCGAACATAACTATACCCCTCAATCTATCCGATGAACAAAAGATAAGTTAATCTACAAATCTGAGTTTACTCTGGGTTGCCACACGGTCTACTACAGCATATAATCATACTATGCACATAGTCAGTTCTAGTGCCTAGACAAGTCCAGCACAGTCTGCTTACTAAGTCCACTCTTCCTTAGAATAAAAAAATAAGAAGCCACGATCAACCACATAGGGTAGGATAAGAAACATTCCAAATAAAATAATTAAATTCATGAAATCGTGGAATGTGTACATAGATTACTAGGGTCCAATAGGATTTTATACGCGCATGAGAAGTGCATGCATGGATTGCCGCATGGGTCAGGTCGCATGAACTGATCAGGCACATGAGCAACTGGACACATGGATGCGCTGGCCGCATGCTGCCCCATGCCGCATATGTCTCCAGGCCGCATGGACTGCTTGCCGCTTGAGGCAGGTGCCACGTAGCGTCAAGGCAAGGTCCATGCTAGGAACAAGTGCCGAAGTGACGTACATTTAATGCGTGTCAGTGAAGTAACTGGAGTGATAGATGTGACAGGCCATAAAGTGTCAGAAAGAAAAGAAAAAAAATCATAAAAAGATGTGCCAAACAATCAGAGTCATGCGTCTGAAGGAAAGTGGCCGCATGCTCTGCTTGCCGCATAAGTGTCGGTATCGCATATTGAGTCAATGCCGTATGGATTCGATGCCGCATAGAGGTCTCTTGGACTTAGCAAATTTATCATTCGTTCAGCGAATAAATCCTAGGAGTCCCTTCAGAACACATGTGTATTAGTTAGTCATGCGTCCAAAAGAGATGGACGCATGCTGGTATGCGGCAAGGAGTTTAGGCCACATAGCATTTTTATGTCGTATAGCACCCTCTGCCGCATATGGTGCTGGCCGCATGAAATCTTCATCGTCCCAAACAGCAGGTTCAGCCATTACGGAAAAGCTCGAAAACTAAAATCTTGTTTTCTTCATAAAAACTTTGTTTTAACTCCGAATCCAGTGAAACAAAAGTCAAAATGCTCGAAAAAAATTCTCTAATATAAGGAACAACTAGTTTTATAAAACACTAAGTTTTAGTAGATCAAAACCAAGAAAAATTCATAGAACACATAAAAATCCTAATCTTGAAACTCAGATCTACAGAAATATATACATCAAAAATCCAAAAATCCAAGAACTAATTATTATCAACAACTCAAAGAGGACATTTTCCATCAAATAATTTTTTTAAAACAACATATGTGTAAAAAATTCAAAAATTTATGGCTTCACCACTTTGAATAAGATGTACTTGCCTTAGTAGACTAACAAACCTCTTCCTAGAACCAAGTCTAGGGATATGGCTTAGGATTTCGGTCAATGGGAGCTCTTGAGAAAAAGAGAAAGAAGAAAGATGAAGGAAAGTGGAAATAAGGAAGAATGAGAGAGGAGAGAGAAATCCATATATATATACCAAGTGAAAAAATGAGGTTAACCCTAGGATTAAGTCATGACACTCTCCAACCAAATTGTAACCATCCAAAATAGGTTTGTGGTTCCAAGAGTGAACCGGGTTGTAATGTCCCGCTCCGCGTCGGCATTATATATCAGGTGAGTGGTGTAACCTCCGATTTCCAATTTCCAAAATAATTAGATTTTTATTTATTTTAAAATATCAAGTTTTATAAAACTTGATCTCCTTGAAAATTTTTATTTGATTTTGAACGATGTTTGATTTTAGAGGGTAATTTAAAAATCTTTATAAAAATCATTTTTTCCTAAATGACGATGTATTACAAAATAAATAAATAAATAATAATATATATATCCCTCTAGTTTCAAATGTTTATTGGCTTGAAATCATAAAATTATTTATTAAAGGACTAGTTGTTTCTTCAAAATAATTTTTATAATTAATGGTATAGTAAATAAATAAATTACGTAGCTTTCCTAAAATATTTTCTGAAATTATAATCTTTTCTTTTTAAATTTTACAAATGGCCATTTCTATTAACTAGCCCACACCCTCATTTCTCCCACATGAGAAACCCCTTTTTATAAGTAATTCTGGGCCATTCATTATTGGGCCAACCCGCAACCCTTTATCCCACACCATCTCTCCCTATTTAGGTTCTCATTCTCACATTTCCCTAGAAACCCTAATCTTCAATTCATTGGCTAGCCTCCACAAATTCCCAAGGCCAAAGCCACCACCATTTTGTGTGCTCGTGTCCGTGTGTCCAGCATCCGTGTCAGCCGTGATGGCCTCGGGTCCGACCCCGGGTGTCACATCGTATCCATTCATTTCCTGTGTCCGGTTACAATATTACAATCAGATTTTTGTGTCCGACACACCCGGACACATCCACCTCCACCAGTACACCCAACCCCGTGTCCGACACACCCGGACACGTCCCTCACAGTTCAGCAACCCATCGTGTCCTGCCCCGGACACGATCCACAGACACGACTCGCAGAAACCCTAAACCTAACCGTGGCCGCGTCGAGCCGTGGCCGCTGAAGCCGGACGCCGCCAGATCCGCCGTCGCCGCTGGAATCGAGCGCCGAGCCCGCCTCCTCGAGCGCCGAGCGCCGCTCCTCGATCAGACGCCGCCGTCTCGAGCCGAGTTCGAAGCCGCCGCTGCCCTCGGTTTTCCCCCGCTGTCTCGAACCACGATCCGCCCAGATCCGCCGAGAAGAACCGCCGACGCCTCCTCGATCTGGCCCGCCGCTGAGTCGAACAGACCGCCGCTGGAGCCGAGTTCTGCTGCCGCCTCCGACCGCCTCACCCGCGCCGGCGACGGAAATCCCCCTTTGTGAGCCTCTCCGTTCCCTCTTTCCTTTTGGTTTTCAGACTGTGTGGATTAGGGTTATTAGTTAAGTTATAATTAGTAGTAAGTTAACTACATTAGTAACTAATTAAATTAGTTAGTTAAATAATTAATTAGTTTAGTTAATTAGATAAATTAGTTAATTAATATTAATTAGTTTAAAATTTATAATTAGATTAGTTAATAAATTCTATATCAGTTAATTAAATTTATAACTAGTAGTTAAGTATATAATCAGTAGTTAAATTTTATTAGTTAATTGATTAATCATTTAGTTAAATTATATTAGTTTAGCTAATTATTAATAATCAGATTAGAAATTCTTAATAAATTAGTTATTTAGTATGTGTAAATTAGTTACGTAATATTTAAAAAGGGTTTTTGATTATGCAAACATATAATAATTTTGGGGTTTTTATAATTAATTAAAAATATAGTTTTAATAATAAAAAAATAAGATAAATTGGTTATTTGGACTGGTAACTGAAATAACTAGAGATATATATAAATATGATGGCTTTTACATAAATTCTAGTTTTTTTTATAAATAAACTTTTATTTGAAATTATTGTTCAAAATAATTTCGAAACGATTTATATACGTAAATACGCATTCCAGTGTATGTAATTGATTTGGTATATTTTGGTATAATGATACATATATTTAATCGGTATAATTTCATGTAGTATAAGTGTAATAAAACGTATTTTTATATATGAATTAATTGGCATCTGTACATATATATATAGTATAAATTTGAATTGGTAAATTAATATTAGTATATTCTAAAATGATGTTAACAAAATATATGTACATTTAAACAGTGTTTTTGCATATATATGAGTATACGTATGGTTCAACTAGTATAAATCAGATATGTATTTAAAGGGCATATATATATTGTAAATACATTATTTTGGTACATATATATATATGTGTGTATATATTTTGTAGGGGTATATGGTTAATAAGAACGTATTTTGGTATAAAAACGTATATCTGGTATATATATATACTTGTGTACATATAGTGTATGAGTATATTTTTATTTAGTGTATATAAATGTATAAATGTATATATTCTTAAATAATGGGTGATGTATATTTTTCATAAATAAAACATATTTCCACTTATCACATACAGTTATACCTATTCTGTATACTTTGGAATAACTATATATATATATGTATTAAATTATTTATTGATAATATGATTAATTGGTAAATTACTAGGTGACCCTAGTTGACTAGTGCCATACCCGATAGAGCCCTGAGTTCATATATTTGTGATGTGTTAGTGTAGCACCTGATGCCAATGTTGTATTGATATATTTTTAGGACTGTTGGTTCCTCCAGACGGTACTCTGGGACAGGACATTGACATTACCAGCTAAGGACCCAAGGCGAGTACATTCTCTGATTAGTTTCTAATTTATGATATCTCCTATGTTCACTGTATCTAGTGTAAATATCCATGTTCTTGACACGTTGGTTACACGGATTGGTATACACGGATCTCGTCATGAGATGTTATTCCTTATTCATGGTGTAGCTTGTACAAGACTTGTTTCCTGGTTATCTTGTGCATGTACAGACACTGAGACCCGGGGAGATTTGCTACCTCCCTAGGGAATCCCGTGCCATAGCGTACCATGATTGGATCTACTATACCAGTCGGGGGTTTGGGGAGTATTTTAGTGTAGATATGTGATCATACCCAACTATCCATGCATCATAGCTCACCCCACATCTCACGTCGGGTGCGGCCTGACCTCTCCATGCCTCATAGCTGTTACGTGTGATTAGCCTGACCTCTCCATGCATCATAGCTAACCAACGGTTAGCCTGACCTTCCATGAATTATAGCTAATCACATGTAACCAGCCTGATCAAGTTCCCAAGTCGATCACATGTTAAAGCTAGTACTCAACACACTTAGTCAAAGGTTCTTGCCCATGGACATAATGTTTCTTTTCCTGCATTTACTTACAGTATTTCCAGTATTTCTTTCATTGTACATTCTCGTACTTATACATGCATCTGGTATGTTTCCATCTAGAACTGCTACATAGTTTATGTCATTTATATAGAACTGCTATTTAGAGATGTACTTCGCTCCTTCCTGACTGGAAAATATTTTTCCAGACTGTGACCTTAGTAGACTGGTTTCTGATACACTTGGGGATTGGATGTTACAGATTGCAGGTATGATTTTTATGTCATTAGACTTGTGTTGTATTCTCTTACTTCTTCATTTCCTATCGTGCTGTAGTTGTGATTGAGTATTTCTAGCTTTATTTTATGATATCCACGTCTCCTTATGGAGTTGGATACTAGCGTGAGGTTGTTTAGATAGTACTTGACCTAGACAGCGTTCTACCGCCGATGCTGCGGCGTAGGCTGGACGTACCCACGCTCTCGTGCCCCTAAACCGGGTGCGGGTCGTGACAAGTGGGCAGAACTTCGTTCTCTGATTCTTGCACGTCTTAATAATAATATAAGTTTTTGCTTGCAATATTTTCATAAGAGAATGATAGAACCTGCCTTGCATGTTAATGAATGAACTCACCTAGCTTGTCTTTAAAACGATAAGTCTGGTTAACGAGAATCCTGAAATGCTTGTCTAAGAGTGCATGAACATGTTCACTATCGTCTAGGCTTCGAGAGAACCATATCGTGCCTGAATGTGTTCAAGTGATAAGTCGGATTGCCCCGCAACAACGATAACTGTTCTGATGGTTCGTCTCGTCTGCATACTAGAGTTTATTTGATAGTGTTCCATGCATTTGTATCGGTCAGATAATGGCTATTGGTGAAGAGCTGAACTGTATGCGTCATTAGCCACCATGGGTCACAGCTGCCATAGCATCAGATGAATGAGTCATTGGTATGCTGGACCAACAGCTGTCGATCCTGAGATACTTGTCACGCCCCGGTCCCGCAGGGCCGTTCGTCCTCGCTTTGGTCCCTACGAAACTGATCATCCTCGTACGGGCGTGATGCCGTGCAAGCCTAAAGTACACTTACACAAGGCCAAAGATTTGATACAAGGGCAAGTAAGCTATTCAATACTGAAGCAGCGGCACACACATTGCAGAAAAGTAAAGAACACAATGGCATAAGAAAATAATCTCTTTTATTGATATTCACAAGTGTTACAAGTGGCGCATGACCGAGATTACAATTCGCTCAAGCACTCTATCTCTCGATTACAATGACACCATTCCATACATTATGTCCCTCTATACGAAAGCAACTCAAAGCAGTCTCGATACGGCTCAAGGTATCGACTCTAGATTTTCGGTTCCTTGGGATGAGGCACGACTATCGCTTCCTCGGACGATCAGGCACCTAAGAACAAGCAAACTGTTGGTGGATCAGTACTTTTATAAGTACTGGTGAGTATAAACACCTGAACAGAAGCTACACCCCCTGAAACCCACACTAAGTAATCATGTGGCAAAATATTGCATTATTAGTGATCTTGCTACTTTTACCTATGTTCGTTACATGCAGTTCGCTAGCAGAGTCATATTTCTGTGTATTTGGAAATATCTTTTTGAAAACAGAATTCAAACAACCAATCAATCGAGGCAACCAATTCAAGCACGATGATCCTATCCGGGTGTGCACAGCATGTTTGGTGAACTATACCCAAAGATTCTAGGGACAGGCAACATTTAGGAACCATCAATCAATCAAGTACACAAGTTAAACTATCAATCAGAGGTCGGTCCCTGAGAAACTCAGGATCGGTAGCGGTAATCCAGCTAACCAATGACTCATTTATCTGATGCCATTAGCAGTTGTGACTCATGGTTCAGCTCTTCACTAATAACCATTGTCCGACCGATACAGATGCAATGACATACTATCAGAATACATTCCAAGATGCACAAGTTCATGATCAAGCAGGCTATATATACATATCTCATTTCTTACCCCCTGGCCGAACGGTTATCCTACAGCAGACATACAAGTTAGCAACAATTTGCATAAACGTATATGTATACCGTTCTTTAGTTTCCTGTCCGTCTCTGTATCAAACAGTTAGGTATGCAAGAAGGCTAGCCTAGCATGCTCCCTAACTACCTGAATGCAGCTATCTCTATGAACAAGCTAACTTCTCTAGTGCAGACTCAAATCTTCTCAACAGAAGCACCGCCTCCCATCTAATAGCCACGCCCCCCAAGATCCCGTACGACCGGAATATCAGGGCGCACTATTAGTCTTACCCCCATCGAATCTCCATCCTCCATTCTAATATCCACACCTCGAGCTCAGGGCGCGATATTAGTCTACCATATTTCGTTTGTCCTCCATCCACCGCAAGCACCCATATTTTACTGGCACATCTCTTATCACAATAGTAACACAACGTGACAAAGCAACATTCAAACTATCTTATCATATTTCTAATAGCCGCACCCCCTGGATCCCGTAGGACCGGAATATCAGGGAGGGCTACTAGTCTCTGCACACACACGAGACAAGCATTTACTCTCACATCGAAACAAGCATTCATTCCTTTAAGCTTAAGCATTCAAGATAAGCCATATAAATACGATGACAAGCAAACATATGAACAATCTTTCAGTTGAGACTAGCATGGCACGGGTCTATTTATCACATCAAGTTAAACATGCAGTTCTATTCTTCTTTAACTAGGCAAGATTCGATAGCGGTGTCAGTGTTTCTAGCATACAATATTTCCTATTCTTATTATGGCAATGGCTCTAACTCTTTTAGGCAGAGGCAGGATCTCGTTATATTATTCATGCAACTTATTAAGAAACCAAACAATTTAAAAACTCAGATTCATTATTAAGGCGTACAAGAATCAAAGAATGCAGTTCTTCCCACTCACATTGATCAATCGGTCGGGAACTCTCCGAGAAGACTTTCGTTCGAGCAAGCAAGGCGATATCACTTGTACATAGCGCCTACGCGGAGTGGGGCGCTACAACACTCGGGGACCGCCCTGCATATAAGCTAGATCATTGTATTGGCTTGGATAAATGGACTGCCCCTAAGGAATGTATGTGTGTCTAGCTATGCATTTGTCCCTCGAGTCTCACGAGACACGTTGCGCACACCCTGAAACAGAATGAACGGCTTGTCTTGCTTGCTTATTGCATATGAAACTCTGTTTCCAAAGATGTTTTCAAACAATGTAATATGACTCTGCTATCGAACTGCATAAAATAAACATAGGTAAAACTAGAAAGATCACTAGTAACATAAGATTTTATAACATGATTACTTAGTGTTGGTTTTAGTGAATGCTTGTTTCTGATCAGTTGTTTTATCTCACCAGTACTTATAAAAGTGTTGACCCACCAACAGTTTACTTGCTTGCAGGTACTGGATCGTCCGAGGGAGCGATAGGCGTGCCTCAGTCCCTAAGACCTGGAATCCTGGTTTCGATTGTGCCCCGAGATGTTATCGTATAAGGGGACATAATGTATGGAACGAATGCCTTTGCTAAGAGAACCCAAGTCCCTCGATTTGTCCCGAATACTCAGTTGGCTAAATTCATTGCAACAATATCCCTTTTCGCTGCTTACTCGATTGATGCGATGATAGCCAAACATAACTTAAATGATGAAGCCTTGTGCGGGCGCAAACCCAGACCCGTACGGCATCACATCCCGGTAGTATCGAACAAGCCATTCCCTTTCTCGCACCCGCAGAACAGGCACGGTGATTCGCGTCCGGTGCGCTGAGGTGCAGTGGTTCACGTCCGGTTCAATCCGGCCCGACGGGGGCGAGTGTAGAGGCGGCACAATCGGGGCGTGACATAATGGTATCAGAGCGGAATCAATTTTCTGGCCCAATCCGTTGCTATGACTCTGAGATATTATCGATATGGTATTGCAATAGAGCGTTCCATACAATAAGTCCATAGATATTCTCAAAGTGCAAATGTTTACTGAACTTGAATTGCTTGATTGTTTCGATTGAGTACGGCGAGGGATGGCACTATCGCTACTCGGAATATCGAGAAGTTTATCCTTAAAGTTTCGAGGACGAAACTTTTTGTTAGTTGGTAAGTATGTAATGCCCCACTCTGCGTCGGCATTATATATCAGGTGAGTGGGCAGAACTTCGTTCTCTGATTCTTGCACGCCTTAATAATAATATGAGTTTTTGCTTGCAATATTTTCATAAGAGAATGATAGAACCTGCCTTGCATGTTAATGAACGAACTCTCCTAGCTTATCTTTGAAATGATAAGTCTGCTTAACGAGAATCCTGAAACGCTTGTCTAAGAGTGCATGAACATGTTCACTATCATCTATGCTTCGAGAGAACCATATCGTGTCTGAATGTGTTCAAGTGATAAGTCAGATTGCCCCACAACAACGATAACTATTTTGATGGTTCGTCTCGTCTGCATACTAGAGTTTATTTGATAGTGTTTTATGCATTCGTATCGGTCAGACAATTGTTATTGATAGAGAGTTGAACTGCATGCGTCATTAGCCACCATGGGTCACAACTGTCGTAGCATCAGATGAATGAGTCATTGGTATGCTGGACCAACAGCTGCCGATCCTGAGATACTCGAGGACCGCCCTACATATAAGCTAGATCATTGTGTTGGCTTAGATAGATGGACTGCCCCTAAGAAATGCATGTGTGTCTAGCTATGCATTTGTCCCTCGAGTCTCACGAGACACGCTGCGCACACCCTGAAACGGAACGAACGGCTTGTCTTGCTTGCTTATTGCATATTAAACTCTGTTTCCAAAGATGTTTCCAAACAATGTAATATGACTCTGCTATCGAACTGCATAAAATGAATATAGGTAAAACTAGAAAGATCACTAGTAATATAATATTTTATAACATGATTATTTAGTGTTGGTTTTAGTGAATGCTTGTTTCTGTTCGGTTGTTTTATCTCACCAGTACTTATAAAAGTGCTGTCCCACCAACAGTTTACTTGCTTGCTGGTACTGGATCGTCCGAGGGAGCGATAGGCGTGCCTCAGTCCGTAAGACTCGGAATCCTGGTTTCGATTGTGCTCCGAGATGTTATCGTATAAGGGGGCATAATGTATGGAACGAATGCCTTTGCTAAGAGAACCCAAGTCCCTCGATTTGTCCCGAATACTCAGTTGGCTAAATGCATTACATTGCAACAATGTCCCTTTTTGCTGCTTACTCGATTGATGCGATGATAGCCAAACACAACTTAAACGATGAACCCTTGTGAGGGCGCAAACCCAGGCCCGCACGGCATCACATTCCGGTAGTATCGAACGGGCCATTCCCTTCCTCGCATCCGCGGGACAGGCGCGGTGATTCACGTCCGGTGCGTCGAGGCGCGGTGGTTCGCGTCCGGTTCAATTCGGCCCGACGGGGGCAAGCGGAGAGGCTGTAAAATCGGGGCGTGACACGGGTCTGGTATCCATCCTATATACGGGTCCTAGCACGAGACCATGGCAATTTCCAAGGTGTTCACTACTGGTCTCGGGTAGTCTCCCACAATAAACAAGAATACAGTTAAATAAATATAACATATTTAACAGGAACCAACATGTAAATACAGCATAAATATATCTACAGGGAAAAAATTTAAATATCACAAATTCAAGAATATCAAATCTGGGAATGGGTGTGACAAGTGTGTGTACACGAAGTTCTCTGATAATGGAGGAGTCATCATTTGTATGTATGTTGACGACTTGTTAGTCCCAGTTGTGGACACATAAGTGTCACTAACAAAGATGTCCCTTTTGTCCAAACTCAGGACATGGGATTGAGGATGTCATCATGAGAATATAAGATAATCCGGATACCAGGTGGGCTTGCTTAGTCACAAGCTCTCAGCATAAAATATTGATCACACGCTTTGGGTATCAGGGACGATACTCCTCAGGTGTGACATGAATATGAAGCCAAATCCAAGAAAAAGTGTCAGACAGTTGGTATACTCGAGCATCATCAGATGAATGATTCAAGCTGCGTGTACCACCAGGCCTGACATAGATTTTGTTATAGGATGATGAATCAGTTCACAAGCAGTATATGTGTTAAATACTGAAACCGTGAAGAGAGTCATTCGAATTCTCAGTAGATCTCAGTAGAATATCCTGTGCTACAGAAGTTATCCAGATATGAAGGAAGGCTTCGATGATGCCAGTTGGTGCTCAGGAAAGAAGAGTGAAAGATCCACAGGAGGACGTGACTTCTCCAGGGGTGGTGTTTCTATATCGTGGAATTTGAAGCAGCATTCTTTACTCTTGAAGTTCTTTGTGCTATCAAACTGCAACATATAAAGCAGAATGGCTCTTGAAGCTCTCAAATAATCTTCCTATGGTTAGTACAAAGATTCGGGTGATACCGACATACTGTGAAAACCAGGAAGCTGCAACAGTAGAATCTGTTCGTCTCTTCAACGGTTTGAAGAGAACTATGTGGATAGAACACATGACACTGAAAGAGTGCAGAATGTGTGGATCATTACAGTGCTTTAATGATCGAAGTTAGGTAAATCTGGCAGATCTGTTCATGATAGGCCTCAAGGGCCAGTATATGACCTGAATGAGCGCAGCTAGCATAGATTATTATAATGTTTGATGATCGGAGCCAGGAGAGTCTGGCAGATCCATTCATGTAAGGCCTCCAGCGCCAGCTGATACCAAGAACTATAAATGAGGGTAGTACTCTATATTACAGTGGCGTGACACCACATGAAGGAGTGAACCTCGACTTTGGGTTATGTCACAGCGGCGTAATACCGTATATAGTAAGGACACAACATATATGGGCTTGGAGGACCTCTGATATTGTGTCCTTGCAATTCTACCATTTAGTTTTATGTTATTAGTTCAAAGATAAATCTACTAAGCATCTAGCTATTGGTTCAAGGGAGGACCATTGACTGGGAGAATATCAGGAACAGTGGGTAGTCCTTTGAGATATTGATGGATTACAGACCCAGAACCACTGTTGTCTACTAATTATTCTTTTGTGTAGAACAGGTCCTGTGGGATGATGGCTTAGATGCCTTAATGAGTGTCATGCTCCAGTCCCAAAAATACGTAGGACTAGGACACATAAGCATACCAGCCGCATGGCTATGGCAACTCCAATATATGGAAACCATAACCCATACGTACGCTGTAATATGAATATCAATCCACAAGTGGTATAAACATATGTCATAAGTCACAGGGTATAATCTAAATCTCATCCACAGAAATCAAATATAAATAAATAACCAGTATCTATGAAACTAGATCTCAATATAAGTATCTAAGGATGATAGTTGGATGAAAATAAATCCACTACCAACTCGAATGGAAAAGTACAACACAATAAACATAATATAAGAATACCAGCTAACAATCATGGCTCGAAGAGAAGACATCCTCGAAACATATATAACCATCCGAATCTGCGCCTGCGAATACTTAAGAACATATACACCTGGAAAGGGACCAGGTCCTCAGCGGGACGTAACAAGATACATAGAAGCAAGCCAATTTGAATACAGTAAACATGCATAATGTTTGAAAATATATAAGTACGCTGTACAAGAAAATCTATATGAATGCAAATAAGGACAACTTTACGATGTATGGGCAAGGGTAGGCTACTCGATCTACCTCACAACTCACACACTCGTCAGTGGACATCAGAAATCGACATACCGCGGGGGTCGCGACCAGCGAGACTCCAGAAATTGATATACCGTGGGGGTAGCGACCAACTCGACACACTCCCGTAGTGCGAGCTATATACTACAGTTTACCAGAGTGGTTAAAAGCCCATACGCCTAATGATTGTCCTCTCATGATACTAGGTGTCAAGTGTGTGTCAACATATCTAATATATAGTAATGACTGAAAGGAACTACACATGCAATAAATAAACAGAAATACAATAAATATATATAAATATACTAAGCATGCAAAATACTGTAAGCAATTTGGCAAGGTATCTTGCCGGGCAAGAAAGCTGCAAAGTGTAACGTCCAGATGTCACGCGTACAGGATCATGAGCTTATGGTCTCAGAACAAATGTCTCCGGATGCTGAAATAAACATCACCAACATTCCCAGAATAATCAAATTAGCTAGAAAGTACTTCCCTTTCGTCCAATTTGAACACAGGGGAAAAACGATAATTTCGGGTCAAAGTGGGGTCCACGTGTGGCCACTATGCACCGAAAAGCGTGCCAAGGGTAACAGTCTCTAAATAGGACAAATTATAAGTCAAACAAACTCTAAATGTCAATACGAACCCAAAGGTATGTCCAAATGTGGATTCCGATGGGCCGAACACAATTTCGTCCAAAAAGTCAACCGTGGGGCCCGCCAATTGGCGACTTGGTCAACTGTCTCAAAATTGTATGAAAATTGGGTCACAGGACCAGCGCGTTACCACGAGTCCAGTGACGCAAGTTTTGTCGCAATCTGACGAGCGTGCACAAAATGCGCACAGCTTTCGCAAAAGTTGCGATACGGGATTTGTCCGCGAATACGGGCTGATTCTGACGCGCACACGCGTCCGAATCAGTTTTCGCGAACTCTCACGTGTCCGAGTACACTGCGCGCACCGTTTGGTACACTTGGTACATGGCGGGGTGGTCCCGTCTGGCGTCCCGTTTCACAACTTTTGGAAATCTGGAAAAGTGTGTTTTCGGAGTTTTTCAACGAATTTAATTCTACCTACAGCAGTTAATAATATAATATAATTAACAGAAATTAAACTAGGTCAAGTGGTCTCCGCATACCAAAAAAAAAATCAAATTTGGATCTTTGTGGTGGGAGATACGAATCCGGAAACATAGGTGGTCATCGCAGTTTTTTGCGATACCCAAAAAGTGGTCTTTTTCCGTCAACTTGGACGTTGTTTTCGTCTAGGGTTACACTCTGTTTGAGGTCAACTAACATACAAATATGGAAGGGGGTTAGGTGAGGATCATACTGGAGAAGACGGGGTCGAGTTTGGTCGAGCGGTGGTACAGAAAATGGAGCGGGAACATGGCTTCGCTGCAGTCAAATTCTGCAGTGTTCTCGCGCGATCTCGGGCGATCGCGGAGGCGGCGACCGGCCGGCGGTGGCTGCGCGCTGCCCGACGGCGGCGAGTCAGTGCGGGAGCCGACGGGCTCTAATGGGGAAGGAAGAGTAGGGTTAGGGTTAGGGTTTAGTCGCGAGGGATATATATATATATATAGAAGAGAGAGAGAGAGAGAGGGGTCGAGAGAGAGTGGGTCGAGAGAGAGCGGGGGGGGGGGGGGGGGCGCTGTGCATGGGCCGCGGGGGGGGGGGGGGTCTCTCTGTTCAGCGTGGGGGAACTTTTAGTAAGGGTTGGGGTTTTGTAAGGGTTTAGTAATATTAGATTTTCTAATTCCTTTCTCTTTCTTTTTCTTTTTTTTCATTTCTTATTCATTACTCTTTTTCTTTTTCTTTTTCAATTCTTTTTCTTTCCTTTTCTTTATATATATATATATATATATATATATATATATATATATATATATATATATATATATATATATATATATATATATATACGCATAGAAAAAATCTAGAATTTGTATTAATGTATACCATTAAGCTAGCGACTGTCCAAAGGGTCTCCTACATAAAATAAATTAGGAAAAAATTATACTGCCTCCATAAATCTCCTAAGTGCACGTACACTTAAAATAAAAATAAAATAAAATATATTTCTCCTAATTAGCCACTAATTACTACAATTAAATTAATAATTAATAATTAAAAAGGGTAAATGTGGTCTTTAGGATTAGGGATTTTACATTCTACCCAACTTATAAAAAATTTGTCCTCGAAATTAAAATTAAGCCGCGGTAGAAGGTCAAGGATGGTATAAGATTTGCATTGTTTAGAATGCAAGGCTAGGTTTAAAGGAGTGGGTGATGTTGCGCGACCAAAATGTAGTACAAGGGAGCTTAATTATAAGTTGCACAAAGGTCAGAATGGAAGATGGGCATGTCTAGGATAAGGGTGTAAAATTTGTAGGAAGGCAGTGGCTAGTGTAGTGCTCCAATTATCGAAGCACGGTAAGGTACGCTAAGTGATATAATTATTGCAAAATTAAATAAAAATACCGTGTTCTATCTCTAACTGGACTCAATCTAGCCTTAGTCTCACTATCTCCGCCAAGTAGGTCTAATTTTGGGTGAGGGTTTTACAATCTACCCAACTTAAAATTTATCCATCTATCACCTAAGGCTATACATCTAGGAAAACTATTCCTCAAATTATTTAATCATGTTATTCAATCCTCAAAGTTTTAACACCAAATATATCACCTATGATATGCCCTTAATCAATTATAAAAGAGACTCACTAAGTCGTGTGATTAGCCTTATGGGGTATCTAGTACTATCAGTGTCAACTTATACCAGCACGAGGTTTCATCTTTCTGAAATAGGGGAAGACGGAGAGCAATAATAAAAAATTTAAGGTGAAGGTGATAGAATACAAGTACGAGGTTCAAAGAGATTAAAGAATTCGAAAAGAGAGTTGTCAAGGCAGTTGTGGATTGAAATCATATTTTGGTAATTTCCTATTTACATACTTGTATCAATACAGTTATGTAACCGATACGATATGTCAGACATGTCTAGGGGCAAGTATATTCGTCTACTACCATATATCTCAATCCACGTAAAGTAGTCATGCGAAGAGCGAACCAAGCGCACTAAGGTTAGCTAGACCTTAATACACCGATTCTGATTAGGCAATTGTATCATTGTGTGCACCCAATAAGACATATGTCATGAACAAGCTCGATAGAAGAATAAGCTTACAAAAACTAGGCTATAATAGCAGCATAAGTCAAGGTAGTACAAAAAATATAAGTACGCTAGATTATGATGAAAGAATGTACATAGCAATTCAAGTTCACAAAAAGATAAGACTCTATAATCTCTACAGTTGTCATACTAATTCCTTGTCTAAGTCGATAGTCGACAAAGTAGGGGTATAGCCTCTAAGTTCTACAGTCTGAAAAAAAAATACTGTCGTCCTAAGTTAGCATACAGTTAATGTTGTTCAATTACACTTTAATAATAGGTCAAAAGACTATGTGATACTATGTTGTGAGGTATACTACCCAACTTATAACAATAACTAATACTGTAATTGCCTTGAGGGAATTCTTCAGAAGAACCTGGTCTTTGTAAATAAAGTATAAACTATTGTTAGGAAAGGATCTTGGTACTTATTATGGTATCCACTTATATTACATAGGTCATGGTCGTCCTAAGTCTTAGTCTTAGTGCAAGTGTGAATAGTAAGAATGGAACAGTTACTGGCCTCAAGGGAAAGGGAATATAACTCGTATCGAGGTGGGGGTACAAGTTACGTAATTTAAAACTAAGGGATAAGCACCAGGTCTAAATCTACAAGAATAGCTTAAACCATCAAGTTCTAACTACTAAGCACACAATTTCAAAATTTAACATTTACAACTATAATCCCAGCAACTATATGTCCTTAACACAGAATAAATCACCTAGCCTACAATCAGAAGTGTCAGATGGCACGAGTTGAAAGATGAAGAGTAGAAGAAAAAAATTTAGTCGTCGCGCAATTAGCGAACGTTAAGGTCGCAGAGGAACAACATATAAAATTAAAATAGAGGGTTCTAGATAGCATCATGGTTCTCTAAGGGGGAGTGGTATGCTAGTTGCTATGTTCGAGGTATGATCAAGGAAAAAAAAGTGTTTGATTACATTCATCTAGGCTTCCTAAGGTGCTGTCTACTAATAATAAGACAATGATCTAAGTTTATAGTTCTCCAATACTATCTAACTATGAAGGTTAGGTTCAGTCCTAATTTTAAATTTTGGTTTTCTATTGGTTCCTCAATACTAGGGTCAAACATTATGGTAAAACTTCTAACTAACTCTAGTAGTGTCTATACTACTCTCAAGTCTTCATAATATATCAAGGGGTAATGGTAAACCAATCTATAGATAAGGAATTCTAGGGTTCACTAGATATTCTAAACTTAATGGTGTGTCAACGCTCTAGTTGTACTCTTAATAAGAAGGTTACCCTACTTATCATCTAATAACAGGGACTTCTATATGTAGAAGCATAAAAAATACGCTGGATAGCTATACGCAGCATGTTGATGCAGGGCAGCGTAAACAGAGGACCTCAGAGCCATCAAACGTGCAACAGAGTTTTTTCGCTGAGCATAGCGTAAAATATGAACTCAAGGACCATCCGCGTAATGCAGTATGTCCAGGCTGCTTCAGCGTAAAAAAGGGTGCTACATCGCCTTTATGGCGTAAAACTCATCCGCTTTCAATACAGCATTGAAGTGTACGAGGAACGCTTCGTATACCTCAAAATGAACCTGTTAGATCATGCAATGAACTTGATGTCTGGACTCCTGACAAAGAGTAGTGCACGACTACCCAGGCGACGGCTATAATGATGATGCGGTACTGCAACCCAGGCTGTCATTTACTGCCATTTCCTTTGCATAAACCACTTTTACGCGTACGAAGGAATACGCTGCCTAGTTTTACACAGGCAGATATGAGCTATTTACGCTCCGCAGAAGACAAACAGCCTGCCATGTCAAAAGCTGCTCTTCGTACAGGGCTCGAGGCACGTCCCTGTATTTAATACGCAGAGCGGTGACAGGTTCTCGAGGCACGTCTCTGCATTTAATGCGCCGAATATTGACAGATGCCCGAGGCACGTCTCTGCATTTTATGCACAGAAGGGTGGCAGACCTTCAAAACACGTCTCTGTATTTAATGCGCAGGATAATGGCGGATCTCCGCATTTAATGCAGAAGATTTGATTAAATGTCACCGAACCGTCGTTTAGTGACATCCCCTTTGCGTAAACTGCTCTTACGCATACAAGGGGATACGCTGTCCAGTTTTACACAGGCAGACGTGAGCTTCTTACGCTCCGCAGAAGACAAACAGACTGCCACGTCAGCAGTTACTCTTCGTACAGGATTCGAGATGCGTATCTGCATTTAATGCACAAAATGATGACAAATCTTAAAGACAAGCCTCTGCATTTAATACGCAGGATGGGGGCAGATCACTGCATTTAATGCAAAAGATTTGATTATATCTCCAAAAGCCGTAATTTCGGCTAAAACGTCCACAACATC
The DNA here is from genome assembly GCA_036927795.1 of Iris macrosiphon. Classification (NCBI taxonomy): domain Eukaryota; kingdom Viridiplantae; phylum Streptophyta; class Magnoliopsida; order Asparagales; family Iridaceae; genus Iris; species Iris macrosiphon. The sequence continues at coordinate 174,040,088 of JAYESA010000010.1, forward strand.
TCGGCTTCTATGCCCACTCGGCTTCTACGCCCACTCGGCTTCTATGCCTACTCGGCTTCTATGCCTATTTGGCTTCTACGCCATGGTGACAGTTATTGGCTTCTACGTCAACCTCTTCTACACAAAGGATAACTACCTACGTGGCTTCTACGTCGTGATCTTCGCAGCAGTTATATGCGTTGTCCCTTAGTTGGACACGTGTCACATGCTCATTCAAAAGGTCATCTATACGCAGGCAATAGTTATATAACCATCGTGTAAAAGGGTACTGTGCTTTCCACTACTGAGTTTCCACACCGACTGAGTGGTCACTGTCACTAAAACTCTATAAATAGAGACCTCTATCAACAGAGGTCCAGGGTCAGAAATTGGTCAAGAAATCCAGTATCAGATCCAGAGGGATAAAAAAAGGAGAAATTGGGAGAGAAAACGGTCGAGAGAGAGAAGAATCCAGAGCTCAGGCAAAGGGTAGCGATCGACGACTTTGGCATCGAGCATCCACTCCCTTTAGCAACCTTCGAAACTGCTTTCTGTCTTCTACGATACTTCTTCATCATCGTGTGGTCCAAGGGACAAAGTGATCGACTGAAGATCAGACTCCTATAGCAATATTTACCCAGATTAAAAAATTGTACTCGACATCCTCGTATAGGATTAATTGTACTGCTTGCTTGTAAACATAAAGAGCGGGTTTTCGTATAAAGCCTCGTTTCCATATCTTTCGTTTATTTTATCAGACAACAAGATGGCGACTCTGCTGGGGACATCTTTCCCTTCTGACAAGGAAGCAATTGCTCAACACAATGCGGTATCCGTGGGATCCATGAAGAAGACACTGGTCGTCCATTTCGACCAGTCTGCCTACGAAGACATGCTTCGAACATGGGGTAGCTCTCACACTCTCTCTGTCCAAGATAACAGGAAGTTGCGTAAGGTCTGGATGCCCAAGACATCCTCTACCATTCATGTCGACTCTCCGATCTCTCCGACCAACGAGGTTGTAGCATTGCTCCCTCCGCATCTTGTGCATAAAATTCAGTCGCCTGTCTCTGACAGGGCAGACAAAACTTCTGGCAATGCCTTAGCGCTAATCCAGAAGTATACTCCGCGCTCTGTGCGTAAAATTCAGTCTCCCGTCCCTGGAGGAAAAGACGAAACTTCGGACAATGCCTCAGCGCTAATCCAGAAGCCTACACCGCACTCTGCGCGTAGAAACCAGTCTCCCGTCCCTGGCGAAATAGACAAAATTTTTGATAATGCCTTAGCGCCAAATCAGAAGTTCCAAACGCGCTCTGCGTGTAAGAATGCATCTGCCTTCCGCGAAAAAGCAGATGATCCCTGCAATCTACGCAAGGGAAAGCAAGCGGCGGACTACCCAACTTTTCGGCCTTTACGCCAGCAAGGGAAGAATCTGCCAGCCCTCCGAATTACGTGAGAGGCTGACGGCCGACTGAGGACATCCTCAGCTTTACGCCAACCGGAGCAGAGCTCCAATTTATGTCAGGAGAAGCCCCTCAGCGTAAAGAAGGCTCAATTTGTGGGAAGACACCCTCCTCGGGGATTATCCGCCACCCAGATGGCCAACCTGTTGTATACAGATGGCACAGGAAAAACTAGGGTTCCCAAAATCCGCATGCCCACTGATGTGAACAGAAGGAACAAGCCATCATCTTCTTCTTCTGTAACTCCTCCTGACCTGCGTAAGTATCTGATCCAGAAACGCAAGGAGAGGGAATCTTCCAGCATGTCTATTACGCCTCCTAGCAAGCACTGTTGTAATAGTCATAGGATCATAATTAATTATTGTTGTTCTGAAGCAAAATGGTCAATTTTTGACCGTTTGAGCTACTCTCCATCTTTCCAGGAAGAAGAGCCCACACATGCATCGGTGAACATGGCTTCACACATACCTAGAGGAAGATCGGGCTCAAGACGTCATCCCTCTAGAGCTCCGAGCCGAAGAAGATTCAACCATCTCCTTAGGAACATTGAAGCTGGGGTGTTCCGAAACACCCGTTCGAGGTCGCGACAACCGACTGCGTACTCTTCTGATTCCGAAGCTGGGGGTCGCCAGTCTCCCGAATCAGATACTGAAAGTATAGAGTCAACTTCGACAGAGACCTATACTAATCCTTCAATGACACCCAGGGAGATGGGAGTTTATGCTATTGGATATGAACACGAGGAAGCTTCCCCATCGGGGAGCGCTGAGCAGCGCATTACTGTACTGGAGACATCTCTGAAAGAAATGCAATCCATGATGGAGAACATGCACCAGATGATGCTGACTCAACACACAGCTGCTATGGCTCAAGCGTCGGTCCCTCCAACTCAGATACGTGTGGGGGTGGACTTACCACAATCCAACGCAATCCAAGAGCCTGCTCTAGATCAGGAGTCAGCAGTTCCTCCCCTTCCTCACTCGGAGAATGTATTACCTTCCGTCGGAGTTGCGATGCAATCGATTCCTCATCACTCCGTGGTCCCGCTACCGGCTGAAGATCTGATGCAGGCAGTACGGGAGTTGAAAGCCCAATTTGATGCCCTGAAGCACAAAGATCAGCTCAAGAAATTGGGAATCAACCAACCTTACCCAGCTATTTGGGAAGAGGTCCCTTTCCCTCCTAGGTACAAACCACAGTCTATGGCTCTGTTCGAGGGAAAAATATCACCGAGTCAGTACATGAACTACTTCAGTATGATGACGGTGTTATTACAAGGAAACGACGCCTTCCTCACTCGGGTGTTCAAGGGCTGTCTCTCGGGGGTAGCTTATCAGTGGTACCGAAGTATGGCGGACAACTGCATTACTTCCTTTGAAGACTTCAAGGCTTTATTCTTCACGCAGTTCTACGAAGGAGGGATGGACATGTCTATGTCCTCTCTCATTGAAGTCAAGCAGAAGGAAAAAGAGAATGTTCGTACTTTCATCGAACGTTTTCGTCAAGCCATTTTGCAAATGCCTCCAGGAGTTTCAGACTCAGCATTGGTGGACATCTGCAGGAAAAACCTTCTTCCCGTGATCTCGGTGTTCACAGGACCATATCAGTTCCATGATTGGCCCTCGTTCATCATCTCAGCGGTAGCCGCCGAGGACAACAGTCAGAAGGCGCGCGATAATGGCATCATGATCTCGGCCTCTGATAAAGGCAAGAGGTCACCCTCCAACATCGACCATCCTCGTGGTACCAAGGGTAAAGAAGCTCTGGCGATCAATACATCCAGGCAAAGACTGTGGCTACCACGCAGACGAAACCTGGGACTTCGAGGCCCATTGAAGTGTACTCTTTCGACGACGACGATATTCCGAGCATATTCGAATGTCTCATCAAAAGCGGCAAGATTACCCTTCCTGAGGTGAGACGGCCCAATGAGGCCGACAGTACCAACAACCCCAAGTACTGCATTTTCTATAGGTACATACACCACCCCACAAAGGCGTGTTATATACTGAAAAGGAAGATCCAGGAGCTGATCGATGCTAAGGCCATCACTCTGCGCAACAGCGAGAAGACGGTCACAGCCAACATGATCTCTCTGCAATTTGGCAATCTGCCTCCCCAATAAATCCCTGATGGTGTTACGCCTATTTCTTGGACGACGATGAACATCATTAATCTCCCTCCAGCTAGAGGTCAAAATTATGACCTGGTACCCCTAACTACCCAGCGAGGCGAGATTATATGGGTTCATCCAGATTTGGTGCTCGGGATCGAGAAAGAGACTCAAGCTGCTAAGGCTAAGTCCAAAATGAACTCAAAGCACAAGCCGTATCACATGATTACGGTACATTCGGCATCAGAAGATGAGGTCTTGGCTACTGGAACCCGTTCAGGGAAAGCTTTATATATGTAGATGCCCAAGGAACAGTACAAACGGAGTTTGCTGACCTGAACCCGTTCAAAGGAGTAGAATCCTACTACTTTGATGCCGTGTTGTACTCTCAAGGCTACACAGAAGAGGTGTCAGCCGAAGCAGAGAAGAAATCCCACCGGGAGCCAGAAGAACCCTCTGCCAAGCAACCTCTGTCAATCAAGGTGAAAGGACGGACTACTCGTCCAAAAGCCATAGAGCCTATGGCGATCCACCTGAACAAAACTAGGTCAGGAAAATGGGGTGATCCTCTAGTGATCACTTTAAACCAGAAGCCTCCATCCTTGGTCATCAACCTTCGGCGCAGCAGGCAGCCGATTGATGTAAATGCAACCGGGAACGAAGTTTCGGATGATAATAAATATCCTCTTTTCCAGTATATTGACGCTCAAATTCCGAACCAGGAATCCTCTCCCCATGATGATACAGAACCTATAGCGCAAAAATTCTTGGAAGCTATAGATTCCTATCATCCGTATATGTGGGAAGTGGCATCATCATCCAATGTCACCACAACATATGGACCGCATGAGGATTCTATCTTCATTGTCCCGCCTACTTGCAGCAGTCAGCGTTCAATAGTCTTCGGCCGCATGTGCAATGGACCGACTGCACAAGAAAATTCTCCCGACGACGACGTTGGTAAAATACAGGTTCACATATACAGCCCGCAAGCTCTGAAGATCATGCAGAGTGTGGGTTATAACTTAAAGCTGGAACCAGGTCTCAACTACGGAAAAGGCAGACGAATGCCGCTGCACGACGATCCCTACTATCAATGAACTCGTTTCGGGTTAGGGTATACCACCTCCCTTACAGCTCCTGAGTCGAACGAGGATATCTTTTCCTTTTCTCAAAACAGCTCAGTGCCCTCCGACTCATCTCATGCTCTCGAACAAACATTATCAGTTAATATGGTAGTGACAGATTCCTTCGAAGCAGACGAACAAGAATCTGAACTGTTTGAGAATGACGCTTGGGCTCAGCAAATGAATACACAATGGAAGTTCCGCTTCGAGCAGAGAGAACCTCCCACTGAAGATAAAGTTATCCAGATTGACGTTGGGGATGAACTTTCGCCAAAGCCGATATTTATCAGTATCAACCTTTCCGAAGCAGAAAGGGAAGAAGTTATCCCGCTGATAAAAGAATATATCGACGTCTTTGCGTGGAATTATGAGGACATGCCAGGTCTTGATCCAAAGGTGGCTACTCATAAGCTCAATATATTGCCCAATTCGAAGCCTGTGAAGCAGCACCAATGTCGGTTCTGCTCGGATATGATGGACGCCATCGAAGCTGAAGTCAAGAAGTTGATAGCCTGCGGCTTCATCCGAGAAGAACAATATCCCGACTGGGTCGCCAATGTTGTCCCGGTCATGAAGAAAAATGGGAAAGTACGTGTCTGCATCGATTACCGAGATCTGAATGCAGCCTGCCCCAAGGACGAGTTTCCTCTTTCCATCATAGACATCATGATTGACAATACATGCGGTTTTGAACGTATGTCTTTCATGGACGGGTTTTCAGGATACAATCAAATCAAGATGCATCCTGAAGACGAGAAGCATACTGCCTTCCGGACACCATTGGGGGTATATTGCTATACGGTCATGCCCTTCGGATTGAAGAATGTCGGGGCTACGTACCAACGAGCTATGAGTAACATATTCCATGAGCATTTATGCAAGACAGTGGAGTGTTACGTGGACGATGTAGTTGTCAAAAGCCGCCTCAAGGATAATCACATCCAAGACTTGAAGACAGTATTTGAATTGATGCGCCAACATCAACTCAAAATAAATACTACAAAGTCCTTTCTGGGGGTATCTAGTGGCAAATTTCTGGGATTTGTCATTACCGCCAAAGGCATTCAAGTGGACCCTGATAAAGTCAAGGCCATCTTAGAAATGCGACCGCCCTGTAATCTGAGAGAACTCAGGGAATTTCAAGGCCGTCTGGCCTATATCCGGAGATTCATATCCAACCTCTCTGAGAGATATCATCCCTTTTCTCGTCTCATGAAGAAAGGTGTATCCTTCGTATGGGACAAAGCCTGTCAGCAAGCGTTCGGTGATATCAAACGCTACCTCACTAGTCCTTCAGTTCTGGTGCCTCCCGTCATAGGAAGACCATTCGTGTTGTATGTTCGAGCGATGGATCATTCTTTGGGAGCTCTTCTCGCACAAAAGTACGATATGGGTCATGAACAGGCTATCTACTACCTCAGCAGGATGATGGTCGGAGCCGAACACCGGTACAACCCAGTGGAGAAAGAATGCTTGGCTCTGATGTTCGCTATCCAGAAAACGCGGCACTATGTCACAGGCCAAACCATTCACATCATCTCCAGGATCAATCCTCTTCGGGTACTGATGAACAAGCTAAGTGTTCTTAATTCCCGACTCGTGACTTGGGCGATGTTATTAACACCTTATGACATGGTGTACGTCCCTCAGAAGTCCGTCAAAGGCCAAGCGTTGCCTGACTTCCTAGCTGCTCATCCGATCCCGGAGGCCTCCAAACTGTACGAGGACATTCCTGACGAAGTTGTAGAATGTAATTCCGTAATGGAAAGTGATGCATGGCAACTGTTCTTCGATGGTGCCTCCAGGACTGGTCCCAGGGAAAACGTGGTATCGGGAGTAGGGATTGTCCTGGTTACTCCTGATAAGCTCGTCATCTACCGAGCATATTCTCTTAGCGAGCCCTGTTCTAACAATGTGGCAGAGTATAACGCTCTACTAATCGGGCTCCAAGTCGCTAAAGAATTGGGCGTCGAATCTCTGGAAGCTTTCGGTGATTCTCTGCTGATCGTCAATCAAGTTAGAGGAATATATGAAGTCCGGAATCCAGACCTCATCCCCTATCACCGAGCAACGGTCGAGATAGCCATAACATTCAAAGGATTTTTCCTGGAACATGTGCCTCGATCTCAGAATCTGGAAGCTGATGCCCTAGCCAGTCTACCTGCAGATTTAGCTACCCCTATAAGAAGGCAGAATTCGGTGATCCTTCTTAGCAGAGATTTATTCTGTGTGAAAAATAACTTTCACATAGAACACAGCTACGCGGTGGACACAGATCTTCCCAGGAGAGACTGGAGAAGTCCCTTTATAGATTTTGTGGCATACGGAATCTTGCCGGAGGACCCTAAAGAAGCAGTATCCGTCAAAAGACGATCATTGTGCTTCTATTTCGACGCATCTTCACAATGTCTATATTGTCGGTCTTATGACGGACTATTATTATGATGTCTCTCTGCTTATGAAGCACAGCGGATTATCCGTGAAGCTCACGACGGCGTATGCGGAGCGCATCAACCCGGTCCTAAGCTACAGGATCACATTAGAAGAATGGGCTATTAATGGCCTACTATGATCACCGATGCAATAAAGTACGTAAGACAGTGCAAAGCCTGTCAGGTCCATGCATACTTAATCCATCAACCTCCTGAACATCTATATCCTACAGTTGTGTCCTGGCCTTTCAAAACATGGGGTATGGATATCATTGGTCCTATTCACCCGTCTTCTTCCAGAGGTCACCAGTTCATACTGGCCATCACTGATTACTTCTCCAAATGGGCAGAGGCGATCCCTCTTGCTGAGGTGAAGGCATCTAATATGATCATCTTCATCAAGCATCACATCATTTATCACTTCGGGATACCCCGGAGGATAATTCATGACAACGGGCCTCAATTTATTAGCCAAGCGTTTTATCGATTTTGCGATAAAAATCGGATACAAAATGTGGCCTCTACGGCATATAATCCAGCTGCTAATGGTTTGGCGGAAGCTTTCAACAAAACCATTATCAAGCTCTTGAAAAAGTTCGTCTCTTCGAACAAGAGGGATTGGAATGAGAAGCTGGGAGAATGTCTCTGGGCATACCGCACAACGGTACGAGCACCGACAAGTTGTACCCCATTCTCATTAGTTTACGGGAGCGAAGCTGTTCTCCCCATCGAGATCCAAATTCTGTCACTCAGTATAGCCGTGGCTAATGAGTTGACTCAAGAAAAGAATGACCTGTTAAGGCTTCAAGAGCTAGAAGGATTAGACGAGAAACGCCTCCAAGCTCAACAGCGCATCGCGTTCTACCAAGCACGCATTTCCAGAGCTTTTAATCAAAAAGTGAAGGAAAGAGTGTTCAAAGTCGGCGAGCTAGTCTTAGCCGTAAGAAGGCCGATGATTCTTACTCACAGGAGTAAGGGCAAATTCCAGCCCAAATGGGAAGGCCCTTATGTGATCGAGATGACGTTCTCAAACGGCGCTTACAGGTTAGCCAAGTCTAATGGAGACCTGTTAATAGCTCCTATCAATGGCAAATTCCTGAAAAGGTACTATGCTTAACCTACTTTGCTCATGTGGAATATGGCAAAAATCTTATTCTGACAAGACTACTTCAAAAATAAAACTAGTTGGATCGTATTCTATCATGTCCATATTACCTCTGAATAGATATATCCTGCTAAAACTTACCGAGAGTATATCACGTCCATATTACCTCTGATATCACTTTCACCCAAACCTGTCATTTATATTCCAAAATGATGGGTCCACAAAGTCAGATAAGAGTCTCTTTATTACTTCCAGAAAGAGCAAAAGTACATTGAAAAGCAAAAAAGTACATCATTTGGGGGGAGCGGTTAGATCGCGAATCTGCTGCGCCAGAGCAACCATTCTCTCATCCCTGGAGTTCAGGACGTCGGCGCGAGCCCTTTCCAACCTTGCTACATCATTGTCCGAAGCAGCTAGCTCTGACCGAGCCCGCACAAAACCTGAGTGGAAAGCGCCCACACGCGTCAGATTCTGCTGAACAGTCGCCCGTCGCTCCTTCAGCACATCTCGGGCTGCCGATAAAGAGAGAGCCTTCGCCTCTACTCGAACGAGCTCATCCTTCAATATGCGGGCCTTCGCTGCCACTTCCTCATATTCGGCTTCGTACCGGGTCAACTCGGGGACAACATACCCCAATTGGACATGCTCATCATCCATCTCCTGCTGCTGAGCCGCGATAGACTTATTCAGAGACTCCATCTGTTCAGCAAGCTGCGCAGTCAGGGACGTACCTAGCTTGAATGAGACCGTCAATGTTGCCTCGAGCTAGCTGCAAGTATTCGTTAATGGGTTGCTCCAAACCATTAACTATCTCCTCCAGCGTGTCAGCTACCTCAGTGTCGTTGAATTCTCGGATCGGCACTATCGCGGACCGGGAGGACCTCCTCAGCAATGCAAAGCCCAAATTCTTCTCCAACACCATTGATATTAACATTTTCAAGGTGGTGTAGAAGACACTAGTGTACTGCTCGGTCAGCGCAGCTAGATCCGAATGGACGCTGGGAGTGGCCGCGATATTGGCGAGTCCCCCTCCAAGAACAACCGCAGACGATGTTGCCACGGCCGTCGCCTCAACAGGAGGTGCGACAAAAGAAGAAGCCCCAACACCGGACGAAGTGACCGGCGTACTCAAAGGAGGCATTATCGCAATGACAGACTCGTCCTCCTCTTGAGATATCGGAATCTCTTCGACAGGCGAGCCGGCACCCGAAGATGTTTCCTCTTCAAAATCAGGCACCTCCGTGTCGCCACCAGGACCTGACACAGAGCCAAAGGGCGCATCTACACTGCCCTCACCGAAGATATCTTCCCCTGAAAAGAAGACAAAAGGAAGTTAATATCAACATAATGTTAATTTTCCTAAAGAAGAGGCATAAAAGACGATATTTACCCATGGCCAATGGTGTATATGTCGTGTCTTTGGCCAGTACAGCTAAATCATTTCTTAGCGATGCTAGGCAAGCTGTCATACCTGGAGAAGGGGGTACGCTAACAAACACTGGAAAATGCTCTTCCAGGTCCTCGTCAAGTTCTAACCGAGGTTCATCGGCTGGAATCTCGCTGGGTGCACTGACAGACACGACAGGGGTCTCTCCCGATGCTGATCCAGATAAAGATATCCTCATTTGGCTCGGCCCCGAAGGCGATCTCGTTCCACTACCTGAAGCGGTAGCAGCGACAGCAGCCTCCAACAGGAATTCTCCGGCACCACCGGCTGGAACATTAGAGGGTCCCTCTCTAAAAGGCGAGGAACCTCCAATCAAAGAATCATCCCCAACATGGGGAGATGCAGGCTCACTTCTAGGAGCCTCAATACCAGGAATTCAGAGAGGACGAGTAACCGTCTTCTTCTTCCTCTTGCGAGGGGAAGTTTCATTCGGAGCAGGAGCCCTTCGCTTCCCAGAGATTACCAAAGCCCCTGCAGGCGGAGGTACTTCACCCCTCGATACCGCCAAGAGGCTCATCTGGATTGACGGACTCCTCACCCTCATCGAAAAAAATTGAGGGGACTTCGACTCTTCCCCCAGACTTGGAAGAAGGCACCCTAAAACTTTTATGCATATCAAAATCGCGATGGAAGGTGTTGATTGCCACATAGAACTGGGCATACGAGTGGAGAATGCGCAGCTCCGTGGAGAGTGAAATGACGGGCACGGTAAAAGTTGCCTCAGTGCAACCTATGATGAAATATCGCCATCCTCTGGCTCCATCAATGAGTCTACCCTAGACCTGAAGCTGGTAACGGCATTGCCCACGTGCAACTGGTCATACCCGAATTGCCTGGCAAACCGACTAGGCAAGTAGGGCTCGAAGAAGCAATGGTCTTCACTTCTGTACAGTAGATGGGAAGGTCTAATACAGACCAACCAATTAAAAGCCTCAGGAGAAAGAACGGTCTTCCCGTCGCCTACGTCCTGAAGTCTGATCCCCTGTTGATTGAGATGTATAGAAGGGACAGTGCAGAAGAGCTTCCAGCTGTGACTGAAATTCAGCACCCGCCGACAGTCTATAATTGTGGTCACGTTCCAGGAAGAATTCTTGTAGTTCAACAAGAAACTACCCCCCGAACTACTGCCAGAGCCGGGAGACATAACCCTGGGGTTATGAAGAATTAACCACCCCATCAGATACAGGTATGGTAATTCTATCCTGGGAAAGCTATCACGCCGAGTTTCATCGGCGAGCAGCCCGTCAGTCATGGCCCTCAGGCCAGCTTGTATGCGGCACACCATGACAGGGAGCAAGCCCAGTCTTGCCCCGAATACCAGACGCACTGCAGGCCATAGCGTGTTGCGGTGAATGTGGTCCGCAGATGCGATGCCGGGTACCACCAGTCGGCGCAGCCATATGGAGAGGAAGCCAGCCAGTTGAGCTTCCCTGGACAGAGGCCTGCGACAACGCCTCAAATAACTATAGGCCTTAGTGCCTACGGGATACTTTCCTATCCCTTCGTCGAGGATCCAGTCCGGAGCCCCAGCGTCTACCATGAGATCGTCGACTACCTGAGCATTAAGCACGCTCAGAGGATTCAAAGGCTGATCCTTGCCTTCCAATACCTTCTCCGGCTTAGTAGTCCTGGACCGGTGAAAGAAGAGATAGGACGTCCATTTATTGATGTGAGCCAAATCTGAGGGCTCACCATAAAAAGCAGTGCAAGCGAGGTAGTGGCACATCAGCTCCTGGTACACTTCCACTACTCGAGGGTCTGAATCCTCCAGCTCCCGGTTAGTGGGAACATACTCTTCATATGGAGTATCCCCCATCGGCAATCTCGAGATCTCTGCCATCTCATGGAGGGCCAATCCCAACTCCCCCAGTGGAGTGGCGAAAGTTCCGATAAGCAAAATATATCGCTCAATCAGTGCCAGAAATAGGTTGGGGTTGAGAGGTAACCCAACACTGGTGGCACTCACAGCTGCAAACAGACCAATGCTCTCCAACTCGGTCTGAAAATGCTTCAGGGCCCATTCAGCTAAGCGAGCCCATCGAATATTTGTAGGGGTGATCCACCCACTTGCCCGAGGGTTCACCTTGGGGTATACTCCCCCGTGCCCCATGAAGTTATTGCAGAAAGTCGGTAATTGGACCGGCTGGATCACTAAACTGTCTTCACTCGGGACACTGCCCGGGTACAGTCCCCTGAACGTCGTCACATTGCCGGAAGGGCGGCTGACAAAAGACCCCTGGTCAGCTCCTTTTAGATGAAATATCTTCCCCGGTCTGCCGTGAAGATCGGGAGTCAGCGTCCACGACATCCTCCTGGGATGTGTAGCATGGAAGAATGCCGAGATGGGATAGTCTCTCGGCATCTTGGGCAGATACAAAACCAAGCTCCCAGCAGGGAAAACCCAGAGTTCTTTCTTGGGCTTCGTCTGGGACTGCTTATCAATCATGTCCCCGAAGAGGAAAGCCGGCTTTATGTATTGGTCCCCATCTATGTACGTCAGGGGCTCTCCGTTGATCATGTTCAGCAGCGTTCGCTCGCCCTAAGCCGATATCAAAATTTTCCTTCCTTCAGGATACTGGGGCCCGGAGATAGGAAATGTCACGTGCGACAGATCCTCCAGATAGTTGGAGTGCAACATCCCGGCGGCAGAACCTATCACATCGGCTAGCGGAGACGCATGCAAGTTAATTGCAAGAGTGCAAAAAAAACACATCAGTTCCTATAACTAGACATTACAGATCTTGCAGCATATGCAAAAAATCAACAGTCTGTGCTTTACGCCAAGACTGTAAAAACTTGATCATTACGCTGGAATCCATTTCCTAAAACGTAAGGTTCAAGACTGGCAGTATACGCAAAATTTTCGACAGTCTGTATTTTACGCCAGACTGCCAAAATTTGAGTTATTACGCCAGAATTTCCATCCCTGCGTAACACTCAAATTATATAGTATATGCCAACTTTTGACAGTCAGAGCTTTTACGCCAGACTGCGAAAATATGGAGTTTTTGCGCTGACACATTAGAAATGTGGGCGTAAAAGATGAAACATCTCTGCGCATCATCTTTCTCAAAGAGGCTATCAGCACAGAAGATGACCTAGCGCATTCACGTACAACGTGTGCGAAGGATTTTCAGTCGTTCTTTTTCGTCCGAAAAGCTCTACCTTTAAGGCCGGGTGCACTGCTCGTCGGCGGGACACTTCGCTCAGAATGAAGCTCGTCTTGCCCGACCGAAGACGCTCTCGCTTGAGCAGAAGAACGAGAAGAAGAATCAACCTTCTTTCCCTTAGAGGAGGATATTTGTTTCAAGGCCATTACTGGAAACTTTGAAGACTCGGAGAAGAAACGAAGAAGAACTCGAACAGTCGAAAGCTTTCTTTCGCAGAGGGCGGATGAAAAAAAATTTCTCTCAGAAACTTGGGGTATATATAGAGTTCGGATGGACTCCTCGAATCCCGAACCAAATCTCATAATTAATATTCGGTTATGATTGGGTACTACGTCAGCCTATTACTCAGAGAAGGCGGACAGTCAGCGAATTCGAAAAGTTTTCGTGCGAAGCAGATTCGTGGTTTTTTACGCTAAGGAGATTTCTACGCTCGACGGCTACAGATCTACGGTTCTACGCTCAGAGGCTATAAGTCTATGGTTTTACGCCCGGATGCTTTTATGCTCGGTAGCTTTTACGCTCGAGAGGCTACAAACCTACGACTTTACGCTCAGCAGCTACAAATCTATGATCTCACGCTCGGTGGCTTTTACGCTCAGAGGCAACAGATCCACAACTTCACGCTCGGAAGATTTCCTTTTCAGAAGCTACAAATCTACAGTTCTACGCCCAGATGCTCTCATGCTCAGTAGCTTTTACGCTCGAGAGGCTACGAACTTATGATTCTATGCTATGACTTTTCGCACATCTGAAAGATACGCAGGCCAGAGTACGCGTATATCTGAACGATTCTCAAGGCGGTCAATTACAAGAGTTCACAGAGAAGATACTCCTTCTTGACCTCAAAATATTCCAAGTACCCAAAGCATACAGAGTTCAACATTGAAAATTACTCTTCTTCATGGGTCGATTCGAAGTTCACCAGAATCCAGTCTGAATATTTCATCTACAATACAAGAGGGCGACTCAATTTTTGACAGCCATTTCTCGCCCTATTCCAAGGGATTTTCGAGAAATCATTCTTGAAGATGATGGTCTGAACAATAATTCTGTTTATCAGAAGTAACAGTTCAGAATTCTACGCGGTTTCTCATTCCTAACAGCAGGACAGTTCGAAACACTCGACTGCTAAGCGACTTTCTGTGCATCCTTAAGTTATGCGTAAAAGACAGGACAGAACCTAGCACTCTTTCTAACAGAGTCGGCGTAAAGTATCAGACGTGTCGAAGTTACACATATTCAGACTTCACAGCAAAAATATATGGCAAGATGATCATATGCACAGAAGAAAGACAATTTTTATTAAAGCATGATTACATATGAGGGAAATCCAGTCTACAAGGGTTTTTCTTTATTTTCATGATTATATATGAGAGAAATCCCGTCTATAAAGGACTTCCTCGTCGTCGTTTAAAGATTGCACCCAGAATCTGTTCTGCCAGGTTCTCGCACGGGCGGAATTCTTCATCCATCTTCTCCGACAGTCAGTCGGTGTCCGCAAACCGACTGACATATGGTCAACGGCGGGAGGATACGAAACTGGGCCTGCTTAAATTATGCAGACCCGTCCTCCAATACAGAAAAGCAGGGTAAATCTGCTTTCCTGCGTCCAGCGCCGTGACAGATTGAGTTGAGGTATTTTACCCAACTCAATACTCGAGGACAGAGCTAGTTTCTGCTCTCGTCCACGAAGGTATCAGGAGAAGATACAGCTTGCAAGCTGTGTGGTCTAATACGACCCTTTCTCTCTCCCGAAGAACCGCCATACAAAGTTGCTGATTATCCCGAGCAGAGGAGGCTATGATATCCTTCCATGATCCATCGTTGCAGAGGATATTTGCTCGAAGATGCCATCTTTTTCGGCTCCCTACATGCTGGAAGAACATGGTTTTCTTCTTCCTCAAGTCGACCCGACGAACTCCGGCGATTATCTCTGTGTGGTGAAGGAAATATGGGAAGAACAGGTTAACTCCTCAGCCTTTTTATAGGCAAAAGAGATCACACCGATCTCCAATAACTCTGCCATAAAGTCAGCCTTGAAAGAACGTGTCAAACTTGACCGTTTCAGGCTCCATTCAGAGCATTTTGAATTACGAGGAACGTTTCATGCTTCATTCAAAATGTTTCAAATTACGAGAAATTTAAAAGCTTTGAAGGGGGTCTTGTAGAAGCATGAAAAATACGCTGGATAGCTATACGCAGCATGTTGATGCAGGACAGCGTAAACAGAGGACCTCAGAGCCATCAAACATGCAACAGAGCTTTTCCGCTGAGCACAGCGTAAAATATAAACTCAAGGACCATCCGCGTAATGCAGTATGTCCAGGCTGCTTCAGTATAAAAAAGGGTGCTACATCGCCTTTATGGCGTAAAACTCATCCGCTTTCAATGCAGCATTGAAGTGTACGAGGAACGCTTCGTATTCCTCGAAATGAACCTGTCAGATCATGCAATGAACCTGACGTCTGGACTCCTGACAAAGAGTACCGCACGACTACCCAGACGACGGCTATAATGATGACGCGGTACTGCAACCCAGGCTGTCATTTACTGCCATTTCCTTTGCGTAAACCGCTTTTACGCGTACGAAGGAATACGCTGCCTAGTTTTACATAGGCAGATATGAGTTGTTTACGCTCCGCAGAAGACAAACAGCCTGCCACGTCAAAAGCTGATCTTCGTACAGGGCTCGAGGCACGTCCATGCATTTAATGCGCAGAGCGATGACAGGTTCTCGAGGCACGTCTCTGCATTTAATGCGCCGAATACTGACAGATGCCCGAGGCACGTCTCTGCATTTTATGCACAGAAGGGTGGCAGACCTTCAAAACACGCCTCTGCATTTAATGCGCAGGATAATGGCGGATCTTCGCATTTAATACAGGAGATTTGATTAAATATCACCGAACCGTCGTTTAGTGACATCCCCTTTGCGTAAACTGCTCTTACGCATACAAGGGGATACGCTGTCCAGTTTTACACAGGCAGACGTGAGCTTCTTACGCTCCGCAGAAGACAAACAGACTTCCACGTCAGCAGTTACTCTTCGTACAGGATTCGAGGCGCGTATCTGCATTTAATGCGCAGAATGATGGCAAATCTTAAAGACAAGCCTCTGCATTTAATGCGCAGGATGGGGGCAGATCTCTGCATTTAATGCAAGATATTTGATTATATCTCCAAGAGTCGTAATTTCGGCTAAAATGTCCACATCATCTCGGCTTCTACGCCCACTCGGCTTCTACGCCCACTCGGCTTCTACGCCTACTCGGCTTCTATGCATATTTGGCTTCTACGCCATGGTGACAGTTATTGGCTTCTATGCCAACCTCTTCTACACAAAGGATAACTACCTACGTGGCTTCTACGCCGTGATCTTCGCAGCAATTATACGCGTTGTCCCTTAGTTGGACACGTGTCACACGCTCATTCAAAAGGTCATCTATACACAGGCAATAGTTATTGTAATCGTCGTATAAAAGGGTGTTGTGCTTTCCACTACTCGGTTTCTACACCGACTGAGTGGTCACTGTCATTAAAACTCCATAAATAGAGACCTCTATCAACAGAGGTCCAGGGTCAAAAATTGGTCAAGAAATCCAGTATCAGATCCAGGGGGACAAAAAAAGGAGAAATTGGGAGAGAAAACGGTCGAGAGAGAGAAGAATCCAGAGCTCAGGCAAAGGGTAGCGATCGACGACTTTGGCATCGAGCATCCACTCCCTTTAGCAACCTTCGAAGCTGCTTTCTGTCTTCTACGGCACTTCTTCATCATCGTGTGGTCCAAGGGACAAAGTGATCGACTGCAGATCAGACTCCTATAGCAATATTTACCCAGATTAAAAAATTATACTCGACATCCTCGTATAGGATTAATTGTACTGCTTGTTTGTAAACATAAAGAGCGAGTTTTCGTATAAAGTCTCGTTTTCATATCTTTCGTTTATTTTATCAGACAACACTATATTCTAGGAGGGGCCAAACTCAAGGAACTATTAGGGAAGCACATGAATCAAGCAGGATACAATTATTCAAATAGAATGGATTTGAAGGAGAGCGAATCATAGTCAATTGTGGATGAGATCCTATACTCTATTCCTAGGTGCAATCTTGCTCAGTACAGTAACGTAACCGAGACAATATGCTCTTGACCTGCATGAGCCACCACAAAGATATGTCACGCTCCAGTCCCAAAAATACGTAGGACTAGGACACGTAAGCATGCCAGCCGCATGGATATGGCAACTCCAATATATGGAAACCATAACCCATACGTACGTTGTAATATGAATATCAATCCACAAGTGGTATAAACATATGTCACAAGTCACAGGGTATAATCTAAATCTCATCCACTAAAATCAAATATAAATAAATAACCAGTATCTATGAAACTAGATCTCAATATAAGTATCTAAGGATGATAGTTGGATGGAAACAAATCCACTACCAACTCGAATGGAAAAGTACAACACAATAAACATAATATAAGAATACCAGCTAACAATCACGGCTCGAAGAGAAGACATCCTCGAAACATATATAACCATCCGAATCTGCGCTCCTGCGAATACTCAAGAACAGATACACCTGGAAAGGGACTAGGTCCTCAGAGGGACGTAACAAGATACATAGAAGCAAGCCAATTTGAATACAGTAAACATGCATAATGTTTGAAAATATATAAGTACGCTGTACAAGACAATCTATATGAATGCAAATGAGGATAACTTTTTGACGTATGGGCAAGGGTAGGCTACTCGATCTACCTCACAACTCACACACTCGTCAGTGGACATCAAAAATTGACATACCGCAGGGGTAGCGACCAGGGAGACTCCAAAAATCGACATACTGCAGGAGTAGCGACCAGAGCGACACACGCCTGTAGTGCGAGCTATATACTACGGTTTACCAGAGTGGTTAAAAATCCATACGCCTAATAATTGTCCTCTCATGATACTAGGTGTCAAGTGTGTGTCAACATACCTAATATACAGTAATGACTGAAAGGAACTATACATGCAATAAATAAACAAAAATGTAATAAATATACAGAAATATACTAAGCATGCAAAATACTGTAAGCAATTTGGCAATGTATCTTGCCTGGCAAGAAAGCTGTAAAGTATAACGTCCAGATATTACGCGCACAGGATCAGGAGCTTATGGCCTCAGAATAAATGTCTCCGGATGCTGAAATAAATATCACCAACGTTTCCAGAATAAGAAAAATAGCTAGAAAGTACTTTCCTTTCGTCCAATTTGGACACAGGGGCAAAACGGTAATTTCGAGTCAAAGTGGGGTCCACGTGTGGCCCACTTTGTACCAAAAAGCGTGCCAAGGGTAACAGTCTCTAAATGGGACAAATTATAAGTCAAATAAACTCTAAATGTCAATACAAACCCAACGGTATGTCCAAATGTGAATTCCGATGTGCCAAACACAATTTTGCCTAAAAAGTCAACCGTAGGGCCCGCCAATTGACGACTTGGTCAATTATCTCAGAATTGCGTAAAAATTGGGTCACAGGACCAGCGCGTTACCATGAGTCCAGTGTCGCAAGTTTCGTCATAATCTGACGAGCGTGCACAAAATGCACACAGCTTTCGCAAAAGTTGCGACACGGGGTTTATCCGCGGATACGGGCTGATTTTGACGCGCATACGCGTCCGAATCAGTTTTCGCGAACTCTCACTTGTACGGGTATACTGCGCGCATCGTTTGGTACACTTGGTACACGACGGGGCGGTCCCATTTGGTGGGGCGCGCTCCGTTTCATAACTTTTGGAAATCTAAAAAAAGTATATTTTCGGGGTTTTCCAACGAATTTAATTCTACCTACAGCAGTTAATAATCTAATATAATTAACAGAAATTAAACTAAGTCAAGTGGTCTCCGCATACCAAAAAGAAAAATCGAATTTGGATCTCTGTGATGGGAGATACGAATCCGGGAATATAGGTGGTCACCGCAGTTTTCTGCGATACCCAAAAAGTGGTATTTTTCCGTCAACTTGGACGCTATTTTCGTCTAGGGTTACGCGTTGTTCGAGGTCAACTAATATACAAATATGGAAGGGGGTTAGGTGAGGATCATACCGGAGAATACGGGGTCGAGTTTGGTCTAGCGGTGGTGCGGAAAATGGAGCGGGAACTTGGCTTCGCTGCAGTCAAATTCTGTAGTGTTCTCGTGCGATCTCGCGCGATCGCGGAGGCGGCGACCGGCCGGCGGTGGTTGCGCGCTGCCCGGCGACGGCGGGTCGACGCGAGAGGCGGCTGGCTCTCGTGGGGAAGGAGGAGTAGGGTTAGGGTTTGGGTTTAGTCGAGAGGGATATATATATATATATATATATATATATATATATATATATATATATAAGAGAGAGAGGGGCCCTGAAAGAGCGGGTCGAGAGAGAGCGGAGGGGCGCTGTGCATAGGCCGCGGGGGGGGGGGGGTTTCTCTCTGTTCAGCGTGGGGGAAATTTTAGTAAGGGTTGGGGTTTTGTAAGGGTTTAGTAATATTAGATTTTCTAATTCCTTTCTCTTTATTTTTCTTTTTTTATTTCTTATTCGTTACTCTTTTTCTTTTTCTTTTTCAATTCTTTTTCTTTCCTTTTATTTTCTAATATATATATATATATATATATATATATATATATATATATATATATATATATATATATATATATACGCATAGAAAAATCTAGAATTTGTATTAATGCATACCATTAAGCTAGCGACTGTCCAAAGGGTCTCCTACATAAAATAAATTAGGAAAAATTTATACTGCCTCCATAAATCTCCTAAGTGCACGTACACCTAAAATAAAAATAAAATAAAATATATTTATCCTAATTAGCCACTAATTACTACAATTAAATTAATAATTAATAATTAAAAATGGTAAATGCGGTCTTTAGGATTAGGGGTTTTACAATGAGTTCTCAGGCATTTTGAATGTCTAGTATGCTTAACAGGAAGCACGGTAGTACAGCACTACAAAGGAGCGTAAGGTCTTCATACTACAGTGGGTGACACCTCCAAGAGGTTCCTCGGTAAGGGTAATGCCTCGGCTTCGCAAGCCATGTCACAACGGCGTTGCACCGCACATAGGAAGGTAGCCTAATGTTGTAGAATAAAGCGTGTAGGCAGCACTACAAAGAGGTTAGTGTCCTCATGTTACAGTGGTATGACACCACATAGGTAAAAGATGTAAATCCTCGGCTACACAAGCCATGTCACAGCAGCGTAACACCGCAAGGAAGCGCAAGGCTTCATGCTAGGTAGTTTGGCACTACAAAGAGGCTATGACCTCATGCTACAGTGGCATGATACCACAATAAGGTTTAGCCTCGGCTCCGGGCCATGTCATAGCGGAGTAGCACCGCAAGGAAGCTCGAGGCTCCATGCCAATGACTCTTTAAAAGAACTCAACTAGAGTGTATGGAAAAAGATATAGGCCGTCTCTTGAGAAAAAACTTGTAGACGTCCAAAATACATATACCGAAACCAGACGTGCACATGACCTTTAATGTGCAACCAGAAGCACAGCTTATGTCATTGTGTGAGTGAAAAGAATTACAGCTATGGTGCAGAATTCAAGGCTTAGTCCATTCTTGTATCATACTGTTGTTCGACCCATGCGGAAAGATTCAAGTCGAAGAGACATCTATCCTAATGCGTGATGGACAGTCACTGTGGAGAACGCTCAACCCATATATATTGAGATATGTAGGGAATTGTTGATATTTTTGCCTTTGGACTAGTAAAGATAGTCCCACACTGGCTACACCACCAAGTGGGTATCTCAATATAATACTTTGTATGAGTTGAGGTGTGCACATAGGGTGTGGTGGGGCACATGGGTGCCATGTGGGGATATTTTTTAGGAGAAAAAATGATTAACTCCTCATGAAAGCATTTATGCTTTTTGTCATGCTATTGAAATTATTTTCATAGGAGCTAGGGCTCAAGGGCGGAAAGTGGTACTTTGTTGGTGCACTTTGCAAAGTGACGCTTTGTCGGGCTCAAGGGCGCTGAACGGGTGCTGGACGGGCGCTGAGCGGTTGCTGGACGAGCGCTGAGCGGGCTATGCATTGGGCTGGGATTGTAGGATATCAATTTTTTATATTGGCTTTTTAGTCCCACATTGGAAAGAAGAGGAGGATGGGCTTCCATCTTTCCCTATATAAAGAGCCCTCTAGCCTCCTTTTGAGACAGACCAAAAAGTTGAGAAAGAGGAGTCCAAAGGAGTCCGTTCGGGTCACACAAAGAGGTGACTACGAGCGTTCAGACGACCCATCTAAGATTAGGGGAGAGATCTCATAAGTTCTCTTGTGAACTTGTTGGCTCATGGGAGCAGATCGTCGATAGAGGACAAATCTTGCTTTGAGCAACGGTGGTGTTCACCGCCCCGTCGATCGTCTGATTGCAATTGCGTTTTGCAAGAAAAAACGAATGTAGTTTTCGTTTTATTGTAATTCTGTTATGCCCGTCTGCAACTGCGATTGCAAGGAAGAACGAGAAGTTTGGTTAATTCTGGTTCTTTTGTAATCTTGAGAGCAAGTTGTAATCATAATCCTTATATAGTTTTTCGTAAAAATTGAGAATAGTCAGAGTGGAAACTTTTGTGTGAACCTCTGATCTCAATCACGCATTCTTCCATCTTTGGTTAAGTCTCGGGACTAACAGAAAGTCATTACAGGCATATTCAATAATATGTATAATTGTTGGATTAATTGCCACAAATAATTGTATATGTTTTAGTATATTTTCATTGACAAATGTAGTTGTTTTAATATATGCCTATAAATTCTTTTAAAATCTTTGTTACGAAATAATTTTATTCATCAGTATTGGTATTGATTGGTGTAGCTGAGAATATTACCGCCAGTATAATCTTCTAAGAAGCAGAGTTATCTCAAAAATTTTGTTTTGCGTCCGAGA
This sequence comes from Iris macrosiphon, assembly GCA_036927795.1. Taxonomy (NCBI): domain Eukaryota; kingdom Viridiplantae; phylum Streptophyta; class Magnoliopsida; order Asparagales; family Iridaceae; genus Iris; species Iris macrosiphon. The sequence continues at coordinate 174,061,872 of JAYESA010000010.1, forward strand.
CAAGACACCATGTCGGACGCAAAATAGATACTATGTCGTGTCCGTGTCGAGTTTGTGTCAGTACAATATGTGACAGTTTCCGGCCATGAAAAAGTGAATCTAAGTGTTAGTCGTACTAGGAGTTGTTTGGTTCGGAGTAACGGGACTATGAAGTATGAAAGTAGTTGAAAATATAGGTAAAGTTTCACACTTTTACCATTTATTTCAACTCTAAAGTGGGGGCATAAGTGGTGTAATAATTGTTTTTCACTTATTTTTATTTTATTTTGCAGATGTAGACGGAAGTGGACTCATCAGGAGCAGCGGGAGGTCATTAATACTCAATTTAATTTTTTTTTAAATAAATAGTATTAATAATTATTTATTTTGTTAGATAATTAATTAATTTTGTTATTGTTATAATACACTTTTTTATTTTTTATACCTTTTTCATAGCCATTCAAATACAAAATTATAAATTTTGCCACTTTCAAGTTATAAAATATATCAAACATTAAAAGCAGTTCAATGGACAAGAACTATAATGAAATTCAAAAGTATACAAGAAGTTGTCGAGAACGAAACGCGAAAACTGTTTCCTTAAACTAAGAGGCTGTGAAAGAACCGACATAAATCGTACGAAAACCAACTTGTCAAAATTACAGACAAAGTACAACGCAAACACAAACGATTTTAACGAGAAAAACCTTTGTGAAAAAATCACAGGATAATTGAAGTTCAACAATTGGAAAAAACATTCACTAATGAATTAGAAGAATACGCCTCCTACAAACTTCTCTACCGATCCAATCAGATCACTGCAACTACCCAAAGTCAAGATGTGTATTGGGCCGGACCGACCCGGCCCGCGGTCCGGTTTGACCGGTTTTGATCGGGTTCGGGTCGGTCCGGGTCCAACCCGGTGGAGAGAGCGGGTTGGGCCGACCCGATCAGATTGGCACCCGACCCAGCCCGGAACCGGATCCGGTCCGCGGTGTACCGGGTCGTACCGGTCCAAGTCCGGGCCGGTTCATGGTCGGGTCGGGCCGGCCCATTTAAAATTTTTTTTTTACCTTTATTTATATATATTTAATATATAATCAATATGATATAACTTATATGTTAATAAATTCAACTTAAAATTTATAGGTTTTTTGTTACTAAGTTAATTTTGTATAATTTAAAATTTATAAGTTATTTGTAAGAAATTTTTTTTTGTATAATTTATGTAAAAATTTATATAAACATTAAATAAGAAAATTTTATTTTATTTCTATATACCAATATTTATATAACTTTAAGTAAAAGTTAAAATCTAAATATTTAGAAGTAAAATTTTTTTTAAATGTTTTTTCAATAACTTATAAAAAATGTATAAAATTTTTTTATTAAATATAAATATAAATTTATAACTTGAAATTTAAAGAAGTTATTTATATAGAAATAAATAATTTAAATGTAAACAACTAAGAACATTAAATAAGAAAATGTTGAATTTTTTTTATTAATGACAATAAAATTATAAATGTATTACAACACTAAGTAACAAAAAAAATTAGAAACTTGTAAATGATATTTTATTCGCATAAAAGCTTGTAAAAATGTACAAGTCTTAAAAAAAAAAAAATTTATCGTCCGTCTTTCGTTGAAGTTTATTGCTCAGCTCCTCCTTCAGAAACCTCATCCATAGTAAGAGATTGAAAGTCCAGCTATGAGATATTGGCACTTTCATCTCTTGAGTCTTGAATTTTTTTTCCAGCACGGGTCCAATCATCAACGCAGACACAAGCTTACAAAATATCTGGCAGCAACTGACTATAGAATAAAACGAGATTTCGATGCTACCGTGGGCACCAGGACCATTAGAATATCACGGACTATAGAATAAAGTACAGGATAAGTTTTTTCTTGTCTCTTCCACCATTCTAAAATTGAATAATAAGATGAAGAGTCAACTTCATATTCTTCATAAGAATTTAGATATAAGCACAATTCTTGAGTGAGTTGGAAAGATTTTTTTTCTTTCTTTGCAGTACACTTTTAGAATATGGTAATTTCAACATAAAACCAGAGCTACTATCTTAAACGGTTGTACAGGGTTGGGTGGATACAACTCTTTATTCATATAAAGCAATTAAAAATATATCATTAATTTCTGCTTTCAAGTTACCGACGTCAACTCTCATATTTTCTTCAAATTCGTCTAATAAAATAAATACACCATCTAATTTTATCTTGGGATCAAAAATCGAAGCCAAACAATATAGAAGAGCTATATTATCCCTTTTTTTTTTAAATTCGGCTTCCATTTTGAAAACCACATAATCAAAACCAGGGGCATTTCTATATCTAGAAAATAAATGAGACATGTTAATAATTTCTGTTAAAGCTAAAGGAGAAGTTGGATCATAAACTCCAGATAGAATGGTTGTAGCATTATAAAATAATTCTAAAAATTCAAAAATAGAAGTAGCAATTAACCAATAATTCTCAGTTACTTGATAATCAAAACTAGGATTAGCATTACAATTATGTGTAATAACATCTTTAAACTTTATGGAATATTTCAACATTAAATAAGTAGAATTCTATCAATGTGGTGCATCCTTAACAAATCGCCTAAAAGTAACAACATATTGTGTACATAAAATTTTAAAAGCTTGTTGTCTACTTGCAGAAGTGTTCAAACTATGTAAACATAATATAACATTTTCTAAATTTAGTTGAAAGAATTCAAGACATTCTTGTACAATCAAATTAATAATATGACAATCGCATCTAACATGAAAAAGTCTACCTTCTAACATAGGCGTAAATTATATTTTCAAAACATTAATAGAAGAAGTGTTATTACTAGCATTATCAAAAAAAATCAAAAATATTTTATTATGAATATCATATTCACGCACAAATTGTATTATAGCGCCACCGATGACAGCGTCGGTATGTAGAAATTCTAAAGGCCTTAAACAAATGATACATTTTTGTAACATCCATCTTGGATCTATATAATATACCGTGATACAAATATAAGCATAATTTTGTTTAGTAGTTCATATATCAGAAGTTAGAGCTAATTTACTAACATGCATAAAACTTTCTTTCAAAGCACCCTTATCTTTTTGAAAAAATTTCAGAGCCTCTGCTTTAATAGCAGATCTAGAAACTTTAGTAAAACAAGGATTAAGGGTATTACTTGCATAATTATAATAGAAATTACTCTCACCAAATATAAAGGGTTGTTCATCACAAATAATATATCTTGCTAACTCAGTCTTGTTACTAGCATCAGAATAAGTATAGTTACCTATAGAAGATCCTTGACCACCGGTACTTAGCTGTGTTTGTCTAGCCTGCAGTGTATCTTTGCCATAGCAACTTTCGTAATATCTTTTTAAAGTGCTCGTGCCATCATTTTTTTATTTGTAAATCCGCTTACATTTCTTACATTCTGCAGCCTTAGGTATTGATTTTTGATCTTTTGGATCTAAAACCGGTGCGTCCTCACTATCAGTGACAAATATTTTTGTAAAATAATTCCATAAAAATAATTTTTTTTCTATTGTCAACATTTGTAGCCGTAGTCATACTTCTAATTTCAGGAGGTGACATTTGTGTCGGTGGCACAGAATCAGAAATATAATTATTTTTAAATATATTATTATAATAATCATAATTTTTAAAATGTTGGTTTGAACCATGTCCATCCATATTTTTAAAAAAAAAATTCAAAAAAATTTAGAGCAAAATTAATTACTTCTCTACAAAAGAGAGAGAGAGAGAGAGAGAGAGAGAGAGAGAGGAAAGAAAATCTCAAATCAGGAAAAAAAAAACTATTTTGTAATATTAAAGTTACTTGTAACGTCTGCTAGAAGCCTCCAAAAAAATTACAAGAAAATGTGTTGAGAGGGAAGAAGTTGGACTCCAGTAATTGCTTTCCTTCTAAACTTTGTAATTGCTTTGCTTCTAAACTTTGCAAGAGAGGGAAGAAATTTTGTAAGAGAGAAGAAATTGTGTTGTGTTTATTTTTCATGAATTATGGGCTATTTATAAGATTTTTTGGGGCCAAATTATCCCAAATACCCTCAAAAAAGAGTTGTTATAATGGGTATTTTGGTCATTTCTAAAAAATGACCGAAATACCCCTAAAACGGTCAAAAATTTGCCACTAAACGGAGGTATTTTGGTAAAAATATTTTCTAACGGATATATTCCAAAAATAATAATAATAATTTAAAACCGATCGAACCGGGCCTGAACCGGGCCGGGCTGACCGGGCCTGTCCGAATTGGACCAGGCTCGAACGAGGCTGCCAACGGTCCGGGCTGGACCGGGCTAATGGGTCGGATCCCCCGACCCATCCCGGACCCGGGTGGGTGTGGGGGGGAGGGGCGGGGAGTGGGCTGGACTGGACCGGACCGCCACGGACCTGGTTTGACCGGGTCAGACCCGGACCAGATTCTGGGCCGCCCGTCCTTTACGACATCTTGAACTCAAAGTAATGAAAATTGTTTATAATAGGTTACCGAAGTACGGAGATGATGAAAAAAATTATCCGAAAAGATCTCCATTCAAAATAGCTACAAATTCCTATTTCTTTTCTTTAAAAGTTGCAAAATTGAGAACTCTCTCCTTGATCTTCACAATGATAGATTAGAGTATGGAAGATTAGGGTTCTGGAAAAACCTATTTAACCCAACACTGTAAACCCCCTGAATTTTCAAATTATTAAAACTTGGATTTTTCCCAATTTTCTGGAATTTTCTGAAAATTTTCTGAAATTAAAATCAAGGTTCTTAATTATTAAATGATTTTTAATTGTTAATAAATAATATTAAAATATTATGGAAATAACATTTTTTGGTGTAAAATAAAAAAACTGGACTTAGGGTAATTTTTCTGGATTTTTTTGGGCCTCAGACCTATTTTTAAAATGTCTAAAAACTATTTTTAATTAATTATTTAATTAACTGTTTTAATATATTATTATTATTATTATTATTATTATTAATAATAATATTTTTTATTATTTTTCGGGCCGGCCCGGCCCATTGGACCGGCCCAGCAGCCTAGCCCCAGCCCGTTTCCTTGCGGGTCGGGCGGGTCTGCCCGGACCCGTTAGCCGCCCGACCCGGAGACCCTTTCTCCCCCCAGCACCCCACGCCGCCGCGTCCCGCGCCGGCCTCCGCGCGCAGCGCCACCCGTCCCGGCCGCTCCCCGCGTCCTCCGCGGCTACGCCTCCACGATCCCCTCTCCCTCTCCGCCTTGCTCGACCCCCTAACCGCCCCTCTTCCCTATATAAACCCTAACCACCCTCTCCCCTCCGGCCATCCTCTCCCCAGAACCACCCCACTCGCCGCCGTACTCCGCCCTCAGCCACCAGCCGCACCCCTCGTCGCCCGCCGTCAGCCGCCCCCCTCTCCTCCGCCTGCCTCCGACCCCGACAGCAGCTCGAGCAGCTCCCCGCGCCCCGCACCGCCTCCCAGAGCTCCGCCGCCACCGGCCAACGCCTCCGCCTCGCCCCGGCGAACACCCCCGACCGCCTCCGGCCAGCCAGCGCCGCCTCAGCCTCCGGCCGGCCCGCCGCAGCTCCAGAAACCCTAACCCTAGATTCCCTGTGTCCGACACGAGTTGGACACGTGTCGGACACGGTTTGACCCTGATTTTCGGGTCCCCTTCAGGTACGTGTAACTTTTTGCTCGTAGCTCCGTTTTCGATTCCGCAAATTGCGTTGCGAAGCCTGTATAACCCTCTCGGTGCCCGGACAAATCGCTCGGGGCATCGCGTCCTGTGGCGATCGCACACCGCGATCCAAAAACAGGAAAAACCAGACCCTTTTTTACCCCGGAACTGAGTACGCCCCGCCAAACGGGACGACTTGGTCGCGTGCGGTCTTCACAGATACGTGCGCGCCGTCGATACGGACGTGTGAGATTTCGCTGAAGCTGATTCGGGTGTGCGTGCACACCGGAATAAACGCGTATCCGCGGACATCGCCCCGTATCCGACTTTTCTGCAATTTGCCCTAACTTCTTGTACACTCGTCGGATCGAGACGAAACTTGTGCCATAGGACTCGTAGCGATACGCTGGTCCTGTGGGTCAAGTTTGGCTCGATTCTGAGAACGTTGACAAAATTGCGTGTCGTGGGCCCCACAGGCCCCGTTCGACGGGCGATTTTGTGATCGGCTCATCGAAATCCAATTCTGGAAGTTCCGTTGGGTTCGTATCAGCGTTCCTGACCTGTTGACACTAAGTTTGGTGAATTTGGAGACCGTTGATCCGGACACATTTTTCGGTGCAAAGCGGGCCCACCGGCGGACCCCGTTTTGACCCGAAACTGTCGTTTTTGCCCTTGTCTCCAATTTGGACCCAAGGACAGGCGTTTCTAGCTATTTGACATTTTCTGAGCGTGATGGTAATATCTATTTCAGCTTTTGGACTCATCTCTGGAAAATTTCTCCGAGTACAATTAATTGGATCCAAACAACAGGCAAGTACCTGCACTTCAAGTTAATTCTTTATATTGTGATAATTAATTCCCTGCTTTACTAGTACCCTTGATGATTACACCTAGTGTTAGGAATACAGGAATTCATGTCTTGAATATTGGAGTTCATGTCTTATTTTTCATGTCGGGTGGGAGAATACTAGAAGGCATGTAGTTTACCCTTCCCCATGTCATGTTTAATAGCTGTTGGTACGCGACTGTATCCTCAGCCGGATCTCGATTTTCCTCTGTTTAATAGCCGTTTATGACGGCCGGATTAGCCTTATAAACCCCTACATGCCAACTATGTATTCTAAAACAAACACGAGTTCACACAGATAGTTTCCGGTATTGTTATAGTTCTTGCTGACTGTTATAGTTTCATTTCCTGTCTCATTTATTCCTGCTTTCTCATATTCCTGTTTATAGCAGTAACTCTGAGATATTGATGTTCTTTATTCAACTTTCTCAATATGATACTCAATATAATTGTCATAAATATTTTGTTTAATCTTGTTGTGCATTGTGTACTTTGCTCCTTTCCTGACTGGATCCGTTGATTTAGGCGATGATGAGGACCTTGCCCCTACATATTATGGTCCCTATGAGGGAACAGATGACACTTATGAGGAGCCAGATCCCACCCAGGAGACCCCTGCTGCAGAGTAGATAGCAGTAGTTATTTTATTTTCTTGCTCTTTATCTTAGTAATCGGGTTTGTCCCCGATTTCATTCTGATTTCTGTACTAAACATTTGAATCTGTTGTCGCACTTATTTCATTTGAAATTTTAAGTATCTGTTTCCCTTTATTATCTTGCCTATGTTATTTGTGAATGAGCTAGTTTAGTTAAATATGGATTTGACCTAGACAGCGTACTACCGCCGACTCTGCGGCGTAGGCTGGACGTACCCACGCACTCGTGCCCGAATTTTCGGGTGCGGGTCATGACACATTTTTATGATGGCCCATGCAGGTCATATCCTTAAATAGGGTAATACCCTAGGACAGGGTATGGAATAAGATTGAGGATTGTAGGAAAAGCTCATTCACAGTATAGGGTCCTTATTTCAATTCTTGATATCATTTCTGCTCAATTTTCCTATCGCCCTTGATTTCCAAGTAATCTATTCTGATCTCCCTGTCCCTTAATCTTTCAGAATGGTTCAGACAAGGAACACGGTAGGAGGCACATCAGAACCAGCTGAGCAGAGTGTGCCCGAAACTCTTGCACTCCCGCCGCCTCCATCTACTCCAGCAGTTACTCTAGATGGGGCACAGCTACTCGGAGTATTCCAGGGACTCGTAGAATCCCATAAAGAACAGACTGCACTTCTGCGGACCAGCCTCTCAGAAGCTCTTAGGTCCCAGGAGTCGTCACTCAAGAGGCCAGGGAGTGCCAAAGATTTCAAGAACCTTAGACCCCTGGAATTCTACGAAACTGAGGGCATTCTCTATGCCGATGAGTGGATAGAGAATATCGAGAGACTCCTGAAGACTGCTCGGGTTCCTGAAGATCTCAAAGTGGAGTCCGCAAGCCTGCAACTGTTCGACATAGCTCGAACCTGGTTCAGAGATGAACCCCAACACCAGGCTCAAGGACAAAACCAACAAGCTGCCGCTTGCAACTTTTGCCAAAAACCAGGTCACACTTGGCAAGTCTGCAGGAAGAGGCTAGGTGCCTGCCTCTACTGCGGCTCAGCAGCGCATCAAATGAGGGACTGTCCTGCTGCTCAAGGACGCACCGCTGCACCAAAGGCTCCAGTCCAGGCCAGGGCCCCAGCAGCACAGCAGAGGGGACCCCCGCTTTCAACTCAACAACAACGTTTTGCTCAGCACCAACAGCAGCAACAGAGGGGTGCACCGCAGCAAGGCCGTGCTTATGCAATGACTCTGGAAGAAGCTGAAGCCACAGCAGACGTGATCACAGGTTCTGTGCTTATAAATTCAATACCAGCCATTACTTTATTTGATTCTGGAGCTTCACATTCATTCATGTCAGTAAATTTTCTTATGAAGCATAGCTTAATCACTAAACCCCTTAGGAATTGTTACAAGATCATTACCGGTGGAGGAATTATCCCGGTTATTGATGTATGTAACAATTTTCCTATTACATTATGTGGAAGAGAACTATATGCTAGGCTACTCGTAATGCCAGTTTCCAGTTTTGATATTATACTGGGTATGGATTGGTTGAGTCAACATCATGCCACTATAGACTGCCACAGAGGTAGTGTGATCTTCAGGCCCCCTGACAAGCCAGAATTTGAGTTTGCTAGAGGTTCTAGAGAAATGGGTAGTGACAAAATTTGTGGAGCCCTAGTAACAGAAGAATTCCCACTACCTATCATCTCTGAATATCTTGATGTCTTCCCTGAGGATCTCCCAGGCTTACCCCCAGACCGAGAAGTTGAATTCTCTATTGACTTAGTGCCAGGAGCAGCACCAGTATCTCAAAATCCCTACAGAATCAACAAGAAGGAGATAATAGAACTAAATGAGCAAATCAAAGAGCTAGAAGACAAATGTTTCATTAGGTCTAGTGTCTCACCCTGGGGAGCTCCAGTATTATTTGTGCCCAAGAAGGACGGAACATCCCGAATGTGTATTGACTATAGGGCCTTGAATGCCTTAACAATTAAGAATAAGTATCCCCTACCCAGGATAGATGACTTATTTGATCAATTAAGTGGAGCTCGGGTATTTTCAAAGATTGATTTGAGGTCTGGCTACCACCAAGTAAGGGTGAGGAAGGAAGACATCCCTAACACTGCTTTTAATACCCGGAACGGACACTACGAATTCTTAGTAATGCCGTTCGGGTTGACGAATGCACTGTAACGCCCCGCAACCGCTCGGAGCGTTACGCTGAGTCGGATCGAATGAATCAAATGCTGGTTACATTTAAAATGTTGGATTTTGGGAAGAAGGATTAATCGAGTTGGTTTCAATGTGCAGATGGCTAGCGGGTTCGATAGAAATCAGGTGTTCGTTCAGAACAGTACTGAATAGCTGGATGGAAGCGATAATGCCGTCTTCCTTAATCCGATCGGTCGGATGATTTGGAGAGCACGGCATGCTCGCACGGTCATACCAGTTGAGTAGATCGCGCTTGCATCGGACCACGGGTTCAAGGGATTGGCCGTATCGGCAGGACAGAATGCCTAACGGGATCAATCATTGTGAGTGGGCTCTTTTCCTTCTCCTCTACTCCTTCATGCCTAATAATATGGAAACACGTAAAAGGCTTGAACACTTGGGCTGAAACAATGGGAATCACTACACTGAGGCGTGCATAGAGTGTACGTCGTTGGCTTGGTAGGATTTTGGCTTGAATGAGTTACGCGTTGGATAGTTGGTACGATAGTTGGGTTATACATTTGAGGCAGTTGGTTGGATAATTGGGATTATACTTGGACGGTTGGAATTATACAAGTTGGAATGACACAATGGAAATATCGGGAATCCGGGCGAGCGAGCGTGCATCCATGCACGAGTATCACTGGGTCGCTTTGTCTTGCAAAGCGAGCAGTTGTGGTTCGAAACCGAACAACTGCATCGGCGAGGATATTGTGCCACTGTTGGGGCATTGCGCCATGGGATTATTCGGAGTGTGGGGTGTTACCCAATGTGAAATACTGTGTTGGAAAGCGGCAATGTGAAGTGTGGGCATAACTTGGGCACAACTTGAGAGATTATGTTTATGAGTATTTTGGTGCCTTGGGATATATATTGAGGTCGAGATTTGGACTCCTTGGTTGGATATGTTGGAAGAATGGTTATGGATGCTTCGGTTGGATATCGGTTGAACGAGTCTAGGATCGCTTGGTGGGGCGAGAATGTTCGATCCTCTCGTCATACCTACTTTCTGCATGTCACGGACAACCTGTGTACACAAGGGTTTGACATTTCCTCGAAACGGCTTCCCGGGGTACTGGGACCGTATCGATCCGGAGGGAAATATTGATTCATGCTAGTCACATTGCTAGTCACGATGCATTGCGGGACCTCCAGCGGGGCTCGCTACCCGGGCTGATAGGGAGCACCGTTAATGCTTGGATTTTGTCCTTTATGGCTTTGCCAGTAACTTCATATAGATAAGAGTTGGCTTGCTTTTCTTTTGTTGGTTTGGCTTTCGTGTAGGCGTGGCCACCTTGCCTCGACAAGAGTATACACTCGAGATTGGGATATAAACTGTTGGTTGAGGATGGATATTGAGGCGAGACTGATGGTTCGATATGTTATCGTGCAAGCGATGGCATTGAGTTAGACGGGTCGGATATATATAACTGCTTGTCGTTTGGTTTGAGTTGAATGCTTGCATACGTAAACTGCTTTACAGCTTTCCTTAACATGTCATCCCTATGCCATGAAAAGAATCTAGGATTCAACAAGAAAGATCACCATATAACTGTGTGCATTCACTATTTTTACTTAGTGTCGGCTTAGACGAGTGGGTTACCCCGCTCACCAGTACGGTTGTGTACTGACCCACGTTTGTGGGCAATATTTCAGGTACACAGGCGTAGTGGCGCTGCTTGGATATACGGGACAAGATGTATGAACTGTAAGTACCTTTGTGGGCTAGAGAAGAGCAAGAGCATTTTATCGTCTTCGTGGCATCGCCTTTGTGGCATTGTCTCGGGGCATTTTATTTGGACCCTATCGTGAGCTTCGCTGCGTATTACTCTGATGTGTGCTGGGTACACAATACTTGACTTCCGCTGCAACTTGGTTGATTCAATGATAACATTTGGTGTTTGACAACATCGCCTTGTACGAGCGCAACTCCAGGCTCGTACGGCATCACGTCCCGATTAGAACGTTTGTCCCGCGGGAGAGCTGCAACGTGGTGATTTCACGTTCAGCGGGGACTGTCGAGCTTGCGGGAGATTGGGGCGTGACAAATTGGTATCAGAGCGCCCGGTTCATTTCTTCGGACTTGGTCCTTCGCTTCATCACAAACTCTAAATAGCTTCCGCGTGTCGTTTAGCTCTTGACTCTACTCGGTGCCGCATTGGATGTTTCATGCAATAAGTCTATTTATTGCTAGTTGTGGCTGCATATTATTCTTTGTTGGGTTGCCTTGGTTGGTTTTTATAGGACCGCTTAGCCTCGTTAGGCGTTGTTGCATTCGTGCAGCAAGTTGGTTGGCGTTGTTGCATTTGTGCAACAAGTGTGGGCTTTCGTTGGGTTGGCTTGGCTTATCGTTTCGGGAGTTCTGATTGCCTCAATGGATCAGTTGGCTGGCTAACGAGATTTGGTTATGCGGCATATTTTGAGTAGAAACTTTCGATGAGAATGGATCCTTGCACGAGTTGCTCGTCTAGCGATTGTGTTGGATAGAAGTTGGAATTTCGGCTGTGGCGCATCGGTTGGGCAGATTTGAGTTTAGCTTGAGAAATATCAGATAAGTTGGCATGAGTTGCTCGTACAACAAACGTATGGAACCGTTGGGTATTGGGTTGGACTATTTGGAAGACAATCGTTGCACGATTGCTCGTGTTGCGAAAGTATCAGGCGGTTTGAGAATAGCGGGGAGCAGTGAGAATGGAACATAGCATGAGTTGCCTAACGAGATTGATGGTTAAAGAATTTGGCTAAGTTTTTATGTCAGTCTTAAGATGGGAAAGGCATGATCACACCTAAGGGATGGTTCAAACGGATCTTGGATTCGTGAAAGGAAACGTAATATGAGTAGCGACTTGATTCGAAGTGGTATATGGGGTCAAATGTGTTAAGCAAGGCATTGGAAATACTTTGGTTGGACATCAATGGAAATTGCCTGAACGGACTCGGATAACGAATACAAGTCGGTTGGTGCAAATCGACTGAGTTGGAAGGAATGAAAATGGAGCAAGCGAATATTGAGTTATGATTCGACAGAATTACCTCGGAATAGTCGGTTTGGGATAGACGCTGGTTGACGCAGATCTTGCACGAGGGCAACTATATTTCCAAGTGGTATATAGTGCAATAGAATTTGACTCGGGTATCCTTCGATACATTAGACTTGAGAACTCAAGGATGGAATCGTGCAAATGGAAGTATCGTTGGGCTTAAGAGATGGATGAGATCGGAACGAACATTTGGGTTATGCTTGAGCAAAGCGATGGGATTATCGGAAGGATAGCGAGCACGAACTACGATTTTGGGCAACACATTTGAGCTGTTGGTTGAGCAAAGAAACACGATATTGGTCTGGAGGGACAATGAGATGGATTCACACAAACTTGAAGGATTTTGGATATTGCTGCTCGAGAAGTCGACTCAGGTTAGCGGAAATAGAATTTTGGGCAAAATGGTGCAACAATGGTAGATGGATTCTCCGAAAGACGTGGACGAATTATGGCAACAACAGAAGGCAAAAGATTTTAGCGGACAGACTTTTAAAGATAGCTAAATGTGGGAGCAACGTCGGAACAAATCACTGTGCTGCTTGAGTAAGTTGGACGTGCATTGTGGAACGCGGCAAATGGATAAGAAGTGGAGCAAGTCTTTGGTTTTGAGAATCATTACAATTTGTAGTGCGAGAATCGAACATGCAATTCAAAAATTTGATGGATTCAGGACAGAACGACGGATTGATGGTAGACGGTTTCAACGAGCACATTGCTCGAATTCGGGAGTTCGCTCGGATGGATGGTTGGATTTTGATTCGGATGTACAGATGAGATATAGCATGGTTTATAGTAACTGTCCATCGTGATGATTACAATTATCGAGCGTAGCTTCGGGACAGCTGACCCTAAGCGGCCTTGCCCGTCGAATCAGAGATTGAATATGGTAGACCCATAGAACGACCCTTGAGGCGGCGTATTTGGAAATGCGTCGAGGGCAGATGTGAACAATGATATTTGGCTTATTGACTGAGTGTTGGATTTGAGAGACCCTTGGGATAGTCTTCAGCTGAAGATGCAGCCGGAAGATCGAAGCAACGGTGGAAGTAGCCTAGTCAACTGATGAGATTCAGAGTCGCAGATTTTTATCGATGGCATCGCCTCTGACTCATCGTGCCCTGGAAGGAAATAGCATTCATATGAATTGACGACTGTGAAACTAGCTCGCGAAGTTAAAGCAACGGCTCGTTCAGATCAAATCCTTGCGAATACTGGAAGGGACAGATTTGCCTCAGATTTACAAGATGTCTCAGAACTTAGTCTGGGAAGCGTGCTCGTTCGGAAGGCAAAGGTAATATTCTATGCTTCGAGGCAGTGGAAGCAGCGCGAAGAACTATTCCATGCGCAACCTAAGAATTTTGGCGAGTGTGTCCACGTTGAAATCATGGCGACACAATCCCTTTGCGTGGCGGCGAGATCTTCGTGGATCACACGAACCTCAATATAGATGTTCACCCTGTGAGATTTTGAGATGGCAGAAAATGTGTTGGACTGAGCTGATCTAAGCAAAGTTGATATTTGGGTAAGTCGCATAGCTGGGGTAGATCAGTTGAGATGATCGTTCGGTGCACGAGATAATATTTGAAGATGTTGCTAGTACGGATTTCAGAAATAGTTGGATGGATTGAGTTGGAACACGAACTGATTGAGTCAGTGGGAAATCATCACATTTGTGAATGGTGCTCGAGTGATTATGTTGGAATAGAAATAGTGATTTGGTTCAATTGGGAGAAAAGCAAACGGATGCCTCGAACATAAAGATACCCTTGTAACTTGTTCAAATTTTCTATCGCAAAGCTCCGCTGAAATGCATGTATTTTAGGGACGCCTTAAATATGTGTACGATCCAAAACTAAGCGATACGAAGAATTCGTATTGAGCTGCAAGAAGGATGTGGGAATTCGTGAAAATTGTACGAGCGTTCAGCAGAACGAGATGTTGTGTCAGAAATAGTGAATATGAGAGTTGCATAGAACAGATCTATGGAATTGGATTGTGGCATGCTAGTAAGGAATGAGTACCAGCACGGTTCGTGGACGAACCTGATTCTAAGTGGTATATTATGTAACGTCCCGCAACCGCTCGGAGCGTTACGCTGAGTCAGATCGAATGAATCAAATGCTGGTTACATTTGAAATATTGGATTTTGGGAAGAAGGATTAATCGAGTTGGTTTCAATGTGCAGATGGCTAGCGGGTTCGATGGAAATCAGGTGTTCGTTCAGAACAGTACTGAATAGCTGGATGGAAGCGATAATGCCGTCTTCCTTAATCCGATCGGTCGGATGATTTGGAGAGCACGGCCTGCTCGCACGGTCATACCAGTTGAGTAGATCGTGCTTGCATCGGACCACGGGTTCAAGGGATTGGCCGTATCGGCAGGACAGGATGCCTAACGGGATCAATCATTGTGAGTGGGCTCTTTCCCTTCTCCTCTACTCCTTCCTGTCTAATAATATGGAAACACGTAAAAGGCTTGAACACTTGGGCTGAAACAATAGGAATCACTACACTGAGGCGTGCATAGAGTGTACGTCGTTGGCTTGGTAGGATTTTGGCTTGAATGAGTTACGCGTTGGATAGTTGGTACGATAGTTGGGTTATACATTTGAGGCAGTTGGTTGGATAATTGGGATTATACTTGGAAGGTTGGAATTATACAAGTTGGAATGACACAATGGAAATATCGGGAATCCGGGCGAGCGAGCGTGCATCCGTGCACGAGTATCACTGGGTCGCTTTGTCTTGCAAAGCAAGCAGTTGTGGTTCGAAACCGAACAACTGCATCGGCGAGGGTATTGTGCCACTGTTGGGGCATTGCGCCATGGGATTATTCGGAGTGTGGGGTGTTGCACCCAATATGAAACACTGTGTTGGAAAGCGACAATGTGAAGTGTGGGCATAACTTGGGCACAACTTGAGAGATTGTGTTTATGAGTATTTTGGTGCCTTGGGATATATATATTGAGGTCGAGATTTGGACTCCTTGGTTGGATATGTTGGAAGAATGGTTATGGATGCTTCGGTTGGATATCGGTTGAACGAGTCTAGGATCGCTTGGTGGGGCAAGAATGTTCGATCCTCTCGTCATACCTACTTTCTGCATGTCACGGACAACCTGTGTACACAAGGGTTTGACATTTCCTCGAAACGGCTTCCCGGGGCACTGGGACCGTATCGATCCGAAGGGAAATATTGATTCGTGCTAGTCACATTGCTAGTCATGATGCATTGCGGGACCTCCAGCGGGGCTCGCTACCCGGACTGATAGGGAGCACCGTTAATGCTTGGATTTTGTCCTTTATGGCTTTGCCAGTGACTTCATATAGATAAGAGTTGGCTTGCTTTTCTTTTGTTGGTTTAGCTTTCGTGTAGGCGCGGCCACCTTGCCTCGGCAAGAGTGTGCACTCGAGATTGGGATATAAACTGTTGGTTGAGGATGGATATTGAGGCGAGACTGATGGTTCGATATGTTATCGTGCAAGCGATGGCATTGAGTTAGACGGGTCGGATATATATAACTGCTTGTCGTTTGGTTTGAGTTGAATGCTTGCATGCGTAAACTGCTTTACAGCTTTCCTTAACATGTCATCCCTATGCCATGAAAAGAATCTAGGATTCAACTAGAAAGATCACCATATAACTGTGTACATTCACTATTTTTACTTAGTGTCGGCTTAGACGAGTGGGTTACCCCGCTCACCAGTACAGTTATGTACTGACCCACGTTTGTGGGCAATATTTCAGGTACACAGGCGTAGTGGCGCTGCTTGGATATACGGGACAAGATGTATGAACTGTAAGTACCTTTGTGGGCTAGAGAAGAGCAAGAGCATTTCATCGTCTTCGTGGCATCGCCTTTGTGGTATTGCCTCGGGGCATTTTATTTGGACCCTATCGTGAGCTTCGCTGCGTATTACTCTGATGTGTGCTGGGTACACAATACTTGACTTCCGCTGCAACTTGGTTGATTCAATGATAACATTTGGTGTTTGACAACATCGCCTTGTACGAGCGCAACTCCAGGCTCGTACGGCATCACGTCCCGATTAGAACGATTGTCCCGCGGGAGAGCTGCAACATGGTGATTTCACGTTCAACGGGGACTGTCGAGCTTGCGGGAGATTGGGGCGTGACATGCACCAGCAGTTTTTATGAACTTGATGAACAGAGTCTTTCAGCAATATCTAGACAAATTTGTAGTGGTCTTTATTGATGATATTTTGATCTACTCCAAGACCCCCGAAGAACATGAAGAACATTTGAGGCTAGCATTGGAGACTTTGAGGAAGGAAAAACTTTATGGAAAGTTATCTAAATGTGCATTCTTCCTAGACAAAGTAGAATTCTTGGGACATGTTGTGACTCGAGATAGAATAGCAGTAGATCCTAAGAAGATAGCGGCAGTAGAATCATGGCCCACTCCAGACTCTGTAGCAGAGATTAGAAGTTTCCTGGGACTAGCTGGCTACTATCGAAAGTTTGTGAAGGACTTTGCTAGGATTGCGGAACCCATGACAAAATTAACAAGGAAGGATGAAGAGTTCACCTGGACTGATGAATGTCAGCATGCTTTTGAAGAAGTGAAGAAAAGGCTGACTACTGCCCCTATTCTGACCTTACCTTCTGGAACCGGAGGATTCGCTATTTATAGTGATGCTTCTGGAAAAGGTCTAGGTTGTGTATTGGAGCAGAACAAGAAGGTAATAGCATATGCCTCTAGACAGCTTCGACCTCATGAAAAGAACTATCCAACTCATGATTTAGAATTGGCAGCTGTCATTTTTGCTCTTAAGCTATGGAAGCATTATCTTTAAGGAGAAAAGGTGGAAATATTTACGGACCACAAAAGTCTAAAATATATCTTCACCCAGAAAGAGCTAAACATGAGGCAAAGAAGGTGGCTGGAACTAATGAAAGATTTTGATATCACCCTTCAATATCATCCTGGGAAGGCCAATGTAGTTGCTGATGCTCTCAGCAGATATCCTATGGCGATGTACTTGACTATGGACAGACACTTGCTCGAGGACCTGGAAAGCTTAGGTATTGAGGTAATTATCCCAGGAAAAGAAGGCCAAATGATGAACTTGCATATTCAGTCTACCTTAATAGACAAGATCAAGGAGACTCAGTTTCAAGACGAAGGCCTGCGAAGCCTTCGAGGTCAAGTGCAAGCTCGATTAGTGGAAGATTTCAGAATTCATGAAGATGGATCACTGAGGCATGGAGATAGATTATGTGTACCTCAAGGAGATATAAGAGAAGAAATTATGCAAGAGGCGCACAGATCGCAATACTCTATACATCCAGGAGCCAACAAGATGTACAAGGACCTGAGGACGCATGTTTGGTGGCATGGCATGAAAAGAGAAGTAGCCAGGTTCGTATCTCGTTGTTTAGTGTGCCAACAAGTCAAGGCAGAAAGACAAAGACCTGGAGGATTGCTTCAACCACTACCCATTCTGGAGTGGAAGTGGGAACATATTACGATGGATTTTGTTTCTAGACTTCCAAGGACACCTAGTGGAAAGGATGCAATTTGGGTGATAGTAGATAGACTGACCAAGTCTGCACATTTTCTACCTTTCAAAGTAGGGCTATCTACAGAGAAGCTGGCAGATTTATATATCAGACATATTGTTAGATTGCATGGGGTTCCAGTAAGTATTGTCTCCGACCGAGATTCAAGATTCACCTCTAACTTCTGGAAGAGCTTACAAGCCAGCTTGGGGACTCAACTCAAATTCAGCACAGCTTATCATCCCCAAACCGATGGACAATCGGAACGTACAATCCAGACACTTGAAGATATGCTTCGTACATGTGTTCTAGATTTTGGAGGATCCTGGGAAGACTATCTACATCTTGTGGAGTTCTCTTATAATAACAGTTACCAAGCAAGTATCGAGATGACTCCATTTGAAGCTGTAACCTCCGATTTCCAATTTCCAAAATAATCAGATTTTAAATTATTTTAAAATATCAAGTTTTATAAAACATTTCTCCTTAAAATTTTTATTTGATTTTGAACGATGTTTGATTGTAGAAGGTAATTTAAAAATCTTTTATAAAAATCCTTTTTCCTAAGTGACGATGTAGTACAAAATAAATAAATAATAATAATATATATATTCCTCTAGTTTCAAATGTTTATTGGCTTGAAATCATAAAATTATTTATTGGATAAAATTAATTAAAGGACTAGTCGTTCTTCAAAATAATTTTTGTATTTAATGGGATAGTAAATAAATAAATTACATAGCTTTTCTAAAACATTTTCTGAATTTATAATCTTTATTTTTATTTTTACAAGTTACCATCTTTCATTCACCCTCATTCCCACATGAATTTATTCATGTATGGTCTTGGGCCAATTGTTATTTGGGCCAACCCTCACCCTTTATCCCACACACCCTTCTCCCTATTTAAGTTCTCATTCTCACAATTCCCAAGAAACCCTAAATCTCCAATTTACTAGCTAGCCTCCACAATTTCCCACAAGCCAAAGCCACCACCATTTTTGTGTGCTCGTGTCCGTGTGTCCAGCATCACCGTGTCAGCCGTGATGGCCTCGGGTCCGACCCCGGGTGTCCCACCGTATCCATTCATTTCCTGTGTCCAGATTTACAATATTACAACCTGATTTCCGTGTCCGACACACCCGGACACAACCCCCACACCACAGCAAACACCCACCCCGTGTCCAACACCCGGACACGCCCACAGAGCATCATCCCCGTGTCCGGCAGACCCGGACATGACCCCCTGACACACGCAGAACCCTAACCCTAGATCTGGCCATCGCCGCCGCCGACTGACTGTCGGAGCCGACGAACGCTCCTCCCAGCTCAGCCTCGAAGGCAGGGGAGCCGCCTCCGCGTCGAGCCCTCCTCGAGCCAGTCAACGCCGCCTCACCCGCCTCGAAGCCGCCGCTGCCCTCGAACAGACCGCCACCGCCGAGTCGAAGCCGCCGCAGCCGCCTCGAAGCCGTCGCCCCCTCGATCCAAGTGCCGCCTCGGGTCTGTCGAAGCCGCCGCTGCCGATCCAGCCACCGCCGAGATCGAGAACCCCGCCGCCTCCTCGGGATCTGTCGAGCCGTGGCCGCCTCGAGCAGATCTGCCGAGCACGAGTGCCGCCGCCGAGACGGACGTCGACTGACGACGCCCTGCCCGGCCGACGACGCCGGAGTAACTCCGGTGAGTCCCCTTCTCCCTTCCCTCTTTCCCTTCTTCCTTCAAGTTCTGTGTAAATAGAATTTAGGGTTAAGATTAATGTAATAAGTATGTAATTAGTTAAGAAATCTTTAATTAGTTTAATTAAATGTAATTAGTTTAGTTAATGATTAGATTAGTTAATTATTAATAAACAGTAATTTGTTATTAATCAGGAATTTATTTATTAACCAGTTAGTAAATATTAATTAATTAGTTTAGTATTTTCTTAGTTAATTTGTAATTAATGTAGTAAATAAATGTAATTAGTTTAGTATATGTAATTAGCTAATTTTATGTAATTAGTTATTTAGTTATAATTAAAAGGTTTTTTGATTATGTTAAATATAATAAATCTTGGGGTTTATATTATTATTAAAAATATAGTTCCAATAATAAAATGAGTTCAAAATTTGTTTATTGGACTAGTAACCGATTTTTACTATAGATATAAAAATATATTGGCTTTTACATAAATTCTAGTTTTTATAAATAAACTTTTATTTGAAATTATTGTTCAAAATAATTTCGAAACGATTTATATATGTAAATACGCATTCTAGTGTATGTAATTATTTTGGCATCTGTGTATATATATACATATAGTATAAATTTGAATTGGTAATTTAATATTAGTATATTCTAATAATGATGGTGACAATATATATATATATATATATATATATATATATATATATATATATATATATATATATATATATATATATATATATATATATATATATATATATATATATGTATATTCTAGAAATGTACCTTGTCCACATATGATATGTACATATTTTAGTAAATATACAACTATAGCTAGTAATTTATATTGGTATATATATTTGATATATGCATATATTAGGTTAAATTCTTTTTAGTATGTATACAAGTATTATTTATTTTAAAGTATATTTTTACATATATCTACTATTGTAGTTGATGAAAATTATAATATGATTAATTGGTAAATTACTAGGTGACCCTAGTTGACTAGTGCCATACCTGATAGAGCCCCTGAGTTCATGTAATTGTGATGTGTTAGTGTAGCACCTGATACAAATGTTGTATTGATATATTTTAGGACTGTTGCATCCTCCAGACGATACTCTGGGACAGGACATTGGTTTTACCAGCTAAGGACCCGAGTCGAGTACATTCTCTGATTAGTTTCTAATTTATGATATCTCCTATGTTCACTGTATCTAGTGTAAATATCCATGTTCTTGACACATCGGTTACACGGATTGGTATACACGGATCTCGTCATGAGATGTTATTCCTTATTCATGGTGTAGCTTGTACAAGACTTGTTTTCCTTGTTATCTTGTGCACGTACAGACACTGATTCCCGGGGAGATTTGCTACCTTCCTAGGGAATCCAGTGCCATAGCGTACCATGATTGGATCTACTATACCAGTCGGGGGTGGGGAGTATTTTAGTGTAAATATGTGATCATACCCAACTTTACATGCATCATAGCTCACCCCACATCTCACGTCGGGTGCGGCCTGACCATCTCCGTGCCTCATAGCTGTTACGTGTGATTAGCCTGACCTCTACATGCATCATAGCTAACCAACGGTTAGCCTGACCTTCGTGAATCATAGCTAATCACATGTAACCAGCCTGATCATGTTCCCAAGCCGATCACATGTTAAAGCTAGTACTCACACACTTAGTCATAGGTTCTTGCTCATGGACATATTATTTCTTTTCCTGCATTTACTTACAGTATTTCCAGTATATTTCTTTTCTTGTACATTTCTCGTACCTATACATGCATCTGGTATGTTTCCATCTAGAACTGCTACATAGTTTATGTCATTTATATAGAACTGCTATTTAGAGATGTACTTTGCTCCTTCCTGACTGGAAAATATTTTTCCAGACTGTGACCTTAGTAGACTGGTTTCTGATACACTTGGGGATTGGATGTTACAGATTGCAGGTATGATTATTTGTCATTTGACTTGTGTTGTTTATTTCTTCAAATTCCTATCGTGCTGTAGTTGTGATTGAGTATGTTGTTAATATTTTTATAGTTTTATCCGAGTCTCCTTATGGAGTTGGATACTAGCGTGAGATTGTTTAGATAGTACTCGACCTAGACAGCGTTCTACCGCCGATGCTGCGGCGTAGGCTGGACGTACCCACGCACTCGTGCCCTAAACCGGGTGCGGGTCGTGACACGTTTTTAGTGGTGGCCCATGCAGGTCAGATTTCGCTAGTTGTGCGATGTCGTAGTAGTGCGACATATTAGTTGTGCTACCGCGTGCCTGCTATAGAATATAGGACATAGGATACTAGGATGAGAGAGAATACTCAATCACAAATTCTTGAGAGATTCCTGGGACGACCCCTTGAGAATCTTATTATAATTTCCAAATTAAATCTTTTTCCTTGTTTCCGTCCGCTCTCGCTTGTTGTTATTAAACTTGATTCTTGTTGATAAGTTATTAAATTAAAATCTTGGTATCATTGTTGAGTTTGATTCTTGTTGACCAGTTGTTAAATTTAATTCTTGGTATCGTTGTTGAGTTGATTTCATATCGAGATGAATTTTACGGGCTAAATTTACGGTATCATCTGATGACATATTTTGATGAGGACAGTGAGAAAGGTAAAACGTCTACTTTGGTTATGGACCCTAGAGTTTATCACAGCCATATTAGCTGTGGTGACGAGAACGTAGGAACCTGACTTGGATGTACATACTATAGTTATGAAACTTAGAGCTTCTCGCAGCCATACCGGTTGGCGTGGCGAAGGTTCTAGATGACATGATTATAGGGTTGCATACCTTAGTTACGGAACCTGTCGTTTATCGCATCTATGCTTACTGGCGTGGCGAGGATTCTGTGTGTCATAATTTCTGACAGACGTGTATGATTATCAGGTTGTATCTTAAATTGATTCTTAAAATATCATCTCAAGACTTATCTATTTCTGTTATTCCAGGACTTTGTTCCACCGCTTCTTTCTTTACTAGCAGTAAAGATACCTTCTGTCCTCAATTCAGTCTTTGAGCTCCTATTCCTTGAGGATTTCTTGTTAAGCATGGTAATTAGTGGCTTATAATTTTGTTTGTCTTGTATTAGTATTGACTGTGTTGCTAGTGATTTGTAAGTGTTTCTTAGTTGGGCATGTGAGCAGTAGGCTTTAATCTAGAGTTAGCCCTTAGCATAGTACCTTGTACCAATGATTCTAGGAGTAGTGTCATTAGAGACTGAGAGTTAAGGAGAGTATAGAGTATCAGTGATAGTTCTCAGAGTTAGTATCAGAGCCAATTACCCGTCCTGGATAATCATGATTATGTAATTGAGTGATCTATGTAAACGATTAAGTATCCGGGAATTGTGTTAAGGATTTATGGAGCATGATGTCCAATTTGATGATTGATATCGGAAATGTTAAAGGTAAAGAAATGTATATGTATAAAGGGTTTAATGAGATGTCATAAGTAGAGAAATATCAGGATTAGTAATGGAAGTTGTGAAGCGTATCACGGATTAGTTTAATAGGCTTTAAAGGATTGAAGGAAAAACATATACAACCATCGAGATGAGGAACCATACACATACCCATGAGAGTAAAGAAACATGAGTGTTATAGAGGATACAGGTGATCATGAGTCTAATGAGCTTGATGAGATAATCCATTAATGCAGCTAGTGATATAATACCAAGAGTGCTAATGATTCTATATCGAGGATTAGTCAAGGATGACGTTAATAACAGTAAGCACTCTGTGTGTTGATAATTAGATGATATACCAATTGACATAAATTGAAATCATGAAAGAAAACACAGTTGATGATAACTTTGATCATTGGAGGTAATAGTGCAAGTGATTCGGGCAGTACGAATTTAGTACACAGTTCTAGACGATAGAGGTATTGAGTGCACCTTGAGTATCAGAGACCGTGAGCACTAATATGTACATTGAGGAGTTATAAATTAAAAGGTGGAAATGAATTTTTAATTTTCAAAATTTTTTAAGAGTTGAGATTTTATGTTGTTAAAATATTGAGGATTTAAATTTGATTCACTAAACATAGTTAAGGCTACAAAGATTTTAGAAGTGATTAAATTTTATTTCGATGTGAAGTATCTAATTTTGAGGAGGTATATGCATTTTATTTTAAGTTGATCGGGAAGTTAAACCTTGACGATTATTTTGAGGATTTATTTTTGGTAGATGAGAGATATGAATATTAATATATGATTAGTTGATATGGGTACCAGTGTACATGAATAGGAATTAGTTAGTGAATGTGCTAGAGTTAAGTGTTTGTTAGAGATAGCAGTTACCGCAAGAAATGTGTTAGCAGGTTCTTTCTTTTTCTCATGTTATTTTGTCTTCTGATTGATTGATTCCCTAGTACCGTGGGTTGTATTCGTGATTTTTTTTCTTGTTAGGATGTAGTTAGTAATACACCCTGACAAGGAATGAAATACCATGATAAGACAGACCATAACCATGCATGTTTCCTATAAGTTGTTTGTTGTATGACTGTGGGCAAAATTTTTCTTAGACCATGATAAAAGACACATGACCTATATATTTTCTCAAATTGCATGGCTGTAGGTAGAATTTTCTTAACCCATGATCATTAGGGCTTTGACCATAGCAAAGATCTGTGACGAGGTTATGACTGACAAAAAAGAGACAAGAGGATTAAAGTTGTGGATGAGCATTAATTTAAATAAAGAATTTAGGGGTTGTTATAACGGAGTTGATGGATCACTGATTTTATGAAAATCGAGGTATGATTGAAATTCGAGGACAAACATTAACTTAAGGGAGAATTTAGAAATTCACAAAGCCAAAAATTTGAGGATTTATTAATTTTAAGGAGGTCTTGATATGATTGAATGGATTATTAAAAATTTGAGTTATAAATTTAAAATTTTGATTATTTTGAATTTGAGTTAGAGGAGTAAGGTGATTGGTGGATTGTGTTTAAAAATTTAAATTTTGGGATACGATTTTTATAAATATGCATTGATTGGATTTCAATTAAAAGGATTGGATAGTAAAATTTTGTATTTAGTTATTTACTCAAAATTTGAGGAGATTATGATACGACTGGAATTCAATTAAATTATTGAGGATTTGAGTAATAAAAATTTTACATTGGGATAAAACTCAGAGGAAAAAAAAAAAATATTAGTTCAAAATTCGGAAACATTATACATACGGATAAAGAAATATGGAATGAAATGAAGCTCATGGTAAAGAAGATTATAATATAATTGATTATGGGATCATATAATTGAAGGTCGTAAGGTAAGATCATGGTATATTGAGGTTGTGATTTAAATTAAAATCTTGACCATGACAGTAACATTGGAAATCGAAGAAAATAAGCGAGGTATAGTTGATGTAAGATAAATAAACTCGAATTTGATGATAAGGATTTTGGACATGTAATAAATTTTGATTCAGAAATTCTAAGATCTAATCTAATAAAGTTTGTGGAATTTGAAACTTTTATAGATATTAGTTAATGATGAAACACAAGATTGAGAAAAGTAAAAATGAACGAGGAAAAAGGGAGGATTATTTTCAGATGGTAGTAAAGACTATTTTTCCTAGAAATTAAGAAAGGCGATTAGATGTCCCTTGATTACATTCTGAAGGATGTATTTAAGTTTCTTAAATCAAATTGTCGACCGTATCTTTCGAATTAACTTTCATGTCTATATCATTCATTATACTGGGTCTTCCTTGGTTTAGTTACTTTGAAAAGGTAACGTGCATTATTCCAATTATCTGTTTTTGTGATCGTGTCTACTTCCCAAAACCTAAACTTTCTAGAGGATTCAAGGCCGAGCCATGATTCCTTCAAGTTATTCCTGTCTTAAACCATATTTTTCTTTTTCTTCATGTTTCCTTCTGTTTGGTAAATATTTTCCTCATAGAAATATTTTCTTCAATGATATATTCATCATTATGAACAACAAATTTTTTTCTATCCTAGTCATCCCTAAAATTTCGAGGACGAAATTTTTCTAAGGTGGATAGACTTGTAACCTCCGATTTCCAATTTCCAAAATAATCAGATTTTAAATTATTTTAAAATATCAAGTTTTATAAAACATTTCTCCTTAAAATTTTTATTTGATTTTGAACGATGTTTGATTGTAGAAGGTAATTTAAAAATCTTTTATAAAAATCCTTTTTCCTAAGTGACGATGTAGTACAAAATAAATAAATAATAATAATATATATATTCCTCTAGTTTCAAATGTTTATTGGCTTGAAATCATAAAATTATTTATTGGATAAAATTAATTAAAGGACTAGTCGTTCTTCAAAATAATTTTTGTATTTAATGGGATAGTAAATAAATAAATTACATAGCTTTTCTAAAACATTTTCTGAATTTATAATCTTTATTTTTATTTTTACAAGTTACCATCTTTCATTCACCCTCATTCCCACATGAATTTATTCATGTATGGTCTTGGGCCAATTGTTATTTGGGCCAACCCTCACCCTTTATCCCACACACCCTTCTTCCTATTTAAGTTCTCATTCTCACAATTCCCAAGAAACCCTAAATCTCCAATTTACTAGCTAGCCTCCACAATTTCCCACAAGCCAAAGCCACCACCATTTTTGTGTGCTCGTGTCCGTGTGTCCAGCATCACCGTGTCAGCCGTGATGGCCTCGGGTCAGACCCCGGGTGTCCCACCGTATCCATTCATTTCCTGTGTCCAGATTTACAATATTACAACCTGATTTCCGTGTCCGACACACCCGGACACAACCCCCACACCACAGCAAACACCCACCCCGTGTCCAACACCCGGACACGCCCACAGAGCATCATCCCCGTGTCCGGCAGACCCGGACATGACCCCCTGACACACGCAGAACCCTAACCCTAGATCTGGCCATCGCCGCCGCCGACTGACTGTCGGAGCCGACGAACGCTCCTCCCAGCTCAGCCTCGAAGGCAGGGGAGCCGCCTCCGCGTCGAGCCCTCCTCGAGCCAGTCAACGCCGCCTCACCCGCCTCGAAGCCGCCGCTGCCCTCGAACAGACCGCCACCGCCGAGTCGAAGCCGCCGCAGCCGCCTCGAAGTCGTCGCCCCCTCGATCCAAGATCCGCCTCGGGTCTGTCGAAGCCGCCGCTGCCGATCCAGCCACCGCCGAGATCGAGAACCCCGCCGCCTCCTCGGGATCTGTCGAGCCGTGGCCGCCTCGAGCAGATCCGCCGAGCACGAGTGCCGCCGCCGAGACGGACGTCGACTGACGACGCCCTGCCCGGCCGACGACGCCGGAGTAACTCCGGTGAGTCCCCTTCTCCCTTCCCTCTTTCCCTTCTTCCTTCAAGTTCTGTGTAAATAGAATTTAGGGTTAAGATTAATGTAATAAGTATGTAATTAGTTAAGAAATCTTTAATTAGTTTAATTAAATGTAATTAGTTTAGTTAATGATTAGATTAGTTAATTATTAATAAACAGTAATTTGTTATTAATCAGGAATTTATTTATTAACCAGTTAGTAAATATTAATTAATTAGTTTAGTATTTTCTTAGTTAATTTGTAATTAATGTAGTAAATAAATGTAATTAGTTTAGTATATGTAATTAGCTAATTTTATGTAATTAGTTATTTAGTTATAATTAAAAGGTTTTTTGATTATGTTAAATATAATAAATCTTGGGGTTTATATTATTATTAAAAATATAGTTCCAATAATAAAATGAGTTCAAAATTTGTTTATTGGACTAGTAACCGATTTTTACTATAGATATAAAAATATATTGGCTTTTACATAAATTCTAGTTTTTATAAATAAACTTTTATTTGAAATTATTGTTCAAAATAATTTCGAAACGATTTATATATGTAAATACGCATTCTAGTGTATGTAATTATTTTGGCATCTGTGTATATATATACATATAGTATAAATTTGAATTGGTAATTTAATATTAGTATATTCTAATAATGATGGTGACAATATATATATATATATATATATGTATATTCTAGAAATGTACCTTGTCCACATATGATATGTACATATTTTAGTAAATATACAACTATAGCTAGTAATTTATATTGGTATATATATTTGATATATGCATATATTAGGTTAAATTCTTTTTAGTATGTATACAAGTATTATTTATTTTAAAGTATATTTTTACATATATCTACTATTGTAGTTGATGGAAATTATAATATGATTAATTGGTAAATTACTAGGTGACCCTAGTTGACTAGTGCCATACCTGATAGAGCCCCTGAGTTCATGTAATTGTGATGTGTTAGTGTAGCACCTGATGCAAATGTTGTATTGATATATTTTAGGACTGTTGCATCCTCCAGACGATACTCTGGGACAGGACATTGGTTTTACCAGCTAAGGACCCGAGGCGAGTACATTCTCTGATTAGTTTCTAATTTATGATATCTCCTATGTTCACTGTATCTAGTGTAAATATCCATGTTCTTGACACATCGGTTACACGGATTGGTATACACGGATCTCGTCATGAGATGTTATTCCTTATTCATGGTGTAGCTTGTACAAGACTTGTTTTCCTTGTTATCTTGTGCACGTACAGACACTGATTCCCGGGGAGATTTGCTACCTTCCTAGGGAATCCAGTGCCATAGCGTACCATGATTGGATCTACTATACCAGTCGGGGGTGGGGAGTATTTTAGTGTAAATATGTGATCATACCCAACTTTACATGCATCATAGCTCACCCCACATCTCACGTCGGGTGCGGCCTGACCATCTCCGTGCCTCATAGCTGTTACGTGTGATTAGCCTGACCTCTACATGCATCATAGCTAACCAACGGTTAGCCTGACCTTCGTGAATCATAGCTAATCACATGTAACCAGCCTGATCATGTTCCCAAGCCGATCACATGTTAAAGCTAGTACTCACACACTTAGTCATAGGTTCTTGCTCATGGACATATTATTTCTTTTCCTGCATTTACTTACAGTATTTCCAGTATATTTCTTTTCTTGTACATTTCTCGTACCTATACATGCATCTGGTATGTTTCCATCTAGAACTGCTACATAGTTTATGTCATTTATATAGAACTGCTATTTAGAGATGTACTTTGCTCCTTCCTGACTGGAAAATATTTTTCCAGACTGTGACCTTAGTAGACTGGTTTCTGATACACTTGGGGATTGGATGTTACAGATTGCAGGTATGATTATTTGTCATTTGACTTGTGTTGTTTATTTCTTCAAATTTCTATCGTGCTGTAGTTGTGATTGAGTATGTTGTTAACATTTTTATAGTTTTATCCGAGTCTCCTTATGGAGTTGGATACTAGCGTGAGATTGTTTAGATAGTACTCGACCTAGACAGCGTTCTACCGCCGATGCTGCGGCGTAGGCTGGACGTACCCACGCACTCGTGCCCTAAACCGGGTGCGGGTCGTGACAGAAGCTCTGTACGGACGAAGATGTCGTACCCCGCTATCATGGGACGACGTTGGAGAAAGAGCCCTACTGGGACCAGAGATGGTGATCGATTCAACTGAGAAGGTAAAACAAATAAGGGATAGACTTCGAGTGGCTCAAGACAGGCAACGACATTGGGCAAATAGCCACCGAAGGCCTTTAGAATTTGAGGTAATTAATTTATGAAATTCAAGTCAATTTAAACATTTTGATTATGGAACTAAGACTTGATTATGACTTTATTAAAGGTTGGAGAACTGGTATTCTTGAAGATCTCTCCGACACGTGGCACCATTAGGTTCGGAAGGAGTGAAAAACTCAGCCCAAGATTTATTGGACCTTTTGGCATTCAGGAGAAAATCGGAGAAGTGGCATACCGACTGGCATTGCCACCCTCTCTGGATGGAGTCCATAACGTCTTCCACGTGTCGCAGCTGAGGAAATATGTGTCAGATCCCAGCCATATTTTTGATCACTCAGAGCTCGAAGTAGGCCCAAGTTTGACTTACCAAGAGCAACCCGTGGAGATACTGGATCGATCGGAGAAAGTTCTACGGAACCAGATTATTTCCCTGGTTCGCGTAGCTTGGAAGCACCATTCTCCCGGCGAATCCACCTGGGAGCGAGAAGACGAGATTAGAGAACGCTACCCTTATCTTTTTGAACCCTGAGGTATATTTTAATTCTCGGCCTTTCCTTTTCGTGCCATTGTTATTCTTAAATTTCGAGGACGAAATTTTTATAAGTAGGGTAGATTGTAAACCCCCTGAATTTTCAAATTATTAAAACTTGGATTTTTCCCAATTTTCTGAAATTTTCTGAAATTAAAATCAAGGTTCTTAATTATTAAATGATTTTTAATTGTTAATAAATAATATTAAAATATCATGGAAATAACATTTTTGGGTGTAAAATGAAAAAACTGGAATTAGGGTAATTTTTCTGGATTTTTTTGGGCCTCAGACCTATTTTTAAAATGCCTAAAAACTATTTTTAATTAATTATTTAATTAACTGTTTTAATATATTATTATTATTATTATTATTATTATTATTAATATTATTTATTATTTTTCGGGCCGGCCCGGCCCAGTGGACCGGCCCAGCAGCCCAGCCCCAGCCCGTTTCCTTGCGGGTCGGGCGGGTCTGCCCGGACCCGTTAGCCGCCCGACCCGGAGACCCTTTCTCCCCCCAGCACCCCACGCCGCCGCGTCCCGCGCCGGCCTCCGCGCGCAGCGCCACCCGTCCCGGCCGCTCCCCGCGTCCTCCGCGGCCACGCCTCCACGATCCCCTCTCCCTCTCCGCCTTGCTCGGCCCCCTAACTGTAAACTCCCTCGACCAGATTTCAGTATTTTTAATATTATTTTTAGTTAATTAGAATTAGTGTAACTTTTTAAAATTTTATTATTAATATATTCTATTAATTGTGCACCTGTTCATTACACAATTAATTAGGACCTCACACTAGCTGTTAACCCTAAACTAATTTCCCATCCCTGCCCTAGACTTGCTAGACTACATTTTCCGTATTTTTAGCAACTCCCAGAACCCTCGTTTTGTGCTTCGTTTTAGTCGCACAAATATCGTTACAAACGTACGTATTTAATTTTTATTTAATTTTCTGCTCTTTACCAACCTCTGTACCCTAGAGATTTGAGGACCAGTAGGCACCTGTTTTGCCCAACCAAAAATACGATAATATTCTACACTAATTGTATTACAATTATCGTATTGACACCGTAGAAAAATTATGACCCTAACTGCCCCTGAATAATTAGTGAACACCGTGCGCAGTATTTATTAAATAATAAATACGGTGACCCGTATCACCTGCAGAATCAGACCCTGACCCTGCCCAGGCTCATCCCCACAGCCCAGGACATTTCCCCAGCATTTTCCCTCAATTCTGTGAATTTTAGTAATTTTTAGAACCAGGTGATTTTTCCAGACAAATTGCATAATTGCGCAAATTCCCAATTTTTGGACTTTTATGCAAATTGTGAAAAGTCAAGGGTTTTTATGCAAAATGTATGTTAGATGGCATTACCCTATTGGCTAGACAATAGGTGGCATGGGACCCACAGAAAAATCTGCTGAAAATATCCCAAAAATTCAAATTACTAAAATACCCCCAAAGTTCCCTTTAATTACGAAAATGCCATTGGCCTAAAAACCTATAAAAACCCTAACCCACACACCCCTCTCTCATTCCCACTCCCTCACAGCCACCACCGTACGCCGTCGGCCGCCCAACTCCGGCACGACCTCCGCCCCGACCCCCTCTTCCCTCCGGCCAAGCCTCGCCGCCTGAGCCGCCCTGCTCCGCCGTGGCGAACCACCGCAGCACCCACTCCCACACTACACCACAGCGGCTCCCCGACCTCCGACCGCCCACCACCGCCTCCCTAGCCCTCGCCGACCACCGCCACCACCCCCACTCGCCTCGCCACCTCCTCCTCCACCGACCTGACCTTCCCCCACCGCTCCACGACGGCCTCCGCCGCCGGCAACTCCCCCGCAAGCCACCACCGCCTCTCCCTGTCATCCTCCTCCCCCACCTCCCCGACGCTCCCCATCGCCACTCCGGCCACCCCCGACCTCCGCCACCACCACCAATCTCTCCGCCACCCTCCCCTCCTTCGATCCCTC
Organism: Iris macrosiphon; assembly: GCA_036927795.1. NCBI lineage: Eukaryota > Viridiplantae > Streptophyta > Magnoliopsida > Asparagales > Iridaceae > Iris > Iris macrosiphon. Next base: position 174,093,569 of record JAYESA010000010.1, read on the forward strand.
CGCCTTGCCGGCCGTCTCCGCCGCTGCTCCGCCGCCGGCAAGCCCCACAAGCTGCTGCTGCTGCCGCTGCTGCTAGCAGCTACTGCTGCTGTGGTTGCTCCTCCGGCCGGCCGCCGTCGACTCCGCCGCCGACCTTCCGCCGACGACTCGCCGTGGACCCCACCTGCCACCTCGTCAGGTAAAAATACGCTATTATATACGTATTTATATATATATATGTATATGTATGTATATATGTATATATGTATATATATTTATATATATATATGTATATTTATATATATTATATATTAATATATATTATATAAATACTGTATAAATACAGTATATTATTATTATTATTATTATTATTATCATTATTGTTATTATTATTTGTATATATTTTATATATATGTATATATATATGTATATTAAATATATATTTCTATGTATATATATATATGATATATATTTCTATGTATATATATGTATATATATATATCAATATATATATATATATATTATTATTATTATTATTATTATTATTCAGTATTTAATAAAAATAGTATATATATTTACTTATATATATATATGTATTTTGTTCATTTTACATATATATATGTATTTTGTGTATATATATAAATATGCATTTTTATTTATGATTTTCCTTACTTATAAATATATATATATTTATATATATAATTATAATATATATGTATACTATATATATCATATATATACAGTATTTATATTATATATATTTGTATATGTTATATAAATTCTACTATAATGTATATATGTATATTATGCACTCTTTTTCTTTTATTTAATTCTGTACTTAATTTCCTGCACCTATTTATATAAATATATCTAAATATATATATATATTATCTATATGTACATAATATAACATATTGTTAATATGTTATATTTATATTATGTATTATTATTAATAAAATATAAATAGCTGATAATACAGCTTATATTTATATGTATATTTCAAATTCTTGCACTGTCTTTTATATATATATATGACAGTGGTCACATATAGACCCTGACAATAATTATATTATAAATACTATATATAACAGTGGTCACCTATAGACCCTGGTATTAGTGCTGGATATTACAGCACTTATATTTATATTTAAATTCCTGCAATGTCATTTTTATTATCTATATATATATATACTATATAGTACTGTATAATACAGTACATAGATATATACGTATTTAATTTCTGCCTGTCATTTTAATTTATTTAATCAGTGGATACACCCTGATAATATTATTATATCATAATATTTATGACAGTGGAAATACCCTGCTATTATATAAATTTACATTCCTGCATTCTCTTTTCTGTATATATATGCTATATATATACTACTACTACATACTATATCTATAAGTATATATATATACTATATATCTATATATATGTGGGTGTGTATCCTATATATATTATACATAGGTAAATATATATATACTTTTATATACCCTGATAATTCACGAACCTGTATATTTTTAACAGAGAATATCTCCAGCACAACCAGTGACCCCTGTCACAAGCAACTACAAACCTGACTGTGAGATCAGGTTACCAAACACTATCAGGGAGTAGGCAAGTATACCTTGCCAAGTACTGTTTAAATTCTCAATATTTTTATATGCTCTTATTTCTGTATTTCATATACCATGATTACCTAAAACTGCCTTGGGTACAGTCAGTTGATATGTTGACATCTAAAATAATATTACGGACTCACCAACAATTATGAGAGTATCCTAATATTCTCCTAGACCCTATCACGGGAACACGCAACATGGTTGCAATGCATATTGGGATGCGAGCTGCGTATTTGATTTGCTACCAATACGTGTGACCCGCATCACGGATTAGAATAATTTAGGAAATGTACGACTTGACATTTAGTTACATTGGGCGGGGAGAACGACTAAAATACGTATGGGACACCCACCTCTTTACCATGTGCCGCACTCGACGGAGTGATACGGATGATATAAATATGTATTCATGTGACCATTCTCATCGTAGATGGAAAATTGTATAGTGCCCTTGAACGGGGGCATATGTGGCATATACTAGCCTGTCACTACAGATTGGTGAATTACGTCAGCATATGTCTAGCCACACATTTCCCATACGTACTAGGTTGTCTCAAATTGCATTTCACATAGATGTTAGCACCCTGTATTTATTTTATTCAGTAATTTCTATTCAGTATTTACACACATGGCATGTTGTTTTCCTGTATCTTGTTACGTCCCTCTGAGGACCTGGTTCCCTGCCAGGTTTAGCTGAGACACTCCACCCCACAGTATCTGGACCTGGACAGGAGTCTGGACATGCCCTTGAGATGGAGTCAGAGGAGATGACGTCAGAGTCTACCTGAGTGCACATGGAGTTGGAGCTACATATTTTTGAGGATGTTGTGCTAGTTTATCTTATTTTACTCCTGCTTACTTTTTGTAGTGGGATTGTTCCCACCTGACTTTATCTGGGTTGTATATGACATGTCAGATTTAGCATCTATATATATATTCAGCACTTTCCCTGTTATTCTTGTGGATGAGATAGTTTTACCTGAAATTAGACTTGTAGTATTTTAGGACAGCGTAGCACATCACTTTGGGTCCATTAAAATTGGGTAATCCCTTAGTGACGTGTTAGCTGGCCAGTGACACGTGGCCTAGTTCCGTATATTCTTGGGACTGGGGCGTGACACTAACCGTCCCTCTTCCCTATATAAACCCTAACCACCCTCTCCCCTCCGGCCATCCTCTCCCCAGAACCACCCCACTCGCCGCCGTACTCCGCCCTCAGCCACCAGCCGCACCCCTCGCCGCCCGCCGTCAGCCGTCCCCCTCTCCTCCGCCTGCCTCCGACCCTGACAGCAGCTCGAGCAGCTCCCCGCGCCCCGCACCGCCTCCCAGAACTTCGCCGCCGCCGGCCAACGCCTCCGCCTCGCCCCGGCGAACACCCCCGACCGCCTCCGGCCAGCCAGCGCCGCCTCAGCCTCTGGCCGGCCCGCCGCAGCTCCAGAAACCCTAACCCTAGATTCCCTGTGTCCGACACGAGTCGGACACGTGTCGGACACGGTTTGACCTTGATTTTTGGGTCCCCTTCAGGTACGTGTAACTTTTTGCTCGTAGCTCCGTTTTCGATTCCGCAAATTGCGTTGCGAAGCCTGTATGACCCTCTCGGTGCCCGGACAAACCGCTCGGGGCATCGCGTCCTGTGGCGATCGCACACCGCGATCCAAAAACAGGAAAAACCAGACCCTGTTTTACCCCGGAACTGAGTACGTCCCGCCAAACGGGACGACTTGGTCGCGTGCGGTCTTCACAGATATGTGCGCACCGTCGATACGGACGTGTGAGATTTCGCGGAAGCTGATTCGGGTGTGCGTGCACACCGGAATCAACGCGTATCCGCGGACATCGCCCCATATCCGAATTTTCTACAATTTGCCCTAACTTCTTGTACACTCGTCGGATCGAGACGAAACTTGCGCCATCGGACTCGTAGCGATACGCTGGTCCTGTGGGTCAAGTTTGGCTCGATTCTAAGAACGTTGACGAAATCGCGTGTCGTTGGCCCCATAGGCCCCGCTCGACGGGCGATTTTGTGATCGGCTCATCGGAATCCAATTCTGGAAGTTCCGTTGGGTTTGTATCAGCGTTCCTGACTTGTTGACACTAAGTTTGGTGAATTTGGAGACCGTTGATCCGGACACATTTTTCGGTGCAAAGCGGTCCCACCGGCGGACCCCGTTTTGACCCGAAACTGCCGTTTTTGCCCTTGTCTCCAATTTGGACCCAAGGACAGGCGTTTCTAGCTATTTGACATTTTCTGAGCATGATGGTAATGTCTATTTCAGCTTTTGGACTCATCTCTGGAAAATTTCCCCGAGTACAATTAATTGGATCCAAACAACAGGCAAGTACCTGCACTTCAAGTTAATTCTTTATATTATGATAATTAATTCCCTGCTTTACTAGTACCCTTGATGATTACACCTAGTGTTAGGAATACTGGAATTCATGTCTTGAATATTGGAGTTCATGTCTTGTTTTTCATGTCGGGTGGGAGAATACTAGAAGGCATGTAGTTTACCCTTCCCCATGTCATGTTTAATAGCTGTTGGTACGCGACTATATCCTCAGTCGGATCTTGATTTTCCCCTGTTTAATAGCCGTTTATGACGGCCGGATTAGCCTTATAAACCCCTACATGCCAACTATGTATTCTAAAACAAACACGAGTTCACACAGATAGTTTCCGGTATTGTTATAGTTCTTGCTGACTGTTATAGTTTCATTTCCTGTCTCATTTATTCCTGCTTTCTCATATTCCTGTTTATAGCAGTAACTCTGAGATATTGATGTTCTTTATGCAACTTTCTCAATATGATACTCAATATAATTGTCATAAATATTTAGTTTAATCTTGTTGTGCATTGTGTACTTTGCTCCTTTCCTGACTGGATCCGTTGATTTAGGCGATGATGAGGACCTTGCCCCTACATATTATGGTCCCTATGAGGGAACATATGACACTTATGAGGAGCCAGATCCCACCCAGGAGACCCCTGCTGCAGAGTAGATAGCAGTAGTTATTTTATTTTCTTGCTCTTTATCTTAGTAATCGGGTTTGTCCCCGATTTCATTCTGATTTCTGTACTAAACATTTGAATCTGTTGTCGCACTTATTTCATTTGAAATCTTAAGTATCTGTTTCCCTTTATTATCTTGCCTATGTTATTTGTGAATGAGCTAGTTTAGTTAAATATGGATTTGACCTAGACAGCGTACTACCGCCGACTCTGCGGCGTAGGCTGGACGTACCCACGCACTCGTGTCCGAATTTCCGGGTGCGGGTCGTGACAAACACCGAGGAAAGAAAATCTCAAATCAGGAAAAAAAACTATTTTGTAATATTAAAGTTACTTGTAACGTCTGCTAGAAGCCTCCAAAAAAATTACAAGAAAATATGTTGAGAGGGAAGAAGTTGGACTCCAGTAATTGCTTTCCTTCTAAACTTTGTAATTGCTTTGCTTCTAAACTTTGTAAGAGATGGAAGAAATTTTGTAAGAGAGAAAAAATTGTGTTGTGTTTATTTTTCATGAATTATGGGCTATTTATAAGAATTTTTTTTGGGCCAAATTATTCCAAATACCCTCAAAAAAGAGTTGTTATAATGGGTATTTTGGTCATTTCTAAAAAATGACCGAAATACCCCTAAAACGGTCAAAAATCTGCCACTAAACGGAGCTATTTTGGTAAAAATATTTTTCAACGGATATATTCCAAAACAATTAATAATAATTTAAAATTGATCGAACCGGGCCTGAACAGGGCCGGTCCGGGCCGGGCTGACCGGGCCTGTCCGAATTGGACCAGGCTCGAACGAGGCTGCCAACGGTCCGGACTGGACTGGACTAGCGGGTCGGATCCTCCGACCCATCCCGGACCCGAGGGGGCGGGGAGTGGGCTGGACAGGACTGGCATGGACCTGTTTTGACCGGGTCTGACCCGGACCGGATTCTGGGCCGCACAACCTTTATAACACCTTGGACTGAAAGTAATGAAAATGTTTATAATAGGTTACCGAAGTACGGAGATGACGAGAAAAATTATCCGAAAAGATCTCCATTCGAAATAGCTACAAATTTTTATTTCTTTTCTCTAAAAGTTGTAAACTTGAGAACTCTCTCCTTGATCTCCGCAATGATAGATTAGATTATGGAAGATTAGGGTTCTGGAAAAACCTATTTAACCCCCCCCCCCCCCTCCCCTTCCAAAATCTCGAAACAATTTGGATCATTGATTAGATCCAACAGTGTAAATAAAACATCCAAATTCGATATCAGTCCCCGACAACGGTAACCCGACGATATATCGTGGTATATCGAATCGGCGAGTCAGAAGTTCCGGAATGAACGTCAATTTTTTTATTACCTCTTTCAGCACACCTTTGGCGGTATACCTTCAGTACATCGGTGAATGTTGTTATTTCCCAATTTCATTTCCAATGTCCGCTGAAATTCGCATCATTTGTCGCATTCTAACTCTCCGAATTTCTTTGACACATAGATAATGCTTATCGTACTTCGAAGTACTGTCCGCATAGATTGAAAATTCCATCCAACATTGACGGAAGTATAACATTTCTTTTTGTCAGTTATACCGAACCAAACCACCCCTAGTTAGTTGGCAAGGATGGCCTCTCAACATCATGGACCCCATAATTCCTAGTGGCCACCACACTGACAACATGTGGTCTCGCCATTGCCAATAGCATTTGAACATAGATCCTTTCCTTCACTTTTTGGGACTTTTATTATGCTTTAAATATATCTGGAAAATGTGGAAAGAAGATTAATTTGCAATTGGTTAAGCATGCCGACCCTTTCACCTAATGTGCTTTCCCCATCCGTGCTCACGAACCACTTTCTCCTCTTTTTGTCTTCTATTCCTTTATTTGTTTCCTTTCTATATTACAAGTTCTTTTTTTTTATTTTTTGAAAGAAAGGAATGTAATAAAGAAAAAGGCGAAAAAAATATCGTCTAGGTCCTCAACTTTTCGTAAACAAATCGGAGGTACTCGTGACCAGTCGACTCTGGTGCTGATGCAATACTACATGGCTAGCACTGACGAGTCATACTATTTTAAAACCGCGCTTGATATGATGTGTATTCAAGTTTGTAATTTCATGTACAACTTCATTGTTATTGCGTAGCAAATAACGGTGGTGGATATGATGTTGCATCCTCAGAGGCTCATGCTATAATTTTTGAATTTTAAACCACGTTTCATTTAGTTTTGGTGCACTAAATCTATTGCATAGGGTAGGGAGAGGTGAGCATTATTCATTTTTTGACCGAAAATTAGATCGAATAAGAAATTTGGTTCAGTTTCGGTTTTGAAAATACTAAAACTATTTATTCGGTTTTAGCATATTTCAAGTTTCGATCCAAAATAGAAAATCGAATAGTACTTATACAATTATGTAAATACCATCAATTATATATATATATATATATATATATATATATATATATATATATATATATATATTATGATTAAAAATGTGTATATTTTGAAGCGCAATTTTGTTAATTTAACAGTAGTTTAACTTTAGGTCCAACTTTGAAATAGAATAAATATATGGATAAAACTTATATTTTTTAATATAATTTAACTACAATTTTAACTTTGGACCTGATCAATTAAACAATATAAATAGTTCAACCAAAAAAATCGAATAAACCGAATCAATTATATTGATTCGATTCGATTCTGTTTCAGTTATGACTAACATTCGGGTTCAGTTTCGATTTTAAATTTTTAGAAATTCTATCTTTTCGTTTGGTTGAAATCGAACAAACCGTAGACTCATCCCTAGAGAAACTCGTGGCGGAATACCAACTTCTTGGGGATCTATATTTAGTGAAGAGTGCGGAGAACCCTAACGAATTTACGAAAAGTTTTAAGGACCGAAACCGAATCTTCCTCATGGAGAAATAATAAAGATTTGTGTGACTTCTCCAATAGTTGGTTGGCTAGTACTAACTTCTAACATTAATTATAGGAGCCCTTAATAACTAATCACCAATCAAGTACTAACAACATTGTCCAAGTAATTAGGAAGCCTTAAATAAGTCATAAGCATTGGGGTGCTCAAGCTTTTAGTGATTGATTCATGTTGGTAGAATGATTCTCCATGGACGACATGGGTGGTGGTCAATTATTTTGAGGCCATATATATTAAAGTATTTTTATTTATTTTTTGAATTGCGGACATAATGTTCGGTATTCGATGTAACGTTCGATATTTTATGCACATTATATTACACGTCTTTTGGATTTATTGTCCTCCAACTTCCATCATTTTATAAATGGAAGAAATAATACATTTTCGTGACTCGATCCACTGATCTTCTGCCATCCAGCCAGGATCTTATAACTCTTCTTAGTAACCACAAAAGTCATTCTAGGACGGTAATTAAAATAATTATAACAATTCAACCCACCACAAGGCCGGACCATGCAAATTCCAAAGACTTTTTGAGGCATCAAATGCAATAAAAACTATTACGCCTATGTTATATGAGTATGTTGTTATTGTCGTTGTCGTTTTTTTTTTTTTTCTAAAACCTTGATTGGTTTACGGAATCATGTCATTAGGATACAAAAGTCTTTTTTTTTCTATATTTGAATACCAAAAAAAGAGAGGAGAAAATAAAAATAATTTTCAAAGGAAAGAAAAATAAGAAGAAAAATGGTTCTTTCACCCATCCGAGAATTCATTTGCCATTCTAAGAATTCACTTTTTCTTTCAATTTTTTCTGTCTTTCCAAATATTGAAAATAAAATTAGATGAAAATTACAATTTTTTGAAGGAAAAAGAAAAAAAAACAAGGAATTAATTTTTTTTCCTTTTCGCGAACCAAATGAGGCATAAATATTACTTTTGTATAGTACGGATTTAGCCCTCCTAGTAAAATTGGTGAGTCCATTTCTATTTATATCTAAGGCTATATTTCAATTGGATACCTTAAACTATTCAAAATTTTCAACTTGATACTCTAAACTTTGATATGTGTCAACTTGATATTCCAATTATAATTGTACAATTTAATGCTCTACTGGTGGTAATAACAAAAATGACAAAAATATTCCTACCTCAATTCTCTCTCTATCGCAGCGACGACAACGACAACAACGGGACATGGAGCGATGACAACTAGGAGATAGGTAGGGGGGTAGGGCTGTAGGGGGTAGCCGGGGTGGGGGGGGATAGGGGTGAGAGGGAAAGGCAGGGGCGGATCCAAGCATAGCTTGGGGGTGGGCTAGTCCACCCAAAAAAATATTTACTTTTTTTTCGTATATTTTTTTTTCATATATAGGTTAATCCATTTCTAGTCCACCCAAATTTATGGTAGTCCATTCTAGTTATAGTTTATGGATCCATTCTTGGGAGATGGAGGGGCCAGCGGGAGGAGGGGATAGCCTCCTGACTAATGGAGAGTAACAAGTTAAAAATATTCAATAGTTGATGGTATCAAATTGTCGAATAAAAAAATTAGGGTATCAAATTGAAAAACTGTTACTTAAAAGTAATCATAATATAAATAAATATTATTTTTCAGAGATTTATAAGAGAAAAAATAAACAAAACCGAAATTTGTTACCGGCCTCCGGGGAAGTCGTGCACGAAGAACTGCCCTAAGAGTTGATCCGAGGTCTATGTGCAGACGTTTCTCGGAAACTCCTAGTGGTAAAACTCTCTGACTACCGGGTTCTCTTCGTTGCACACAACTCGGAGAGAGAGACCGAATTTAGCTCTGCCCAGAGCAAGGATTCAGAGAACAGAATAGTTTGAGAGAAGAGATAGAGAGGTTTCACGTAGGAGAGTTTTCTGTGTAAAAATGAAGGAGAAGGAGACCAAATAAATAGGCTGAAGCTGTGGCAAGGTTCAATGAATCTGGACACAGACAGGATACTTAATGGCTCATAAACAGGCCATTAAGGACCAAATAAAACGTGAAAAAATGATGTCAAAAGAGTTGTTGCAAGGTTCAATGAATCTGGACATGAGCCTCAACGTTCAAATTTGAAAGAGCCAAATGGGTTCAAAAATAAATAGCAGCAAAATTTTTTTTTGATCCCAACCTGAAGAGTAAATTGGATCGGCATTCGGCGTCCGCAGGTGTGGGCACGTACCCGCACCCGTTACGTGCGCCAAACCGAACCGGACGGCGGCAACGGCGCGCACATGTGGCCCAAAGGGTTCCCCACACATCTTTAAGAAAGCAATGAAGAGAAAATAATATATACACACAAGGAGAAGTTGGTCAATCCGATGTGGGACTAAAGAAAAAAAAAAATTTGAGCTTTTGCACAAGTAAAACTAACAAAAACTATAATAGTTGAGAGTATCGAGTCAAAATTTAGCTTAGATCTAATTAGTGATTCACCTCTAATGATTAGAGGTAAAAGATACCCTAGTCGGCTGCATTAAGCAACAAAAAGGAATATGCATCCCAAGAGAAAGTTGCTAATCATACCGTTTTCTTACTTAGCTGACTAGGGATCAGTGTTTGTCAAAACCATGGACAGATCCAGAAACACAACAAACTGGGATGGACTACATGAATTAGGAGATGCTGGTGTGGGCTAAACTATTAAAAATAAATAAAAATATATATATCACAATAGTAAAAATCATATATATATATATATATATATACATATATATATATATATATATATATATATATAGAATGGACTCTAGTCCTTTTTATATATATATATATATATATATATATATATATATGAAAAATGGAATATGAGCCATAGGTCCATATTTCTAAATGAGACAATGCACATGTAAACCAATAATTATGTAGTGTACTAGTACACATGGGTGCATATGAGATGTAGGAATCAATTCATATTGGTCCACATGTGCATGACTCATATAGAAATATGAGCCTATCACTCATATCCCACATGTCCACATGTGCATTGGCTCATGTAGAAATATGGACGTATGGTTCATATCTTTTTTTCCATATATATATATATATATATATATATATATATATATATATATATATATACATATGGGGGCCAGAGTCCACTCCAGACTCCTACTGGATCCGTCCGAAAGACTATCGGTAAGGGACATGTGACTGGAGGCTTGTACATGTTTGACAAATCTTTCTCTGTTGTCTGTGCTGGTGTGAAACTTGATCCTTTTGAGTTACACTGCCGGTTAGAACATCCTACTGTCTAAGCATTCCAGAAAATGTACCCATCTTTAGATGCTTCATGTTCTTTTCATTGTGAGTCATGTAATTTGGCTAAGCATTACTGGATTTCCTATTCGATCAGTAAAAATAAAGTTGCTTCCGCTCATTTCGATATATGGGGACCTTGTCCGGTTGAATCTGTGATGAGATTCAAGTACTTTATTACCTTTGTTGATTACTACCCGCTTGTCACTTTTGTTTATCTCATGAAAAATTGCTCCGAATTATTTAACATTTGATACAATTTTTATGCGGAAATCAAAACACAATTTGGTGTTCCGATTAAATGCGTCCGCACTGACAATGGTTGTGAGTATATGTCTCGTGAGTTTGTTTCACATCTGTCTCGGAATGACATCATCCACCAAACTTCATGTCCTTACACGCCATATTAGAATGGTGTGGCTGAACGCAAGAATCTAGCATTCCTATTCTACATGGTATTAAATTTTACTAGGATTGTCCACCCTCTTCACCTTCCTCCTCCTGCTCATCCCCCACCCCTTCCGGCCTCTCCTCCTCCCTCCTCCCGCGATTCTCCGCCTCTCCGCGTCGTCGACCTTGCCATCGACCGCGTCGCCGCCGCCGAGCCGCACCTCGAGCATCTTCTCGTCGGCTCCGTCACTGCCAGAGTCCTCCTCGGAGGGACGGCAGAGGAAGGCGAGATCGGCTCCCATCGGCTTCGTCGCCACCACCCCCCTCCAGCATCCTCCTCTTCCTCCTCCTCTCTGGATCTCCTCCTCCTCCCGCTCCTCCGCCCCCTCCAGCATCCTCCTCCTTCTCCTCTCTGGATCATCTCCTCCTCCTCCCGCTCCTATGCCCCCCTCCGACCTCCTCCTTCCGCTCCTCCGCTCCTCCCCGACCTTCTCCTCCTCCTCCTCCTCCTCCTCCTCTCCAGCCCCTCTCCTCCTCCTCCTCCTCCTCCTCCTCCGTCTCGTGCAGCTCCGAATCCTCCCGTCCGGCCTCCACGCAGTCCTAGTGTCACCTCGCGTAGTCATTCTCTCCGGACTGTCAAAATTTTGACAGTCCTACCAATTTGAAGTACTGTCAAAATTTTGACAGTCCTAAAAAATTAACATATATTTTTAGGACTGTCAAAAATTTGACAGTCCTTCCAATTGTTAGAAATGTCAAAAAATTTAGAGTCCTTCCAATTGGAGGACTGTCAATATAAAAAAAATCAATTGGAAGTGGACAGTCCGGTGAGTAATTTTTGGGAGTGACAAACTTGTAATTATCAAGAATAAAAATTTGGACTGTCCTTAGTCGTTTTGTTGTGCCTTTATCAAATGCCTTATTTGGTTGCACGTAAATACGACACTAATTCATGTTGTAATACACTGTTTGGTTGCGTACATTTTGAACTTGAAGACTAATTGATCAAGGAACCAGGACAACAAGACTTGAAAATTGGTGTATCCCAGTAATTTTTTGTTTTTTCTAGTTTGAACCAAATTTGATCTTTGCTATTTTTTTTTTGGTACAACCATTATTTTGTCGGAAACTTTCCTAAAGAGAAAAAAAAAAAATTTGTTTCACTGGAGAGAACAAAATTTGTAAAAATTATTTTGAAAGAAAAGAAACGTTTGTGGTCTAGTAAAAAAAAAAATTATAAACTATTCGAAAACGTCTTTAAGAATGTCTTTTTTTAGATTTATCATATATTTTTTGGAGATTTTTTTTTATTGAAAACGTCTCTAGTAGGACGTTTTGAACCTTTTTTTTTTATATTTCGCAAATACGTCCCTACTAAGAGCGTTATCAAATTTTTATTATTTTTTCCTCCTCTAAAACCGCTGACAAGACTAGTCGGACTGGGTGGAATCTGACCATCGGGGGAAGCGGGGTGACGATTATGGCTGGTTGTAAGAAATTTAAATTTTCTTTTTTTTTCTTCTAAATATTTGTTTTTTTTCCATACATTTTCAGTATTAATTTCTAAACAAGTATCGAAAAAAAAGTCAATTTATTATAAATTTATAACTAACTAAAAATTGGTTTAATAGACAAAAGAGAAGAAGACACATATAAATATAGCCGTTAAAATATAGACGTTATGCATTCGTTAGTAAATAGTCGTTGTAAATACGAATTTTTTTTTTTGTATAGAGCATTATATTTTAAAGAAATTAGATATAGAGAAATAAATTTGGACATATTACACTCAGAGAATAAAAACGTCCTTGCTAAGTACGTTTTTTGTTCTTTTTCTATTTAAAAATAAAAAACGTTCTTATTAAGAACTTTTTTAAAGTTTATTTATTTTTTATTTGCTCATGAAAGGACAAAAATAAAAAAATATTAAAATCGACAACTCCTTTACTAAGAGAGTTTTCAAGTCTTTATTATTTAAAAAAAAAGTTAAAATGCCCCTATAAAAGGTATTTTATTTTTTCTTCTTTATTTATTTTTAAAAGAAAAAGAGACAAAAGATTTAATTTTTTCCCAAAAATTGTTTAAAAAATTAGTAAAAATGTAAAAGTTTTTGATTTTTTTTGCAATATAGTCCATAATAATCCAGTATTTGTAATATAATTTTTAATCAATAAAATTATTTATTTATTATAATTTCTTTATAATCTTTAGTCAAATAAAATAAAATTTGAAAATTTTAGATTTTTAATTTTTTTAAGACTAAAACTAGTAAAAAAAATCTGTCCAATCATAGAAAACAAATTGTTTCTGTCTTAAAAAATATTAAAAAACTAAAAATTTTATTTTTTATTTTTTATTTGACTAAAGATTATAAAGAAATTATAATAAATTAATTAATTTTATTCACTACTTTGACATATTACAAATAATGAGGGGAGTATATTGCAAAAAAATTTAATCCGTCTACACCAAGTGCGTTTTCAACTTTAACTTTTTTTTTAAAATTAATTTTAACTATTTTTTGTTTGTTTACTACTATTAGTAAAAAAATTATAACGTTATCATTTTTTTCCAAAAATAAGAAAAAACAAAACGTCCCTGATAGGAACGTTTTCAATTTTTTTAAGAAAAATAATAAAAATGAAAACATCCTTATTGAGGACATTTTCTTTAATATATATATATATATATATATATATATATATATATATATATATATATATATATATACTTTTAACAACGTTCTCAGTAAAGACGTTTTCGTTTTTAAATATAAAAAAGAATCAAAATGTCCTTGCTAAAGATATTTTTATTCTCATTGCAATATATTCAAATTTATTTTTCTATGCCTAATTTATTTAAAATATAATGCTCCATACAAAAAATTCTGTTGTAAATTTAGACGTTATGTATTATTTAGTAAAATTTATGTCCTTAAAAATATTTTTTTTTTCCTCTCCCAAATTCCTATAATCCCTACCAGCAGACATTAAAGTATCTATAATTCCCTTTTTTTTATTCAAAACCAAAGAAAAAATATATAAAAAAAAGTCAAAAACTGCCAAACCCTCTCCCCCCTCCCTCCAATGCTCAGTGGGTCCCAGTCTGACCAGTCTTGTCAACGGGAGAGGAGAAAAAAAAAAAAAGGTTAAAAAAGTCCCTAGTAAAGATTTTTTCAGTAAAAATAAAAAATATATGATAAATTTTAAAACGTTCTTTCTTAAAAAAAAAATTCGAATAATTTATAATTTTTTATTCTTGTGCCAAAACGTTCTTTTCAAGGACATCTTTTTTCTTTTAAAATAATTTTCACAAACTAGATTTTATGCAACAAATTTAATAATATTTTAATTTTCTAGAGGAAAATTTCCGTTCTTTTGTAGATCAATTGTGAGTCCCATCCCACATACTTGGGGGGAATAAGTTCTACTATATCTTCCATGCCAAGAAAAATTTATGCAGGGAGGGGAATCAATTAGGATGGTCCTCTCCTATTCTGGAATCAGTGCACTTGGGTGGGGGACAAGCCCTCCACTTCCATAGGTGGTGGAAAGAAGGAAACAAAAGGAAAGGAAAAGAGGCGTCCAATCATTGATCCACATGCCCTCTCTTTTGGACTTCATTTATAGGATTTAATATTTCAAAAGTTAATATATATATATATATTCCGGCTCGAAGGTTCCACACATTTCGACACATAAGTCCGCACTTGCACCACATCCATTACCAACACACCACTTAATTCTCCGAAAGAAAAATTAAATGGCGTCCAGGAGGCTCAAACCTGTAACCTCCTCGATAATATGCATCGATCTTAACCACGAGACTAGACATCATTTGCAAATATATATATATATATATATATATATATATATATATATATATATATATATATACACAAAGTTCATTGTATGATTTGGATCTTGTGATGTTAATAAACATCTTAGCATAAAATTTCATTAAGCATGGTAAAAAAAAATCATCTTTTTTAATTTTATTCTTTTTTGTTCCTAGCTCCTATTGTCAAGTCCCGGTCCCGCAAGGCCGATCGTCC
The DNA here is from genome assembly GCA_036927795.1 of Iris macrosiphon. NCBI lineage: Eukaryota > Viridiplantae > Streptophyta > Magnoliopsida > Asparagales > Iridaceae > Iris > Iris macrosiphon. Next base: position 174,108,822 of record JAYESA010000010.1, read on the forward strand.
TAGCATAGACGTGATGTCGAGAGAGCCTAAGTTGCGTCCGCGTAAGGCCAGACATAGAACGGACGGTAAGATAACAAGTTCGCAATGTCGATATAGCGGAGGCATAGAACGAACACAAGCATAATACAAAAACTAGCTCTTTATTGATTATGAATAAGTATTACAAGCGGCGCGAGGCCGAGATTACAAGTCGCTCAAGCTCTCTCTCTCTCTCTCTCTCTCTCTCTCTCTCTCTCTCTCTCTCTCGAAACAATAAAGGCGTGTCAAGTGGCTTACAACAAGTAATGATACATAGACGATGTTCCAACATTAGGTCATGTATATGTACTTCAACTCCGGACGCAACACTCAAAGGCTCCAGAGCGAACTCCACGTCTTAGCGCGCACGAGGGGACACTCCGCACCGAACGAGGTTCTCCCGCACCCTTTACACAATCTGGTGGATTATCAGTACATTGAATGCACTGGTGGAGAGGTTTCTCGTCCGCTCAACAAATCCAACACGTTCAATTAGTTATGTGCACTCTATCATTTTTGTCTTTCTAGTCTTTCCTTAGCATCAGTTTCATGGCAAAGATGTAAAGCTTAACTCGTGTGGCAGTGCGCCATGCAATATGAGAGTAACACGACGATACTTACCAACTTACCATTCGTCCTTCCCTCCCAAAGTAAACCAAGTTAAACCGAGAACGAATATATATATATATATATATATATATATATATATATATATATATATATATATATATATATATATATATATGAAATCAAGGAAAATAGCATATGCAAACACAAGTGTCACAAGCGGGTTCTGATTCAGGTGCACGAGTTACACGAATTAATCGACGTGTTGCAGAAGATTGTTCAAGTGCTCAAATATGTTACAAATGTGTACATATATCTAATCCGTTTAGGATTCCAGAATACTAGGTGCGATGCAATAACTCGCATGCGGATTGTCGCTAAGCGATGGTTACTTAATCTATATGAACATGAGTCGCTGGCATAGCCATAAAGGACGAGTTATAGTCATTAACGAGGATGGCATGCAACGAAAAGTACATGAGGCGCTACATGTTATCCAGTCTAACACATGAGACTATCAGTCTGTCATGCCCAGTTCCAAATATAAGGAACTGGGCCACGTGACATTGGCCAACGGGTACACTCCGATGGGCATTCCAATCTAATGGACCCGTTGGAGTGCACCTAAGGTGTAAAGTATAATGATATAACCCAACATTTAAACATAGGCAATGTAACTAATCTCATCCACATACATAAGAATATGAAACACGTAGAGAAAACAAGTCTACTAGTGTGCAAAAAGAAAATAAGTCTGAAAATGTACCAAATACAATACGGATAGAGTCACACGATGACAAACCAGCTAATACAAGTATTGAATGGAAGGAAGCAATAAGATAAGTAGGGTCGATATCTGCAAACTAGATAATGATACCGGACCCAAGGTGAAGTCACTACCGGTGATCAAGCGAAGTCCTCGGGAAGGATCTCGTCCTCTGATACAAGTCCTTCTCCTGGATATAAACTTGGTCCGTACTTCTCCGGGTAGTCCTCCTCGACTATGCCTGGAAGGGAACCAGGTCCTCAGAGGGACGTAACAAGGTACAAAAATAGCATGCCATAGTAAAACAGAAAGGAAACATGTGGTACGCCGGTGTAATCTAGAATAACCACTAAGTGAGACACAACTTGAAGATATTGTTCGACATATGGGCTTTCCAAATATAAATTTGTAGCTCCAAGGCACAGAGACACATGGTACGTACCTGTAGCTCCAAGCACAAAGACACACAGTAAGTAAGTACTATGACTCCAGATACATGATCTCTACGTAAATAAGGATATATATATAGTGCATGCGAAGTAGCCCAAGCGTCTAGTAACTGTCTTCCCCTCCCAATGCGGTCAACGAGACGCATCCGCAGATCGCTGAGCCTGAACCTCTATCTTAACAGTCTCGTCATACTGAAGTAACTAGCACCTATCACGATCCTATAGTCATCACAGGTTCCGGTCATGTTGACACTATCAGGATACAGGAAGTCTGGCACGATGACAGTGTCTGAATGTGTCCTAGGGTTCCGATGTAATCAAGTAGGTACATAAAGGTATCAAAAAAATATCTAACAATCGATACTAGACGTTACCGACGAACGTCTGCACCCAGATATGACCCGGACGCTAAGTAACGATTTTGATCCAAAGCGCACATAATGTATAGATGAAAAAATAAGAAAAACTGGAACTGAGTTACAGAATGGCAAGGTATACTTGCCTGGATCCGGATGCTGAAGGCGGGACTCCGGTACAACGTCCAAATATGAGGATCCCAAAGTACCTAGAGATGATATATAAATTAATTAATAATCTAGCTCGAAACTATCTAAAATAAGAGATGACATCATGAACTAACATAGATTTTTGTCTTAGTTATAAAACTCACGTCTAAGGTACTAACTAGAGGGTTGACCAAAGTTGACTAGGAAAATATTATGATAAATACGAATCATCAACTAGCATAACGTCCTCAAATAATATCCTCAATCACAAGTATTTATCAAGTATGATTTCGATCATCTATAAATAATGTTCATCCTCGATCCATGCCATCCCTGTAATCATAGACATAAGTGCATAAAACCCAATTTAGTTGTCACTACTAAATACGCATAATGTTTACATACTCGTCCTTAATCATACCATCATCACTACCAAATAAAATTATATTGGTACAACATCATCGAGTCTATACATGCAAAAATACTCAAGTTTGAATTTCTATTCTAATCATGTCATGATCCAAAATAATAAACCAGTAACGCATATCATGTTTAAATTCCACAAATATGTATTTAATTAAATATGGGCTAATCATCAACTCACCTTTCCTAACTCACTACAATGATCATTAATCAAAACATGTATATGACCTAGTATTCTAGAGTGGGGAAGAAGAAATGAATAATGAAGAAGAAGGAGAAAATGTTACCAAGGGGTGGCTGCGGATGGTGGCAGCGGTATTGCTGCGGCTGCTGTCGGTGGTGGTGCTCGTGTCGACAGTGGTGGTGGGGGTGGTACTCGGCGGTGGTAATGGTAGTGGTGCTCGGTGGGGGTGAGAATGGTGTGGAGGTGACAACAGCGATTGATGGTGGTGGTCATGCTGTGTTGGTGTCGAACGGGGGAGGGGGGGGAGATGGTGGTAGTTGCTGGTGGTGGTGGTGTCATGAGGTGGCTAATGGTGGTGAGGTCATGGTGGGGTGGTGTTGGTGGCAGCTGATGGTGGCGGCAATGGTTGTGTTGGCGTGATGAAGGTGGTGGTGACAGTTGCTGTGTTGGTTGAAGGAGGGTAGTCCGGTGGTGATGGTGTTGGCTATGGTGGTGGGAAGGTGAGGAAGAAGATGAAGATGAAAAAAATTGAGGTGAAGAAGAAGAATATAGAGGAGGGGGAGGAGAAGAAGAAGAGTGGGAAGGAGTTCGACTGTGAGAGAGGGAGGGAAGGAGAGAGTGAGGTGAGTGAATAAGGGATTTCCTAGGGATTAGGGCCAGCCACATGGGCATGGGGGTGGGTGTGTGTTAAAATAGGGGAAATGAGTGGTTGTGATAGGGGAGATTGAATCAAGGGCTAGGATTTAACATGAGTGAATAGTACTATGCAAGGGTGAGAGAGAGAGAGAGAGGGTGACCGGCACGTCTCTGCATTTAATGCGCGGAATGATGGCAGATCTTCGAGATACGCCTCTGCATTTAATGCGCAGGATGGGGGCAGATCTCTGTATTTAATGCAAGAGATTTGATTATATCTCCAAAAGCCATAATTTTGGCTAAAACGTCCACATCACTTTGGCACGTTACGCCATCGGGCTATTCTCAGCTATGGGAGCACGCTATACGCTATCTCCTTGGAATACGCCAACTCAGGCCACATTTGCATTGGAGCATATTAAGGCTATTTGGTCCAGAATTCGCTCAAGGCCTCAGTCAGGGGAGGAGGATCAGCTATCTTCTGCGCACACTCGGCTTCTACGCCCACTCGGCTTCTATACCTACTCGGCTTCTACGCCTGCTCGGCCTCTATGCCGGTTTGATAACTCTTTGGCTTCTACGCCAGGGTGACAGTTATTGGCTTCTACGCCAGCCTCTTCTACGTGGGGGATAACTACCTACGTGGCTTTTATGCCGTGATCTTTGCAGCAGTCATACGCATTATCTCTTAATGAGACACGCGTCATACGCTCATTCAAAAGGTCATTTATACGTAGGCAACGGTTATTGTAACCGTCGCGTAAAAAGGTGCTATGTTGTCCACTACCCGGCTTCTACGCCGACTAAGTGGTCACTGTCACCAAAACTCTATAAATAGAGACCTCTATTGACAGAGGTAAAAAGGAGGAGAAAAAGATCAAGAGAGAAGGTCAAGGAACTGAGAGTCAAAGAGTCTTTGAGAGAGAAGAATCCAGAGCTCAGGTAAAGAGTAGTGATCGACAACTTTGACATCGAGCATCCACTCTCTTTAGCAACCTTCGAAGCTGCTTTCTGTCTTCTATGGCACTTCTTCATCATCGTGAGGTCCAAGGGACAAAGTGATCGACTGCAGATCAGACTTCTATAGAAATATTTACCCAGATTAAAAAATTATACTCGACGTCCTCGTATCGGATTAATTGTACAATCTTGTTTGTAAACCAAAGAGCGGGTTTCATATAAACCTCGTTTCCATTTCTTTCGTTTATTATCAAACACAAGATGGCGACTCTGCTGGGGATGTCTTTCTCTTCTGATGAGGAAGCAATTGCTCAACACGATGCGGTATCCGTGGGATCCGTGAAGAAGATCCTGGTCATCCAGTTTGACCAGTCTGCCTACGAAGATATGCTTCGAGCAGGGGGTAGCTCTCACTCTCTCTCTATGTTCAAGACCACAGGAAGCTGCGTAAGATTTGGATGCCGAGGACATCCCCTACCATTTCTGCCGACTCTCCGATCTCTCCGACCGGCCAGGTTGTAGCTGCACAACCTTCACGCTCTGCGCGTAAAACTCAGTCTCCCGTCCCTGACGTGGTTGACAAAACTTCGGATAATGCCTCAGCGCTAGTCCATAAGCCTATTTCGCGCTCTGCGCGTAAAACTCAGTCTCCCGTCCCTGACGTGGTTGACAAAACTTCGGATAATGCCGCAGTGCTAGTCCAGAAGCCTATTTTGTGCTCTGTGCATAAAACTCAGTCTCTCGTCCCTGACGTGGTTGACAAAACTTCGGATAATGCCTCAGTGCTAGTCCAGAAGCCTATTTCGCGCTCTGTGCGTAAAACTCTCTCCCGTCGATGACGTGGCAGACAGAATTTCTGACAATGCCTTAGCGCCAAATCAGAAATTCCAAACGCGCTCCGCGCGTAAAAATACATCTGCCCTCCGCAAAAAAGCAGATGATCCCTGCAATCTACGCAAGGAAAAGCAAGCGGCGGACTGCTCAACTTCTCGGCCTTTACGCCAGCAAGGGAAGAATCTGCCCGCCCTCCGGATCACGCGAGGAGCTGATGGCCGACTGAGGACCTCCTCAGCTTTACGCCAGCCCGAATTACGCCAGGTGAAGTCCCTCAGCGTAAAGAAGGCTCAGTTTGCGGAAAGACAAACTCCTCGAGGATTATCCGCTACTCAGATGGCCAACCTGTTGTATACAGGCGACACAGGGAAAACTATGGTTCCTAACATCCGTATGCCCACTGATGTGAACAGAAGGAACAAGCCATCTTCTTCTTCTGTAAATCCTCCTGACCTGCGTGAGTATCTGATCCAGAAACGCAGGGATAAGGGATCTTCCAGCATGTCTATTACGCCTCCTAGCGAGCACTATTGTAATAGCCATAATTGTAGTTAATTATTGCTATTCAGAAACAAAATGGTCGGTTTTTGACCGGTTGGACTACTCTCCTCTTTCCAGGAAGAAGAGCCCACACATGCATCAGTGAACATGGCTTCACACATACCTAGAGGAAGATCGAACTCAAGACGTCATCCCTCTAGAACTCCGAGCCGAAGGAGATTCAACCAGCTCCTTAGGAACACTGAAGCTGGGGTGTTCCGAAACACCCGTTCGAGGTCACGACAACCGACTTCGTACTCTTCTGATTCTGATGCTGGGGGTCGCCAGTCTCCCGAATCAGATTCTGAAAGTATAGAGTCAACTTCTACAGAGACCTATACTAATCCTTCAATGACACCCAAGGAGATGGGCGTTTATGCCATTGGAGATGAACGCGAGGAAGCTTCCCCGTCTGGGAGCGCTGAGCAACGCATTACTGTACTGGAGACATCTCTGAAAGAAATACAATCCATGATGGAGAACATGCACCAGATGATGCTGACTCAACACACAGCTGCTATGGCTCAAGCATCGGTCCCTCCAACTCAAATACGTGTGGGGGTGGACTTACCACCATCCAACGCGATCCAAGAGCCTGCTCTAGATCAGGAGTCAGCAGTTCCTCCGCTTTCTCACTCGGAGAATGTATTACCTCCCGTTGGAGTCACGATGCAATCAATTCCTCATTACTTCATGGTCTCGCCACCGACTAAAAATTCGATGCAGGCAGTACGGGAGTTGAAAGCCCAATTTGACGTCCTGAAGCACAAAGATTAGCTCAAGAAATTGGGAATCAACCAGCCTTACCCGGCTATCTGGGAAGAGGTCTCTTTCTCTCCTAGATACAAACCGCAGACTATGGCTTTGTTCGAGGGAAAAATATCACCGAGTCAGTACATGAACTACTTCAGTATGATGATGGTGTTATTGCAAGTGAATGACGCCCTTCTCACTCGAGTGTTCAAAGGCTGTCTCTCGGGAGTGGCTTATCAGTGGTACCGTAGCCTGGCGGACAACTGTATTACTTTCTTTGAAGACTTTAAGGCTTTATTCTTCACACGATTCTATGAGGGAGGGATGGACATGTCTATGTCCTCTCTCATCGAAGTCAAGCAGAAGGAAAAGGAGAACGTTCGCACTTTCATCGAATGTTTTCGTCAAGCCACTTTGCAAATGCCTCCCGGAGTTCCAGACTCGGCATTGGTGGACATTTGCAGGAAGAACCTTCTTCCCGTAATCTCGGTGTTCACAGGACCATATCAGTTCCATGATTGGCCCTCGTTCATCATCTCAGCGGTAGCCGCGGAGGACAATAGTCAGAAGGTGCGCGATAATTGCATCATGATCTCGGCCTCTGATAAAGGCAAGAGGTCATCCTCCAACATCGACCATCCTCGTGGTACCAAGGGTAAAGAAGCTCTGGCGATCAACACGTCCAGGCAAAAGACTGTGGCAACCACACAGACGAAACCTGGGACTTCCAGGCCCATTAAAATATACTCTTTCGACGACGACGATATTCCAAGCATATTCGAGTATCTCGTCAAAAGCGGCAAGATTACCCTTCCCGAGGAGAAGCGGCCTAATGAAGTCGGAAGTACTAACAACCCCAAGTACTGCATCTTCCATAGATACATACACCACCCTACAAAGGCTTGTTATGTACTGAAGAGAAAGATCCAGGAGCTGATCGATGCTAAGGCCATCACTCTGCGCAACAGCGAGAAGACGGTCACAGCAAACATGATCTCTCTACAATTTGGCAATCTGCCTCCCCAAGAAGTCCCGGATGGTATTACACCTATTTTCTGGACAACGATGAACATCGTTAATCTTCCTCCAGCTAGAGGTCAAAATCATGACCTGGTACCCCTAACTATCCAGCGAGGCGAGATTATGTGGGTTCATCCGAATTTGGTGCCAGGGATCGAGAAAAAGACTCAAGCTGCTAAGGCTAAGTCTAAGAAGAACTCGAAGCGTAAACCATGTCACATGGTTACGGCATACTCGGCATCAGAAGACGAGGTCTTGGCTACTGGAACCCGTTCAGGGAAAGCTTACCTCAAGGACTATGGAGCAAGTCAGGAAGATGCACCGGCAGACGCTTCAACTACCAAGCCTTCAGAACCAGAGCCCGCCATACCAGGGGCCGGTCCTTCGAGACCAACTTCGGCGGACAAAGGGAAGCAAAAGGAAGTGCGTTTCGATAAACTTGTGAAAAACATTCAAAACAAAGGTTTAGAGAAGCCATACAACTTCGACATCCTGGCCCAATTGGCTAATACACCAGCCAGGTTGTCCATCTTCGAACTACTCAGGCTCTCTCAAGACACTCGTCAAGCCCTGAGTGAAGCATTGATGCAGGCGGATGCATACTTGACCCACCTCAAGTCCCCTGACGAAGAACCCGTGGCATGTCCTCAATGCCACAGTGTGATGGAGGTGGTCCCGAACATCACTTTCACTCAAGATGATATGCTGTTAAAACATAACAGGCATGACAAACCCCTCTATTACACCGGATACGTCGGTTCCATGGAGGTTGACCGGATTTACATAGATCCGGGATCATCGATCAGCATCATTCCTCATAGTCTGCTCAGACCGCTGAGGATTCCTACCAGCGAATTGGCTTACACCACCACTACAATCGTGGGTTTCAACGCCAAAAAAAGCAAGCCGTTGGGAAAGATTCGCCTGAGGATCCAAATTGGCGACCTTAGATCAGTGGCCACATGCTATGTCATTGATTCAGAGGTATCCTACAACATTCTGCTGGGTAGACCTTGGATCCACGACCACAACATCGTTCCTTCGACTCTGCATCAATGCTTTAAATATGTAGATGTCCAAGGAATGGTACAAACGGAGTTTGCTGAACTGAACCCGTTTAAAGGAGTAGAGTCCTACTACTCTGATGCTGTGTTGTACTCTCAGACTACATAGAGGAGGTGTCAAGCGAAACAGAGAAGTAATCCCACCGGGAGCCAGAAGAACCCTCTGCCAAGCAACCTCTGTCAATCAAGGTGAAAGGGTGAACTACTCGTCCAAAAGCCACGGAGCCCATGGCTATCCGCCTGAACAAAACCAGGTCAGAAAAAGGAGATGATCCTCTAGTGATCACTCTGAACCAGAAGCCTCCACCCTTGGTTATCAACCTTCGGCGCAGCAAACAGCCGATTGATGTAAACACCACCGGGAACGTGGTTTCTGATGATAATAAAGATCCTCTTTTCCAGTACATCGACGCTCGAATTCCAAATCAGGAATCCTCTCCCCATGACGATATAGAACCTATAGCACAAAAATTCTTGGAAGCTATAGATTCCTATCATCCGTATATGTGGGAAGTAGCGTCATCATCCAATGTCACCATGACATATGGACCACAAGAGGATTCTATCTTCATTGTCCCGCCTACTTGCAGCAGTCAGCGTTCAATAGTCTTCGGCCGCATGCGCAATGGACCGACTGTACAAGAGGATTCTCCCGACGACGACATTGGTAAAATGCAGGTTCACAGATACAGCCCGCAAGCTTTGAAGATTATGCAAAGTATGGATTATGACTTGAAGCTGGAACTAGGCCTCAACTACGAGAAAAGCAGACGAATGCCGCTGCACGGTGATCCCTACTGTCAACGAACTCGTTTCGGGTTAGGGTATACCGCCTCCCTTGCAACTTCTGAGTCAAACGAGGATATCTTTTCCTCTTCTCAAAACAGCTTGTCGCCCTCCCGCTCATCTCATGCTCTCGAGCGAACATTATCAGCAAATACTGTAGCGACAGATTCCTTCGAAGTAGACGAACAAGAATCTGAACCGTTTGAGAATGACGCTTGGGCTCAACAAAAGGATACACAATGGGAATTCCTCTTCGAGCAGAGAGAACCTCCCACTGAAGATGAAGTTATCCGGATTGATGTTGGGGATGAACTTTCGCTAAAGCCGATATTTATCAGTAACAATCTTTCCGAAGAAGTCTAGGAAGAAATTATCCAGCTGATAAAAGAATATATCGACGTCTTTGCGTGGAATTATGAGGATATGCCAGGTCTTGATCCAAAGGTGGCTACTCATAAACTCAATATATAGCCCGATTCGAAGCCTGTGAAGCAGCACCAATGCCGGTTCCGCCCAGATATGATGGACGCCATTGAAGTTGAAATCAAGAAGTTGATAGCCTGCGGTTTCATCGGGGAAGAACAACATCCCGATTGGGTCGCCAATGTCGTCCCGGTCATGAAAAAAAATAGGAAAGTACGTGTCTACATCGATTACCGAGATCTGAACGCAGCCTGCCCCAAGGACGAGTTTCCTCTTCCCATCACAGACGTCATGATCGACAATACATGCGATTTTGAACGTATATCTTTCATGGACGGATTCTCAGGATACAATCAAATCAAGATGCATCCTGAAGACGAGAAGCATACTACCTTCCGGACGCCATTGGGGGTATATTACTATACGGTCATGCCCTTCGGATTGAAGAATGCCGGGGCTACGTACCAACGGGCTATGAGTAACATATTCCATGAGCATTTACGCAAGAAAGTGGAATGTTACGTGGACGATGTAGCTGTCAAAAGTCACCTCAAGGATAATCACATCCAAGACTTGAAGACAGTATTTGAGTTGATGCGCCGACATCAACTCAAAATGAATCCTACAAAGTCCTTTCTGGGTGTATCTAGTGGCAAATTCCTGGAATTTGTCATTACCGCCAAAGGCATTCAAGTGGACCCTGATAAAGTCAAGGCTATCTTAGAAATGCGACCGCCCCATAATCTGAGAGAACTCAGGGGATTTCAAGGTCGTCTGGCTTATATCCGGAGATTTATATCCAACCTTTGTGGGAGATGTCAGCCTTTTTCCCGTCTCATGAAGAAATATGTATCCTTCGTATGGGACGAAGCCTGTCAGCAAGCATTTAATGATATCAAACGCTACCTCACTAGTCCGCCAGTTCTGGTGCCTCCCATCATAGGAAAACCATTCTTGCTGTACGTTCGAGCGATGAACCATTCTCTGGGAGCTCTTCTCGCACAGAAGAACGATATGGGTCATGAATAGGCTATCTACTACCTCAGCAGGATGATGGTCGGAGCCGAACACCGGTACAATCTAGTGGAAAAAGAATGCTTGGCTCTGATGTTCGCTATCCAGAAAATGCGACACTATGTCACAGGCCAAACCATCCACATCATCTCCAGGATCAATCCTCTTCGAGTATTGATGAATAAGCCAAGTGTTCTTAACTCCCGACTCGCGACTTGGGCGATGTTATTAACACCGTATGATATGGTGTACGTCCTTCAGAAGTCCATCAAAGGCCAAGCGTTGGCTGATTTCCTAGCTGCTCATCCGATCCCGGAGGCCTCCAAATTATACGAGGACATTTCCGACGAAGTTACAGAATGTAATTCTACAATGGAAAGTGATGCATGACAACTATTCTTCGATGGTGCCTCCAGAACTGGTCCCAAGGGAAATATGGTTTCAGGAGTAGGAATTGTCCTGGTTACTCCTGATAAACTCGTCATCTATCGAGCATATTCTCTTAGCGAGCCCTGTTCTAATAATATGGCAGAGTATAACGCTCTACTAATCGGGCTCCAAGTCGCTAAAGAATTGGACGTCGAATCTCTGGAAGCTTTCGGTAATTCTCTGCTGATCGTCAATCAAGTCAGAGGAATATATGAAGTCCGAAATCCAGACCTCATCCCCTATCACCAGGCAACGGTCGAGATAGCCATGACATTCAAAGGATTCTTCCTAGAACATGTGCCCCGATCTCAGAATCTGGAAGCTGATGTCCTAGCCAGTCTAGCTGCAGATTTAGCTATTCCTATAAGAAGGCAGAATTCGGTGATCCTTCTTAACAGAGATTTATTCTGTGTAAAAAACAACTTTCACATAGAAAGCAGCTACGCTGTGAACACAGATCCTCCCAAGAGAGACTGAAGAAGTCCCTTTATAGATTTCGTAGCATACGAAATCTTGCCGGAGGACCCTAAAGAAGTAATATCCGTCAAAAGACGATCATTACGCTTCTATTTTGATGCGTCTTCACAGTGTTTATATCGCCGGACCTACGACGGACTGCTATTGAGATGCCTCTCCGATGACGAGGCATAGCGGATTATCCGTGAAGCTCACGATGGCGTGTACGGAGCACATCAACCCGGTCCTAAGCTACAAGATCGTATCAGGAGGATGGGCTATTACTGGCCTACTATGATCACAGACGCAATAAAGTATGCAAGACAATGCAGAGCATGTCAGGTCCACGCAGACTTTATCCACCAACCTTCTGAACATCTACATCCTACGGTTGCGTCCTGGCCTTTCGAAATATGGGGTATGGATATCATTGGTCCTATTCACCCGTCTTCTTCCAGAGGTCATCGGTTCATACTGGCCATCACGGATTATTTCTCCAAATGGACAGAGGCAATCCCTCTTGCTGAGGTGAAGGCATCTAATGTGATCAGCTTCATCAAGCATCATGTCATTTATCGCTTTGGGATACCCCGAAGAATAATTCATGACAATGGGCCTCAGTTCATCAGCCAAGCGTTTCATCGATTTTGCGATAAAAATCGGATATAAAATGTGGCCTCTACGGCATATAATCCTGCTGCTAATGGTTTGGCGGAAGCTTTCAACAAAACCATTATCAAGCTCATGAAAAAATTTGTCTCTTCAAACAAGAGGGATTGGAATGAGAAGCTAGGAGAATGTCTCTGGGCATATCGCACAACGGTACGAGCACCGACAGGTTGTACCCCATTCTCACGGGTTTACGGGAGCGAAGCAGTTCTCCCCCATCGAAATCCAGATTCTGCCACTCAGGATAGCAGTGGCTAATGAGCTGACTCAAGAAAAGAATGACATGTTAAGGCTTCAAGAGTTAGAAGGATTAGACGAGAAATGCCTCCAAGCTCAACAGCGCATCGCATTCTACCAGGTACTCATTTTCAGATCTTTTAACCAAAAAGTAAAGGAAAGAGTGTTCAAAGTTGGCGAGCTAGTTTTAGCTGTGAGAAGGTCGATGATTCTTACTCACAGGAGTAAGGGTAAATTCTAGCCCAAATGGGAAGGTCCTTATGTGATCGAGACGACTTTCTCAAACGGCGCTTACAGGTTAGCCAAGCCTAATGGAGACTTGTTGATGGCTCCTATCAATGGCAAATTCCTGAAGAGGTACTATGCTTAACCTCCTTTTCTCAAGTGGAATATGGCGAAAATCTCATTCTGACAAAACTACTTCCAAAACGAAACTAGTTGGATTGTATTCTATCATGTCCATATAACCTCTGAATAGATATATTTAACTAATTTGGAACTTCAAGACCTATCACGTCCATATTACCTCTGATAGTGTTTTGTGTACAAATTTTAGCTGAAGCATATTCTATCATGTCCATATAACCTCTGAATAGATATATCCTACTAAAACTTACCGAGAGTATATCACGTCCATATTACCTCTGATATCACTTTCACCCAAACCAGTCATTTATATTCCAAAATGATGGGTCCACAAAGTCAGATGAAAGCCTCTTTATTATTCCCAGAAAGAGCAAAAATACATTGGAAAGTAAAAAAGTACATCATTTGGGAGGAACGGTCAGGTCGCAAATCTGCTGCGCCAGAGCAGCCATTCTCTCATCCCTGGAGTTCAAGACGTCGGCGCGAGCACGCTCCAACCTCGCTGCATTATTGTTCAAAGCAGCTAGCTCGGACCGAGTATGTATGAAACTCGCGTGGACAATACCCGCTTGCGTCAGATTATGCTGGGCGGTCTCCCTCCGATTCTTAAGCACATCTCGAGTTGCTAATAAAGAGACAGCCTCCTCCTTCGCTCGAGCGAGTTCATCTCTCAAGCTGCGGACCCTTGCTGTCACTTCCTCGTAGTCGACTTCGCACTGAGACAGCTGAGGAATGACATACTCCAGTTGGGCACGCTCCTGATCTATCTCCTGTTGCTGTTCATGGAAGAATTTGTCCAGAGATTCCAGTTGCCCAGCAAGCTCTGCAGTCAAGGAGTCGAACCTAGCCTGAACAAGACCGACGATGCTTCCTCGAGATAGCTGCAGATAGTCGTTAATGGGTTGCTCCAAACCATTAACTATCTCCTCCAATGTGTCAGCTACCCCAGTGTCGTTGAATTCTCTGATCGGTACTATCGCCAACCGAGAGGACCTCCTTAGAGCCTCGAAGCTTAGGTTCTTCTCCAACACCATTGATATTAGCATTTTCAAGGTGGTATAGAAGATACTAGTATACTACTCAGTCAGCATGACTAGATCCGAATGAACGCTGGGAGTGGCTGCAATATTGGCAAACCTCCCTCCAGGAACGACCGCAGACGATGTTGCCACAGCCGTCGCCTCCACAGGTGGTGCGACAAAAGAAGATGCGCCAACACCGGACGAAGTGACCGGCGTACTCAAAGGAGGCATTGTCGCAATGACAGGCTCATCCTCCTCTTGAGATATCGGAACCATCTCGGGCGAGCCAGCACCCGAAAGTGTCTCCTCTTCGAAGCCGGGTACCTCCACGTCATCGCCAGGAGCTAAAACAGTGCCAAAAGGCGCGTCAACACTGCCCTCCCCGTAGATGTCTTCCCCTGAAAAGAAGACGAAAGAAAGTTAATATCAACATGATATTAATTTTCCTAAAAAAGAGGTGTAAAGACGACATTTACCCATGGCCGATGGCATATATGTCGCGTCTGCAGCCAGTACAACTAAATCATTTCTTAATGATGCTAGGCAAGCTGTCATACCTGGAGAAAGTGGTGTGTCAACTGATACTGGCAAATATTCTTCCAGGTCCTCGTCAAGTTCCAACCGAGGTTCATCAGCTGGAATCTCGCTGGATGCACTGACAGACACGGCAGGGGTTTCTCTCGATGCTGATCTGGATAAAGATATCCTTATTCGGCTCGGCCCCGAAGGCGATCTCGTACCACTACCCGAAGCGGTAGCAGTGACAGTAGCCTCAAACGAAGATCCTTCGGCACTGCCAGCCGGAATCGTAGAGGGTCCCTATCTAAAAGGCGAGGAACCTCCAATCAAAGGATCGTCCCCGACAGGGGGAGATGCAGGCTCACTTCTAGGAGCCTCATTGCCGGGAATCCTGAGAGGACGAGTAACCGTCTTCTTCTTCCTCTTGCGAGGGGAAGTCTCCTTCGGAGCAGGAGCCCTTCGCTTACCAGAGATTACCAGAGGCCCTGCAGGCGGAGATATTTTACCCCTCGGTACCGCCAACAGAGGCTCATCTGGATTAACGGAATCTTCACCCTCGTCAGAAGAGACCGAGGGTATTTCGACTCTTCCCGCGGACTTGGAGGAGGGCATCCTAAAACTTCCACGCATATCAAAATCGCGATGAAAGGTGTTGGTTGCCACATAGAATTGGGCATACGAGTGGAGAATGCGCAGCTCCGTGGAGAGTGAAATGACGGGCACGGTAAAAATTGCTTCAGTGCAACCCATGATGAAGTATCGCCATCCTCTCGCTTCATCAATAAGTCCGCCCCTGGACCTGAAGCTGGTAACGGTATTGCCCACGTACAACTGGTCGTACCCGAATTACCTGGCAAACTGACTAGGCAGGTAGGGCTCAAAGAAGCAATAGTCTTCACTTCTGTACAGTAAATGGGAAGGTCTAATGCAGACCAACCAATTAAAAGCCTTAGGAGAAAGAACGGTCTTTCTGTCGCCTATATCCTGAAGTCTGATCCCCTGTTGATTGAGATGTACAGAGGGGACAGTGCAGAAAAGCTTCCAGCTGTGACTGAAGCTCAGCACCCGCCGACAGTCTAAAACTGTGGTCACGTTCCAGGAGGAATTCTTATAATTCAGCAAGAAACTACCCCCCGAACTACTGCCAGGGCCAGGAGACATCACTCTGGGGTTATGGAGAATTAACCATCCCATCAAATACAGGTATGGTAATTCTACCCTGGGAAAACTATCGCGCCGAGTTTCATCGGCGAGCAGCCCATCAGTAAGGGCCCTCAGACCAGCTTGTATGCGGCACACCATGGCAGGGAGCAAACCCAGTCTTGCTCTGAACACCAGACGGACAACAGGCCATAGCGTGTTGCGGTGAATACGGTCCGCAGATGCAATCTCGGGTACCACCAGTCGGCGCAGCCATATAGAGAGGAAGCCAGCCAGTTGAGCTTCCTTGGGCAGAGGCCTGCGGCAATGCCTCAAATAACTGTAGGCCTTAGTGCCTGCAGGATATTTCCCTATCCCTTCGTCGAGGATCTGGTCCGGAGCCCCAGCGTCTTCCATAAGATCGTCGACTACCTGAGCACTAAGCACGCTCAGAAGATTCAAAGACTGATCCTTCGTATCCAAGACCTTCTCTGGCTTAGCAGTCCTGGCCCGGTGAAAGAAGAGGTAGGGCGCCCATTTATTGATATGAGCCAAATCTGAGGGCTCATCATAAAAAGCAGTGCAAGCAAGGTAGTGGCACATCAACTCCTGGTACACTGCCACTACCCGAGGGTCTGAATCCCCCAGCTCCCGGTTTGTGGTAACATACTCTTCATATGGAGTATCCCCCATCTGCAGTCTCGAGATCTCTGCCATCTCGTGGAGGGCCAATCCCAACTCCCCCAGTGGAGTGGCGAAAGTCCCGGTGAGCGAGATATATTGCTCCATCAGTGCCAGAAACAGGCTAGAGTTGAGCGGTAACCCAACACTGGTAGCACTCACAACTGCGTACAGACCAATGCCCTCCAGCTCGGTCTGAAAATGCTTCAGGGCCCACTCAGCTAAGCGAGCCCATCGAAGATTTGTAGGGGTGATCCACCCACTTGTCCGAGGGTTCACCTTAGGGTATACTCCCCCGTGCCCCATAAAATTATTGCAAAAAGTCGGTAATTGCAACGGCTGGAGCAGTAAGCTATCTTCACTCGGGACACTGCCCGGGTATAATCCCCTGAACGGCATCACAGAGCCGGAAGGGCGGCTGACAAATGACCCCTGGTCAGATCCTTTCTGATGAAATATCTTCCCCGGCCGGCCGTGAAGATCGGGAGTCAGCGTCCACGACATCCTCCTGGAATGTGTAGCATGGAAGAATGCCGAGATGGGATAGTCCCTCAGCATCTTGGGCAGATACAGAACCAAGCCCCCGACAGGAAAAACCCAGAGTTCTTTCTTGGGCTTCGTCTGGGACTGCTTGTCAATCATGTCCCCGAAGAGAAAAGCCGGCTTTATGTATTGGTCCCCGTCTATATACGTCAGGGGCTCTCCGTTGATCATGTTCAACAACGTTCGCTCGCCTTGAGCCGATATCATGATTCCCCTTCCTTCAGGATATTGGGGTCCAGAGATGGAAAATGTCACGTGGGACAAATCCTCCAGATAGTTGGAGTGCAGCATCCCGGCAGCGGAACCCATCACCTCAGCCAATGGAGACGCATGCAAGTTAACTGCAAAATGCAAGAAAAATACGTCAGTTTCTATACTAGACAATCTTGCAGTATATGCCAAAAATTAACAGTCTGTGCTTTACGCCAAGACTGAAAAAACTTGATCTTCTACGCTGGAATCTCATTCCAAGGCGTAAAGATCAAGACCGGCAGTATACACAAAAAATCTGACAGTCTGTGTTTTATGCCAGACTGCCAAAGTTTGAGCTATTGCGCCGGAATTTTCATCCAGAAGCGTAACACTCAAATTTTATGGTATACGTCAAGTTTTGACAGTCTGTACTTTTACGCCCGACTGCGAAAATATGGAGTTTTTACGCTGACACATTAGAAATGTGGACGTAAAAGATGAAACATCTCTGTGCATCATTTTTCTCGAAGAGGCTATCAGCACAGAAGACCACCTAGCGCGTTCACATACAACATGTGCGAAGGATTTTAGTCATTTTTTTTTGTCCCAAAAGCTCTACCTTTAAGGCCGGGTGCACTGCTCGTCGGAGGGACACGTCGCTCAGAATGAAGCTCGCCTTGCCCGACGGAAGCCGCTCTCGCTTGGGCAGAAGAGCGAGAAGAAGAGTCGGTCTTCTTTCCCTTAGAGGAGGAGATCGGTTTCGGGGCCATTGCTGAAAGCTCTGAATGCTCGGAGGAGAGACGAAGGAGAGAACTCGAACAGTCGAAGGCTTTCTTTTGCAAAAGACGAATGAAAAGTTTTTCTCTGAAAACCTTGGGGTATATATAGAGTTCGGATGGACTCCTCGAATCCTGAACCAAATCCCACATTTAATATACGGTTATGATTGGGGACTACGTCAGCCTATTACTCAGAGAAGGCGGATAGTCAGCGAATTCGAAAAGTTTTCGTGCAAAGCAGATTCGTGGTTTTACGCTAAGGAGTTTTCTACGCTCGACAGCTACAGATCTACGATTTTACGCTCACAGGCTACAAGTCTATGGTTTTATGCCCGGATGCTTTTATGCTCGGTAGCTTTTACGCTCGAGAGGCTACAAACCTACGACTTTACGCTCAGAAGCTACAAATCTATGATTTCACGCTCGATGGCTTTTACGCTCAGAGGCAACAGATCCACAACTTCACGCTCGGAAGATTTCTTTTTCAGAGGCTACAAATCTACAGTTTCTACGCCCGGATGCTCTCATGCTCAGCAGCTTTTACGCTCGAGAGGCTACGAACTTATGATTTTATGCTCATCTACAGTTACAGATCTATGACTTTCCGCATATCTGAAAATACGCAGGCCAGAGTACAGTATATCTGAACAATTCTCAAGGCGGTCAATTGCAAGGGTTCACACAGAAGATACTCCTTCTTGACCTCAAAATATCCCAAGTACCCAAAGCATACAGAGTTCAACATTGAAAATTTCTCTTCTTCTTGGGTCGATTGAAGGTTCATCCAGAATCCAGTCTGAATATTTCATCTACAGTTCAAGATGGCGACTCAGTTTTTGACAGCCATTTCTCGCCCTGTTCCAAAGATTTTTTGAGGAATCACTCTTGAAGATGATAAGTCTGAACAAGAATTCTGTTTATCAGAAGTGACAGTTCAGAATTCTACGCAGCTCCCCATTCATAACAGCAAGACAGTTCGAATACTCGACTTAAATGCTACAGCGGCTTTTTACGCATCGTCAGTTATACGTAAAAGACAGGACGGGACCTAGTACTCTTTCTATCAGAGTCGGCGTAAAGTTATCCAGACTTGTCGAAGCTACATATATTCAGACTTCATCATAACAACATAAGGCGAATAATCATATGCACAGAAGAAGATTTTTATTAGATCATGATTACATATGAGGAAAATCCAGTCTACAAAGGATTTTTTCTTCATGTTTCATGATTATATATGAGGGAAATCCCGTCTACAAAGGATTTCCTCATCGTCGTCTGAAGATCGCACCCAGAATCTGTTCTGCCAGGTTCTCGCATGGGTGGAGATCTTCATCCATCTTCTCCAGCAGTTAGTCGATTTCCGCTACCGACTAACAAGAAAATGATCAATGGCGGGAGGGTACAAAACTGGGCCTGCATAAATTATGCAGATCCCATCCTTCGTACGCCATGACAGATTGAGTTGAGGTATTAAACCCAACTCAATACTCGAGGACAGAGCTAGTTTTTCTGCTCTCGTCCACGAACAACGGGAGAAGATACAGCTTACAAGCTGTCTGGTCGAAGGTGACCCTTCCTCTCTCCTGGACGAACCCCATACAAAGTTGCTGATTATCCCGAGCAAAGGAAGCTATGATATCCTTCCATGATCCATCGTTGCAGAGGACATTTGCTCGAAGATGCCATCTTTTTCGGCTCCTTACATGCTGGAAGAACATGGTCTTCTTCTTCCTCAAGTCGACCCGACGAACTCCGGCCATCATCTCTGTGTGGTGAAAGAAATGTGCCATCATCTCTGTGTGGTGAAGGAAATGTGGGAAGAACAGGTTAACTCCTCAGCCTTTATATAGGCGAAAGAGATCACGCCGAATCCCAACAAATCCCCAATAAATCTGCCAAGAAGTCAGCCTTAAAGAACGTGTCAGACTTGACCGTTTCAAACTTTATTCAAAGCGTTTCAAATTATGAGGAACGTTTCATGCTTCATTCAAAGCGTTTCAAATTACGAGGAATTTAAAAGCTTTGAAGGGGGTCGTGTAGAAGCATGAAAAATACGCTGGATAGCTATACGCAGCATGTTGATGCTGGGCAGCGTAAAAAGATGACCTCAGAGCCATCAGCGTGCAAACATAACTTTTCTGCTAAGAACAGCATAAAATATAAGCTCAAGGACTATCCGCGTAATACAGTATGTCCAGGCTGCTTCAGCGTAAAAATGGTGCTACATCGCCTTTATGGCATAAAACTCAGCCGCTTTCAATGCAGCATTGAAGTATACGAGGAACGCTTCGTATTCCTCGAAATGAACCTGTCAAATCATGCAGTAAACCTGACGTCTGACACCTGACAAAGAGTACTGCACGATTATCCAGACGACGGTTATAATGATGGTGCGGCACAACGACCCAGGCTGTCGTTTAGTGTCATTTCCTTGGTGTAAACTGCTTTTACGCATATATGGGAATACGCTGCCTAGTTTTACACAGGCAGACGTGAGCTTCTTACGCTCCGCAGAAGACAAACAGACTGTCACGTCAAAAGTTGCTATTCGTACAGGGCTCGAGGCACGTCTCTGCATTTAATACGCAGAGTGATGGCAGATCTTCGAGACACGCCTCTGCATTTAATGCACAGAATAATGGTAGATCTTCGCCACGCCTCTGGAATACGCTGCCTAGTTTTACACAGGCAGACGTGAGCTTATTACGCTCCGCAGAAGACAAACAGACTGCCACGTCAAAAGCTGCTCTTCGTACAGGGCTCGAGGCACGTCTCTGCATTTAATGTGCGGAATGATGGCAGATCTTCGAGATACGCCTCTGCATTTAATGCGCAGGATGGGGGCAGATCTCTGCATTTAATGCAAGAAATTTGATTATATCTCCAAAAGCCGTAATTTTGGCTAAAACGTTCACATCATCACTTTGGCACGTTACGCCATCGGGCTATTCTTGGCTATGGGAGCACGCTATACGCTATCTCCTTGGAATACGCCAACTCAGGCCACATTTGTATTGGCGCGTATTAAGGTATTTGGTCCAGAATTCGCTCAAGGCCTCAGTCAGGGGAGGAGGATCAGCTATCTTCTGCGCACACTCGGCTTCTACGCCCACTCGGCTTCTATGCCTACTCGGCTTCTACGCCTGCTCGGCCTCTATGCCGGTTTGATAACTCTTTGGCTTCTACGCCAGGATGACAGTTATTGGCTTCTACGCCAGCCTCTTCTACGCGGGGGATAACTACCTACGTGGCTTTTATGCCGTGATCTTTGCAGCAGTTATACGCATTATCTCTTAATGAGACACGCGTCACACGCTCATTCAAAAGGTCATTTATACGTAGGCAACGGTTATTGTAACCGTCGCGTAAAAAGGTGCTATGCTGTCCACTACCCGGCTTCTACGCCGACTGAGTGGTCACTGTCACCAAAACTCTATAAATAGAGACCTCTATTGACATAGGTAAAAAGGAGAAGAAAAAGATCAAGTGAGAAGGTCAAGGAACTGAGAGTCAAAGAGTCTTTGAAAGAGAAGAATCCATAGCTCAGGCAAAGATTAGTGATTGACGACTTTGGCATCAAGCATCCACTCTCTTTAGCAACATTCGAAGCTGCTTTCTGTCTTCTACGGCACTTCTTCATCATCGTGTGGTCCAAGGGACAAAGTGATCGACTGCAGATCAGACTCCTATAGCAATATTTACCCAGATTAAAAAATTGTACTCGACGTCCTCGTATAGGATTAATTGTACAATCTTGTTTGTAAACCAAAGAGCGGGTTTCGTATAAACCTCGTTTCCATTTCTTTCGTTTATTATCAAACAATACCATTATCACTACCAAATAAAATTATATTGGTACAACACCATCGAGTCTATACATGCAAAAATACTCAAGTCTGAACTTATATTCTAATCATGTCATGATCCCAAACACTAAACCAATAACGCATATCATGTTTACATTCCTCAAATATATATTTAATTAAACATGGACTAATCATCAATCCAACTTCCCTAACTCACTACAATGCTCATTAATCAAAATACGTATATGACCTAATATTCAAGAGTGGAGAAGAAGAAATAAATAATAAAGAAGAAGGAGAAAATGTTACCAAGGGGGTGGCTGCGGGTGGTGGCAGCGATGTTGCTGCGGCTGCTGTCGGTGGTGGTGCTCGTGTTGAAAGTTGTGGTGGGGGTGGTGCTCGACGGTGGTGATGGTAGTAGTGTTTGGTAGGGGTGAGAATGGTGATGGAGGTGGCAGCGGCGGTTGATGGTGGTGGTGATGCTGTGTTGGTGTCGAATGGGGGAAAGGGAAAATGGTAGTGGTTGCTGGTGTTGGTGGTGTCGTGAGGTGGCTGATGGTGGTGAGGTCGTGGTGGTGGTGGTGGCAGCTGATGGTGGCGGTAATGGTGGTGTTGGCATGATGAAGGTGGTGGTGGCAGTTGCTGTGTCGGCTGAAGGGGGTGGTCCGGTGGTGATGGTGTTGGCTGTGGTGGTGGGGAGGTGAGGAGCAAGAAGAAGAAGATGAAGAAGAAGAAGAAGAAGAAGAAGAAGAAGATGAATGGAGTGGAGTGGAGGAGAAGAAGAAGAAGAGTAGGAAGGAGTTCGGCTTTGAGAGAGTGAGGTGAGTAAAAAAATTGGTTTCCTAGGGATTAGGACCGACCACATGGGGATGTGTGTGTGTGTGTGTGTGTGTGTGTGTGTGTGTGTGTTAAAATAGGGGGAATGGGTGGTTGTGATAGGGGAAGATTGAATCAAGAGTTAGGATTTAGCATGAGTGAATAATACTATGCAAGGGTGAGAGAGAGAGAGAGAGAGAGAGAGAGAGAGAGAGAGGTGACCGGTCACATGACCCAAAGGGGGTTTCTCCATTTGATTTGCACCAATAGGAGTTTGACACCCAGTAACCCCTTTGCATTTGAGTCCCTTAAAATTTGGGATTTACAAATGAAGGAGAAAGAGTGAGAATTTAATGTAATAAAATGGTATTTGGTGTTTTGTATGATGGAGAGGATGTTGGGTGTTTTGTATGAGCCTCATGATTTGGTGTGAGGGTTAAGTTGGGGTTAGGTTCAGTCGGTTTCACAAATTTAAATAAAAGTTTGTTATAGGTGCTCTTAAACAAAATGTGAGTACATGGGGTCTCAATTGTGAGTGACACAAATATCTTGGACGGTGTGGGCTTGGTGTTAGTCTTAGGCCCTTTAATTGGTTAGGAAAAACGGGTTGAGTTTGTGTCCCCAAATCGATGGCAACGACATATATACAAGACATGGGATTAAAGAATTAATTTTTGTGACTGGAAAGTTGTGCAATTAAAATAGAGCACAAGGGAGTATGTTTGTGAGTGACAAAAATATTCAGTGCCTAGGTTGGCTTGTCAGGTAAATAGTACAAAGATTTGTTGGGAAGTAAAGGCTATTGTTGTGTTCCAATTATTGTAACAACGGTAAGGTGCACCAAGAGTTTAGAATTAAAGAATTAGTCTACATAATCCCTAATTTCTAATCCTTAATCAACCTGAAGCTAAACCAAAATTCTCACCATATCCAGTCTACCTAAAACTTTGTTGAGGGGGTTTACGCAGTCTTAGAGCGAGAATGGCATGGCAAAAAGTACATGAGGCGCACAGGTCATCCTGCTCGCACATGATTAAGATTGCGTGAGGTTCCGTGTCATTTTCCGTTCCCGATATACGTATTTGGAACGTATTTTATTTTAGCATGGTTGCATGTGCATGAAAACTAGACCCATTCTTTGATTTAACTTGGTTCATGGTTCATTTTGTGGTTGGTTCAAGTCATGAGAACCCTTGGTTCAACCCTCAACCCTACCATATATAACCCAACATTTTCTTTCTCTCTCTCTCTCTCTTCACTTCTTCATTTCTTCCTATCTCCTTTGTTTTTCTTTCATTTTCCATAGGCAAGTACACCTTGCACGAGAAATGGGAAAATCCTCCATATTAATTGACTATTATGTTCTTTGCATGATTTTAAACACTTTTAGAACTTGGATTTTTTTGTTTTGGTGGGTGGATTAGTGTAGATCTAACTTAGGATTTTTATGCGTTTCATGAGTTTTTATTTGTTTTGATCTATTAAACATATATTTTTGAAAACTAGTTTTTGCTACATGATAGAGCTTTCAATTTTAAGCGTTTTGACTTTTAGTTCATTTAATTTGGACTTGAAATGAAGATTTTATGGTCAAAATAAAATTTTGGAGCTTCCGCCATGGCCGAACCTGCTGTTTGGAGAAGACGAAGTCTTCATGCGGCCAGTGAGTTATGCATCTTAGAGAGTGCTATGCGGCCTGAGCTATTTGCCGCATACTGACCAGCATGTGTCCATCTTGTTGGATGCATGACTGCCATCACACAATTATTCTGGAACTAATCATTGAACTCCTTGTGTTTTCACTCGCTGAACGAATGAGAAATTCGCTAAGTCCAAAAGAGCATTATGCGGCCGAGTGACTTATGCGGCTTGGAGAATATGCGGCCACTATTCCTTGAACGCATGACTCTGAACCGTGGGCACATATTTCTATGATTTTATCTTTTCTCTCTGACACTTTATGGCTTGTCACATTCATCACTTCGACACTTATTCCAAGAGAGTGGACTTTTGTCCGGAGCATGCGGCTTGGAGGATTATGCGGCCTGAGATCGTATGCGACCTGGGATAACAAGCGGCATGGAGCCATATGCGTCCTAAGATAATATATGGCCTAGGGTAGCATGCGACCGACAGTCTATGCGACAACCGTCTCATGTGCCAAGTTGTGCATGCGGCTTAGCTATTTTACTTGAAATTTTTTTTTTGTTCTGAGTGGTTGGTTTTGACAATTGCTTGTGATTGATCCTAAGGAAGAATGGACCTAGTAACCCGACCTTGTGCTAGACTTGACCATGTGCTAGAATTGACTATATCATAAGTGACTAACCAGCTATATGCATAACATGAGCTATGTGTCCCAATGTGATAAGGCCCATACGACCAACTGTAAGTTTGGTAATTTGACCCAATTTTTTGTATCCTTGCCAATACAATTGCTACGTGCTACGAGTACACGTGTTATAAATGTGAACTGAGGTGCGACATAACTTGCTAAGTGCTATGAGATTACATGTTTCGGGTTGTGGATCAAGAATGCCTCATATACTACGCGACATGTGATATTATTATATTATTTCCCCAGCACGGGCATGGTATATGGGTCAACTACCAAACCGTGGCTAGGACTTGTTGTTTGTTACATCACGCTCGGGTGAATCCAGTTTGAGTTATCAGGTAACAAAGTGGATTCGTATCTAGTGTGGCCGTACTGCGGTACGACATATAGGAGGATTGATATGTGACCATGTCATAGGATTCCTAACATAACCATAGGATTAACTTAGGCAACTAAAATTGGTAGAGCATTGGGAGGGATGAAACCCCAAGATCGTGCACATTAGCCACCTCAAACAACTGTCATGACGTGCAAGGCTGACCCCCATGGATATTGGTCACGTCCGTACTAGTGGATGACAATATCCGAATACTTATATTATACAATGCATTCTATGTGATCTGGCATGCTAGACTTACGAGGGACTGGTTGTCACGCCCCAGTCCCAAAATACCGTGGGACTAGACACGTGGCAATGGCCAGCAGTACGCACCGATGGACCAACTCAATATAATGGATCCATCAGGGCATACTTAAGCTGTAAAACAAGTCTACGACAATCATGGCACAACTAATCTCATCCACACAAGATATAAAATATGATCCACAGAATAATAAGGAATGTAAATCATCATCTAGTCTCACAAAGTACTTCGGGGAACAACCCGATAAATATCTAGTACAATGGTTCAAATGACCAGAATATAAAGACTGAAAGAAATACTAAAAGCTGAGCATAAACATGGATGCTCAAGAGAAGTCTTCAGCTAAGACCTCGTCCTCGGATGGTGGTACAGCTCCTGGATCGGCTCCTCCTGCTGCGGTCCCGTAAACCTCGGGGTAAACCTGTTCTGCAAAATCTGGGGACAAAATCTATATCCAGGTCCTCAGGGGACATAGCAAGGTACAAAAAATAATACAAGCCAGAATATAAACAGTGCAGCAAATAATGAGATAAGCAGGGTAAGTATGTAACATCTGTATAAAATGCAAGAGAGAATATCAACAGTACTCAGGTTGGAACTACTACAAGCTCTGTGAAGGGGAGCCGGTAGCAGGGGTGTCAAGAGGTGGTCTAGCTCAGCGGGAGACTGAGTAGCCGGCATAACATAATCAACCTGTAGCCTGTGGGTATCTCCAGCAATAGATGGAACAATAAGGGAATACTAAAATAACCAGCTAAGTGATATGCAAGATGAGAGCAGCACTAGAACTCAGGCTGAAGCATACTACAAGCTCTGTGTAGGGGAGCCGGTAGCAGCAGTAATAATGAGTAATGGGCCAAGCTCGGCTATAGAGTCTTGTGCCTCACGATAATAGGGGTGTATATATATGATCAGCCTGTAGTCTGTGTGTCTCTCCCCACCCAATGTAACCACACAAATCATGAACATAACGTCTCACGTCCATGTCCGCGGGGTCATAACTAATGCACAAGTCATAATGTATCTAGATTATAGTATCTCTATATGTCCTGCATCCTATACAGGATCACCACGAATATCTCGGGAAGATCCCGTCTCATGATCAGTGTCCAGTGTCCTGGGTCAAGTGTACTTGGTATGACAAGTACGAGAAGATAAAGTGTCACGTATGTCCATATCTAGATGACATTACCCAACACTGCGTACAGTGTCGGCACCCGACTGATAATCGGACGCTAAGTACGTCACACGGTCCTAGGTTGAGCATGCACAGTAATATATATATAGCAAGGAAAATAAATAACTAAGCTGCAGAGTTTGGCAAGGTACACTTGCCTGATGTTTGAATATCAACTGTCGTCCTGGTATCTGTGGATCCGGTAGGGACTACTCCAAAAGCTGTAATAAATATCACCAACAGTCTCAGAAGGTATCAAACCGCTAGGAACGCCTGTCCTTACGTCCAATTTGGACACAGGGGCAAAAAGGTCATTTCCGGGCCAAAGCGGGTTCCAAAGGTGGGCCCACTTTGCACCGAAAAGCGTGCCGAGGGTAACAGTCTCTAAATGGGACAAACTATGGGTCAAACAACTCTAAATGTCAATACGATCCCAACGGTATGTCCAAATTTGGATTCCGATGAGCCGAACCTAATTTGGTCCAAAAAGTCAACTGTGGGGCCCGCCAATTGGCGATCTGGTCAACCGTCTCAGAAATGCGTGAAAATTGGGTCACAGGACCAGCGTGTTACCACGAGTCCAGTGGCGCAAGTTTCGTCAAAATCTGACAAGCGTGCACAAAATACTCGCGAGTTCCACAAAAGTGGCGACACGAAATTTGTTCGCGGATACGGCCTGATTCCGGCGCGTACAAGCGTCCAAATCAGTCTCCACGAATTTTCACGTGTCCGATTATGCTGTGTGCACCATTCGGTACACTTGGCACAAGGCGGGGCGGTCCCGTTTGGCAGGGCGCGCTCCGATCTCCCACTTTTAGAAAACCGGAAAAAGTGGGTGCGCGCAGTTTTGTGACGACTACAATTTGGTCCACAGCAACTAATAGCACAAAGTTATAATACAAAAATTAAACTAGGTCATGAAATCTACAGGTATCAAAAGAATTGTCGAATTCGGATCTCTGTGGTGGGAGATACGAACTCGACATTATAGGTGGTCATCGCAAGTTTCTGCGATTGCAGAATTCTGTCTGCTCGCGCTGACTTGGGCGCTGTTTTTCACCTAGGGGCACACGTTTTCCGAGGTTGACTATAAAACAGATATTGGAGAGGGTTAAGGGAAGATCATACCTATGAAAACGGATCTGCGTTTGGTCGAGCGAGTCAACGGAAAATCACGCCGGAGCGAAGGTGCTTCGAGTGGGAGATTTCAGTTCGCGATGTCGGCGTCGACGGGATGGTTGGATGGCTTGGGGAGGCTTCTCTGGCTGCGGTGACGGCTCTAGATGGGAAGGGGAAGTCTGGAGTTTTAGGTTAGGGTTTTGGGGAGCTAATGATATATATATATATATGTTATATATTAAGAGAGAGAGGGAGGGATCAAGGGGGGTCCGCGGGTTGAAATAATGGGTCGCGGAATGCCAGGGGTCCACGGATGCTAACGTGAAGGCTTTGCTGAGAAGTCAGCAAGCTTCCCCAAGTAACATAGTAACTATTATTACTATGGTTATTATTATAAGTTTATTATTCTAAGTTATTATTATTATACTATTATCTATTAACTTATTTAATACTTTCTCTTTCTTTCTTTTCTTTAATTAAAATATATATACACATATATTTGTTTACATATATATATATATATATATATTCACACCTAGGAAAATTTATATAATGGGGTATTGTACATCGTTAGGCTAGCAACTGCTCAAGGGGTCTCCTACATGAAATAAATTCCTAAAAATTCCTGATGGTCCCACAAGTCCTCTAAGTGCCCGAACACCTAACATAAAAATTATTAAAAATCTATTTCTCCTATTTGGACCTAATTACTACAATTTAATTAATAATAAATAAATAAAGGGCATATACGATTTTCTGGGAAGGGGTTTTACATTGGTGCATAATATACAAGTGTTATATAATTTCTATGGCTCGGTTAGCCCCGCTAAACAGCTCACGTTCTGAAGATTTCTTTTATGCATCTAATCTGAGATAACTCAGACTCCACAATAGCAAGCCGTATAATTGATTGGTCGTTATATAACTGGACTTGGTTGTGATTGTATTATTCTGTTAGTAGTCTAGGGACATGGATTATCATAGTGTGATGGTTCAACTCTTATCCTTGTTTGGTTGTAAGATTGGGCTATTATGCTAAGATAAACTATGGACCGAAACCATGACACAAAACCTATATTATACCTATCTATTGCTTTGGGTTTTATTTCTCCATTTCATGCTTCCTTTGTGGTACTTATTATTTGGGGTCTAACCCCACTGGTTTTGCATGGCCAGATTTCGATCCAGTTCGAGAGGATCCAGCTTACTTCCCCTTTTCTGATGGCGCGCACCAGGCGGATGGTCGCTGAAGGGCACGAGTGTATTTTTTCTTTCCTGCTCGTTATCATATATTTTACTCTTTTGGACATTTAGCCACCGGTACTTATTAGCCGTAAATCTGAACATTTAATTTTTTATATATTATTATAATTAATCAGACTGCAACTGATCATGGTCATGTACTTTTGCTACTCTAACAGTTTTTTATTTTGCACAGCTGGTTTCCAGAATGTTGTGGCAGGACGTTTGGGATGCCTTACTTCCTTGTCATATATGTTCTATGTTTACTGATCTTTCTTGACTGATTGAGATAATAGATGTGTTGTGTAGCCCCAAGTGACTTATTTGTAGTATGTACCCCCTTGTATAGTTACATTCGTGATCGTCGTACGACGTATAGTTTCTTGTACGGGATAGCTGGCCATGTTCGCCTCCTTATTTCGATACTGGGGCGTGATATTCCGTCCAGATCGGATGGCCCCGGTGTCCCAAAAACCGTTCGCGGAATGAGATTCGAGAATCTCCCTTGTGCACCAAGTTGTCCACGATATGCAAGTCTTGGGTCTTCCAGACTCACAACATGACATGATAATTCTTTATTCTTGTTCTGAACGAGCATTGCTCAACGTGCTGTGATTCTTGCTTTACTTGTTATGATGCAGTCCCCTACTTCGAAAAATGCCTTGGCGACCTAACAGTTCTGAATACTTCCAAGTTCATACTTGCACGAAATGACTATTCAATAGTCTACCGGCTAACTAGATGAATGTAAGACAAGATAGTGTTACAGGGTCGTGGCATGAATCTATGAGACGAGCATAGCGAATATGTAAAACAGACAAGCATTGGAATAATATGAATATAACTTAAGAAAATATACGGCATAGCCATACTTGTAAACATAAGCGATTACGCTAGCACGGTCTAAGGGATAGTCCGAGTAACCAACATTTATACAAGTTTCATTTTTCATGTTTTAACACAAACAATATAAGATGGAATTATTCCCTAAGCGAGGTGCGTTGTATTCTTATTAGCATACAAGGGGTTATCGCCTAACGATCTAACATATATATCCAAATTCTTAGGTGTGCTGATCAAGCAAAGACATGTTCATCGTAGCCACCCACCTGAAAGAAGGCTTGCCTCGGCCTAGCAAGACTCCGAGTGAATCGTTGAAACTCAAAGTTCAAGTGCTGATATGCCGTTTGAGTCATCTAACAGAACTGAATGAATTGAACTGTTACATATTGAGGTCATCTATGTAACTTACTGTCTTGAAGGAACTTTACCGAGGACATTTTCGACATTCTCGACCTAACCTTTTAGCAAAATGTCAAAATTTAGTTATGGAAGGTGCAGTCAATCTGATCCAAATGCGACGAACGTCTCCTAGTATTTGAAAACCGATCTGAATCTTATCGTGAAGGAAAAGAATTAATTACTATTTATAGTCCAAATCCAAAAAGTTTGCATAGTTTTTGATGATATACAGTCTAATAAAAACTCCACAAAAACAAGCCATATAAACTATCACGAATGTACCATATATAAGGAGGATATTCCACTAAAAGTTTGTAATTATTTGTACTAGAACTTTAATTTGCATGGAACATCACTTAATTCAGCTGTAAATTACTACTACTACTACTAAAAATAAAGAGTGAAAATTATGCAAGTCTCGCTTAGATATCAAAGGGATCAAATCCTTTCTAATCCTACTCGACCTTAGAGCGCCCTCATTTCTGGCCGGCAGATCGTGAAAAATTGCGTCGTGGCCCACTTGCATGTCATTTGGTCTCTGATCAACTTCTCAATACATTTGAATAAATTGGATTGTAACCCAAATTCTCAACTTATCAATACATTTGAATTAATTCGATTGTAACCCAAACTCGAATATCCGACAAACACTTGTATAGTTAGGATTTAGATATGGATTATATATTGTAACTTTATCTATATTTTATGTTTATTGCACAGGCTTTTTTTATTTTAAAAATAATTATACTAACATTTTCTATGTTTTATGTCTATTATACAGGCCCCCCTTGATTTTATATTTTATGTAAAAGATTATTAAACTAAGTATCCTTAAGAGTGCCGTTATTGACACTCCTAAAATGTCATCATGCACTGTTCTTTAATTTTTTTTATCATTCAAGTTCCAAATCTGTTTTTGTATTAGGAGTGCATGATGATATTTTAGAAGTGTCAACAACGGGATCATAGGAAGCTATTATTGGCACTCCTAAAATGCCATTCTGCACTCCTCCCTCCATGAGTGCACAAATTAATGTGTAAGAGCATATTTGAAATTTGAATCATAAAAAATTAAAGAGGAGTGCACGATGGCATTTGAGGAGTGTGAATAACAACACATATCTATTCTACTATATAATGCCAAAACTAGGCTTCACCGTGGAAGTTTTATTTCCAAAAATACCATTTACTATATTTACTAATTAAAAAGATTAATTAATATTAATAGGGATATCCAAATAAATACAATAATTGTCCTTTGGTATTCCTAATTACAACAGTTCTTAAATGTATTGAGTATCTAAAAAGGAGGTATTAAAAACTAGGCTTCACCGTGGAAGTTTTATTTCCAAAAATACCATTTACTATATTTACTATATAATGCCAAAAATACCATTTACTATTCTACTATATAATGCCAAAACTAGGCTTCACCATGGAAGTTTTATTTCCAAAAATACCATTTACTATATTTACTAATTAAAAAGATTAATTAAAATTAATAGGGATATCCAAATAAATACAATAATTGTCCTTTGGTATTCCTAATTACAACAGTTCTTAAATGTAATGAGTATCTAAAAAGGAGGTATTAAAAATGGACTTTGTTTAACATCATTCATTCATTGAAAAATGATTAAATTGACTACACGTGTGTTTTAATTTTCCTAATAACAAATACGTGCAAAGCACGTGCTTATATGCTAGTATCCTTAAAACATAAAATAAAGGAAGAGAGATGACGAATTCTGCTTTTATTTCCCCCAACATTCGGAGAATTAGAAGCCGAGAACCCAGAGATCATGGCGGTGTACCAGGAATTGTTATGCCACCACGACATTTGTCAGCGGATGTCGGAGAAGAAGAAGAAGAAGAAGAAGAAGAAGAAGTCATTTGAGGGGTCTTCCCCTCATATCACAACTTGGACCCGCCACCTATTTCCTGAGCCGAAGGAGTCAACCAGAGTTCATGTTCGGGCACTGCGGTCCGAACAGGAAGTGGCTGATTCAATTCGGACGCTGAAGGAACTGGCTGCTGCTGAGGTTGAAGGCGTTGAGGGTTCCTCGGAGGAAGGGGACGAAGCTGTTGAAGAGCTGGGTGACCTCGAAAAGGAGCTTAGCTATTTCTATATAGACACCCACAGGTTATGTGCTAAAACCGTGCTGCTGGGATACTTAATGCTCTGGTTGCGCAATTGCATAGTTCCGAACGGATCTGGGTTCTCATCCTTCCGACCGTGACTAATTATTTTAAAAATATAAAATACATATAATAAATATAAAATATAAAAAAAAGGTAGTATAAATAACACTTTGTCTTACCCGCCCCCTACTTCCAACAACCTAGTGGTGGGGCCCACACACCCACTACCCAAGATCAAATATAAATTGACTTCATTACATAGTTCGAGGACCCTAAACTCCTAAAGCTAATAAAAAAATCTATTTGGGAATTTTTTTACTTTTTTAAGTTTACTTTCGTAGAATTCGGGAAGAGCAACGGCCATGTGTAACTGCCTCCACACTTCTAGCCGCCAGTGCCAGCCAGTAGGCGCGCGCCACGTGGTGCTATATCATTGGCATCCTTTGTTATAATCCTCAGCCAACCAGCGTGCGACACGACAACACCCGACCTCTGACAGTAAGCTGTAATTTAAAAAAAGAAACAAACATTTAAAAAAAGGAGAAATTCTGACGGTTCAAGTTAGCGTCATGGTTATTGCTTGGGGAAAACAAGGTTCCGGTGACGTGACGTGGCGCGATCGAGAGGGCGACACGCAGGATGCTGCAGATGGCTTTCAGCTGATTTTATTATTTATTTATTTATTTATTTTTGTTTGTTAATCATGTTTGCTGGTTACATGTTCGAATAGGATTCCTTCAGAGGGGGCGATGGGCCCACAACGTCTCTTACGATGTTAATGTTGGGACCTTGCCATGGGCCCCATCCATGGATGCCCATGGTCTAGTTCTCAATATAAACAAATTTTGGACAAGGTTTAGAGCAGAATAAGTCATATTTAGAATAATATTTTATTAATCTAGCAATATATTTCAAGGAATAATTTTGTACTTTTATTTGTCCCCTCCAAGAAGACTGGTAGCTATATCATCCTAAGCAACAGACACTCTTATCCTAAATTTAAATATCAAAAAAAAAAATTTTTAATTATTATTTTTGAAAAGCATGCACAATAGGTTTTCAATATGCTCATCGAAATGTAGGATACTAAATACTAGGTTGCTTTGATGTTTTGGCTGTCCGTGCTATATTTTTTTCTTCATCGTTCCTCTTTGCTTTCACAGGTCTTTCAATTCCGATCTTCGATGCTCGTACCGACTTTTCTCATCCTTATTGGTTATCGTCTTTTCGAAACTTTTTTGAATCAACCAAAGAAATATCTATCTATCAACTCATTGGATCTCAACACTTCCAAATCTTTTTTAATGACAATAGAATAATATTTTATTAATCTAGCAATAGATTACAAGGAATCTTTTTTTGTGTCCCCTTGAAGAAGACTCTGAAAGCTATATCATCTTTAGCAACATAGACCAAAGTGCCTACTTTTATCCTAAATTCAAATATCAACAAATTTAAAATTTTCTATAAATATTGAAAAGCGTACGATTTCGACAATATAAGTTTTGAAGATGCGCATCGCAATGTAGGATACTAAATACTCGGTTGCTTGACGCTTTGTCTGCCCATATTATATTTTAACTTCTTCTCCATATCGGAAGTCGTTCCTCTTCAGTTTCGCAGGTCTTTCAATCCCGACCTCCGATACTAGTACCGGCTTTTCTCATCCTCATTGGTTATCGCCTTTTCGAAACCTTTTGGAATTAGCCAAAGAAATACCTAAACAATCGACTCATTGGATCTCAACACTTTCAAAGCTTTATTAATGACAATAGTTAACAATATGGGGTGAGCATTAGGTTTATTCGGTTTCAACCGAATCGAAATAGTCAAAACTGAATAAATCGAACTTCTAAAAATTCAAAATTGAAACCGAACAAAAAATAGCCATAACTGAAATTGAACCGAACGAAGCTGATTATCAATTCGCTTTGTTTAGTTTGACTATTTTTATTGTTTAATGGACAAAACTAAAATTTTTTACTGTGGTTAAATTATATTAAAAATATAATTTTTATATATACGTTTGTTGTATTTTAAAGTTGGACTAAAAGTTAGACTAACTGTTAAATTACTAAAGTTGGTTTTAAAACACATACCATAAAATTGTTTGTTTTCAAAATATATACATAATTATACACAATTTTAATCATAAAATATGCATAAAATTAGAAGTATTAACATAATTGTGTAAGATTTATTTGATTTCGGATTGAAAGTAAAAAAAAATTTAAAATTTGTTAGTATTTTTAAAACATAAATCTAATCAAATTATTATTAATTTTTTTTTTTCAAATCGAATCCCTTATTTTGAAAATCCAATAATGTGCCTTCTTTCTAACCCTAACCCTAACCCCTCCTCCTCCTATTTGGAAGTACATCCCAACAGATTGCACATCCTTGTTGGACTGGACATGACATGATTTTTAGTACTGCATGTGGTGGTGTACTTAACTAGAAATCCATTTTGTCCTCCAATTGGACAAATCAATAAAGGGTTCCCAATCAATAAACCCAATAAATAAATAAAAATAAATGAAAATAAAGGAAAAGCAAACTTTGTGGCATTCATGTAATTGTTCCCGAAACCAGGGTCAATAGACCCACCGCTGCTGCTAAAGCCAGGAATGGGCACCGAGCAACTTGTTGCAACAGAAAGAAAAGAAAAAAAAAAGGAAAGAGAAGAAAACGAAGTGAACCCAAGAGGAAGAGAACCAACAAGAAATATCAATCACTTGTTTCTTTGTTTCTTTCTATCTTTGTGTTATTGTTGTTCATTCATTTGATTTCAAGAAGAAGGAAAATGAAGGATTCTCAAGAATTTCTAGTAATTTCTGAGAATTTTACAGGTGCAAAACTCTTCAATCCTTGAATCCCTTATGTTGTTGACCCCCTAACCTCTTTTGTTAACTAGTCTATCAGGAGGGGGGAACTGATCTGATCTGATACTATTATTAGTAGTAGTAGTAGTAGTAGCCCGCAGCGGCACTTGCGACAAGTGTTGTTATTATCTTGGTGGTGCGGGGAAATGAATTCCCACCGCTACCACCACCACCACCACCGCCACCACCACCACCACCAACAGAATCATCATGGCTATGGGGTCTTCCCGCCGTCTTTCTATAACCAGCACGTGGTCTCCTTCCAATCGGGGGCGGTGGGGCCCGGGATGGCTATGGGCGGTGGGGAGGGGGAGGGGGAGGGGTTTGGAGGAGGAGGAGGAGGAGGAGGAGGAGCGATGATGCTGCCACCCGGGGGGTTCCCCGGGAATTTACTCGACCTGGTGCCCCCCCTCCTCAAGCACCATACCGGGCTGGCCGTCGACTGGTCCTACAACGAGCAGGCCGTTCTGAATGATGGACTGGTTAAGTAAGTCGGAAGCGATTCTTTTTTTTTTTTTAGTTGCATGTTTCTTTTGTTCGAATCACGGAACACAGGACACGGACACGGTCTGAACTAGCCGCGGCGGTTTTGAGCTACCCGCTAACTGAGACTCGGGGACAGGATAGTTTAGATGGGTTCGTGTGGAGAAGGCAATGTGTTGTCAATTTGGCGTAGATAATATCCGAGCTTAGGATCTTGTGGCAATTTTGGCAACTACAACGACGATAGATTGGCGGCGTAGCCAGGATTTGGGTACAGCGGGATCAAAATCGACTAGTAAATTTTTAATCCAAAAAAATAAAATAAGAAAATTTTGAGGAAAAAAAAAAATAGCATTAATTAGTCACAAAATATTTTGATGGCAAAGACATATTATGATAGTTGCATTACATCATAACCAACAATAGTTGTTTACAATAACCTCCTACGAGGCTTCATATTTCAAAAATGTTGCAAGATGTCTTCCTTTTCAACTTTTACGAAAATGTCTTGTTTAATGTATTTCACGAAACTCGGTGGACAACGATGGTACAACGGTCAGCGATTGATGAAGCGTCCATGGATGTGAGATGAGCCGATGAGGGACTCTACTGTGTGTGAGAGAGAGAGGAGGCATCGTGGGAGTATCGAGAGATGGAGGGTTTGTATATTGCGTGTACGTGTTTTTTTAAAATTCATCTTTGTTTTATTATAAACTAACTAAGTCCCTATATATATATTCTTTTTCCTTTTACCCATATATATATATATATATATATATATATATATATATATATATATATATATATATATATAACGATTATGGATTTTAGGTAAACCGGTGAAGCATAAACAGGTCAGATTCATGTTGAGTAAATATTGGTCAACCTAACAATGACCTGACCCATTTGGACTATTAGTTTCAATGCATAAATAGGGTATTCTACATGCGAATATGTTGGAATATTATAAACTTATATCCCTCAACCCCTTGGTTGCGTAGACGATGATGATATCTATACAAACACGATAGGAATACAAAATACAAAAGTTTTTTATATTTAATTTTAGGATATTGATACGTCATGGATATAATTATATAATGCACATATGCATTCATGAGAGAGGGCTCAAGCCACCTCTAGATTTGAAAAAATAAAATAAAATAAAAACTTGGTAGAGGCCCTCATGAAATTTACATGACTATGTCATAGTGCTTCCAAAATGCACGGTAGCACTACCAGGAATTCACCATACTGCCCAACCAAACAATAATTTTGTCATGGAGCTTCACATTGATGTCACAACTGAAACTAGCTATGAATCCCCTCTGACCAAGACTCTTCCATCTACCCTTGTATATATACATCTGATATATATATTAGATGGGTTTTAATAACTATATTTATGTGTGTCCGGTATTCTATTTAGAATCTTTTGCAAAATAAATGTTACTTTCCATATCTTGACTTTGTTTGGAACGACTGCAACTGTGCCAAATCAACTATATCCGTGTTTTTGGGTTCTTTTGGAATCTAGCCAGGTCAGACCATATTCAACATGCATGTTGGAGCCTCGTGTCGGACATGGATATGGATACATATGTGTCCCTTTTGGAAGAGAATCTATGCAATCAGGCTCAACCCTCACCATATATCCGAGGTTTTGGTGTAGTGTTAAGGACTTTAGTATGCCTGTTTTAGTTGTTGGGTGATGTCACTGTTTTCATTTCTCTTATTTTTATGGAAGTTTGTTAAATATTTTAGTTGAAAATGAATCATTTTGATTTTTGACATGATATGATTATTCATAGATCACATAGATTTTAATATTAGCTATTTGCATCTACAAGTATCTTGAAATCATGGAAGAACACAATCCTGATATTATTCACACGATTTTGTTGCATGTAATAATGTTACAAGTGGGAACCAGACCCCTTAACTAATGACTTTCTTACATGTAGAATTGTTTGGCTCATGCAAGAAGCTCCTGGAAGAAAGACCATTACATATGGGGTTTGGTTCCCAGTGTGTCACACTGACATGCTTACTATGTTGTTTGAACACGCTACAACACAAACATGGACCAATTTTGGCATGACATGGTGTATTTCTGAGTATCTGTTCATGTCTGACACATGTCCAACATTGGACACTAGAAACGAAGAATGTGGATTGTATGTTCCTACCTAACATATATTAAGATTAAGAGGTCAATAGTAAGATGCTATGTTAAATTTTTGTCAGGTGTAGCAAACCAAATTGATCAAAAAATCCCTAAGGCGGTTGCCATCTCATGTCTGACCTAGATCACCACCTATGACCATGTGGACCCCATCCCGACTCTCAATGGCGTAGCCACCCCTGACCACATGGTGGTCCCACCTAAAATTGTTTCCTGGTGGGATTGTCTCATCGGATTCATTTTTTGCTTCCTGTATATCTTTTTGTTTTAAGTCTATATATGGGGAGTTGGTCATTTTAGATTTGTTTCCGTCTAGCGAATTCCTTGTGACATTATCCTGTTGGCCTTCTAACAGTACGTGTGGGTGGGCCAGATTGGAACCGAATCCTTTGTCTTGGACCTCTTGTTCTTTTCTTATAGACATGGCATTTCCCAATTCCATTTGATTCTTAAGAAACTAAGTAACTCGTTCTCCATGTAAGAAACTAGGCAATTTTGGCTTGTGATTTATTGTGAAAATACCAATGATGCACTTCATATGAAATTTCAGATTTTCAAATGTGCCTGGCATGATGAAATATATCAAGATAGCAGCACTCCTGTCTGAGAAGACCGTAAGGGATGTTGCATTGAGATCTCAGTGGATGGCTGTAGGTCCCCTAACTTATTATTTTCAATCATATATGTTTCTTGGAAATAGTTTCATTTATTCTTCACTATCTTTGTTATTTTGTATTCATGTGATACATTTGATTCTTGGCACTAGTTTGTTTACTATACTTCATTATCATGATCTTTCTTGTACTTAATGATTCTCGCAGTCATTTTACTCTCTTCATCTCTGACCAAATCATACTGGTCTTTTCTCTTGGCCTCCCCCCCCCCCCCCCCCCCCCCCCCCCCCCACCCACCCATCTCTAGAACTTTCTTAACTACTAACTTCATAACATTTAATGAAAGGATTACAATTCTTCAACAGAAAAAAAAATTGACTTAATGTAACAACTCTTCTAGATCACTAAACTCTTAAAACCCATATTAAGCCACCCTCCAAGGAGATCGTGCCTCAAATAAGGGGAAGTAAAATTATCCTACTTCTAAACTTGTTCCTAAGAGAATCGGAACCAACGGTATACTAAGTTTTGTCCTGACATCCTTGGGCTTTTCTTATGGCTATAAGCTTACAACAGCACTTAAAACAACCCAAAGATATCTATATTCTGCTCGCTTTAATTAGGTACAAAACTAAACCAGATAAATCAGTTTACAAAGATGCATCCAATTTCTCGGTTGAAAACTCCTTGTATGCTTCCTTGACCGATGAGGCTTCATGTGAACTAGAGATCACACTTGAGCTGCTGGTGCTAAAACATTTAACACCAAACTGGGATCCATGCTGCATTCTTTTGGTAGCTGTTCGGTATGGGCTAGGCTTCGCTCTCCGATCCGTTTGTGAAGATTTAAGTAAAGAAAACAAGTTGCATCAGTCAATTACGTTGAATGAGCCACCAGCTCAACTTGGATCAAGAATACCGGTGGTTCTCTTCAGGATATTTCTTATAAGTGTGTGAAGCAACAGTATTGGTGTCAGCATCAAGGTT
Source organism: Iris macrosiphon (assembly GCA_036927795.1). NCBI lineage: Eukaryota > Viridiplantae > Streptophyta > Magnoliopsida > Asparagales > Iridaceae > Iris > Iris macrosiphon. The sequence goes on from JAYESA010000010.1 coordinate 174,148,478, forward strand.
GACAGTCTAATATGGCTCTTCATCAGAATCCTGCTTAGGTTTGGCAGGATCCTTCTATTCTCACCATGGAGATAATGGCCATTAGATATCCCCAACTGAAGAGCCATGGCTCCCCACACTTATAGCATCCATCATAAGTGGATTTGATGTGAAGTCGATATTGTTAGAACATGGAATCAACAACTATATTAGGCACTAGGCCATGTATATATATACAACTACAATCGGACATTGCACGTCACAACCAGTACAGAACTATACAGTAGGTCTAACACCCTCCATACTCACGATTAGTCTAATCGTCCAACGAGAGTTTGACAAGAGAAAACAATCATGGTATCAGAGCTCTATTAGGCACTAGGCCATGGGTATATAGGAATGTATAATTGGAGATTGTCCCCTGTCACAACCGGTATTGGACGCTCTAACAGATATATGTGCCATGGATAACTCCGCTGGGATCCTGTCCTTGAACTTCGTAGTGTGGCAGGTTGGAGGCTTGTTACGCATTTTCTTCCACCTGTCAGCCAATGTGATAAGTTTGACGTACTGATTGTATCCCAGAGCTGTCATGTCTTATAAATTTGGCATCTTCCTGCCAAATAATGTGCTGTGGGAGCTTCTTTAACTCGTGATACCATATTACGCACCAAGTCATAAAAGCCATCGATGTATCTGTGGACTCTCCTTGTTCTGCTCAAAGCACACAGATAATTGCTCATGTTGTTTAGGTGCAAGAACCAGTGTTTCAAGGAGATACTTCATTGCAGTCTATGTGCAAAAAGGTGTGTCCATCGAATAAAACTTCTTGATCTGCATTCAACTAAGTGAAGCTGCATCCACTAATTTTGAGGTTGATTCTCGAGCTTCTATTGCTCACCGAGTTGATGGTACATGAAGGACAGCTCTATGTGGTATCCCCATTGGCATGGCATGTTGCATCCTTTCAACTTGGACCTATGGTCAAATTTATTGCCCCTGACACTCAAGCAGGGATGGGGCACTACAGGGTGCACCCGTGTATCAAAACATTATGTAGTTGTTATTCATGACGGAGTTAATGGTGCCAGAGCACAATGTTATGGTATTTGGTCATAGCCATTATAATAATTTGTGGAGGGATGCTGCCGGACATATAAGTCTTACTATGATTGTTATTGGCCGACAGGGTTATTGGGCAATCATTGTCAGGATGGCCAGCTGGCAATAGGGTCACAATGATGACTTCTGTAAGAGATTTACGTGTTCTTTAACTTTTATAAGAGATGTTCATACTCTTATATAAGTTATGATGGCGTTAGCTAACAACTTCTGGTAGGGTTTATGCAAATACTGATTAGAGAAAGGATTCACATACAAGTGAATAATGTGAATACTGGAAGTGTTACAGAAGGTTCCTTGTTTGACATGATACCATAATAAAGTTTAGGTTAGCTGGTCCGCCCTTTAATGCAGCATGTCTTAATCTGGTACTAAATCAACATTCTTACATGCATAACCGGAAGTAGGTATGAACTATGAAGTAGTTATCTAGCGTCTGTTTTTTCATTGTTTTCTTTCTCAAGAGACACACACGCACACAAACCCCCCCACCAGTATTTCTATTCAGTTCTTTTTTTTTTCTTCATTTACATTTTGTGATTTTCATGATAATAAGCTGGAACTTGTTTATATTTTTTTATCCAATTCAAGGACTGTACCTGTAATCTAACATTTTGTCATTAATGATAGAAGAAGGAAAATGTCAAACGCCGAAAGCTAGAAGAAAATTATGCAGGAAAGAAGATAAAAGATAGAAAGGTAATTTTGTCGACTTTAGCAGACTTCTTAAATGTACTTGTTTATATTAAGAAGCATTTTCTACTGTTATGTACCTTCAAAGGTGTAGTCAAGATTCATGGTCTTGTTAGATGGTTTTGCCTCAATAACTTTATGACTTAAGGCAGCTACTAAGTTTACACTGAAGGGCCCTTTGCATTGATCATAGAAAAAAACGGAAAACGTGAAGTTTATAGTGTAGCATTCCATCAGGGTAATCTAGTTTCAATAAATCTGATATGATCTAACGTTCTTCTAAAGCATTCGGTATTGAAACCTTGTATACTAAAGATGGATGCTTTTTCAGGAAAGGATCGACTCTTCTGCAAAGGCCAATATGCATTTAGTTCCACCTGACAATGTTGCTGCATATTCTTTTATGATGCATCTTGCAAACAACAATAATCAATTTCCCTACGAAGGTTGGTTGTACATTCAAATTTGTCATTTTATCTAATATTGAAAATGAAACCAAATGCACTTTTTGTCTTTACTGCACCATTTCTATGAATTGCTTTTTTAAAATTTACTTATTCAGATTTCTTGCTTTAATCTTAAAGATCTTAGCTTCGTCTACTCTGGTTTAATGGTGTTTATGTTTGAGTTGGCATTTTGCTCTATATGCACTTTATTTTAACATGATGTAATTAGTCTTATCCTTTTTTCAAATAAGAAACACTTCACCCAAAACTAGGCCTGCCAATCGGGCAGGCTGAGTTCTGACAAACCTTGTTCACACTCAGCCCAAATAAATTTTGCTAGGCTCAGGCCCGGTCCCAGCCCATACGGGCTTGAAGATCTTTTTCTCAAAACTCAGCCCAATTAGGTTCACGGGCTTCGGTCTGAATTCGGGATGGACCAATTAATTTTTTTCTTCTCTCCATCAAGCACATAAGAGAGCATGATTAAGTAAGATGCTAATTTCATAGGAACACCTTAATTTCAAAAGAAAATCATTACATAACTTCCAAATTCAAAGTTTCACATGCCAAATACAACAATAAAGTCAAAAGATTCACTTCCCATATAACGACTCTCTTTGTAAAACACTGTGGCTCTTTCACTTTCCATAGAGCTGCCATCTTCTTAAACCCCAATTAAATGGTTAGCTTTGCTGGTAAATAGAGTGCTCAACATGTCAACAGCTACCTTTTACAATTTTCTAAACCACTATGGGTACATGAACACAAAACACCATTCTTCTTCTTCTTCTTCTTCTTCAGTGTTTAAATAGATGTGAATATTTAGTAGGCCAGTAAACATGGCAATAGGTCTATCAAAAATATTATAAATATAAAACCTGGCCGGGCTTATAAAGGGCCGAGCCTGGACTGTACTGTCTGAACTCGGCCCAAATAATATGTTGGGCTTAAAATTATGTTCAGGCTCGGCCCAGCTCACAACCATTCGGCTCAGCCCAAATAATTTTGAGCCAAACAATTGGGACTTCGGGCCTGCCCGACTCAATTGACAGTCCCAACCAAAACCCCAAGGTGGTAAGGTTAGCAGTAACCCACATATCCAAATTACAACAGTTAAGCCTGATGACCAATTAATACAATCAGTCCAAATTTGCCCTTCTATACACCACTGGTCGTGAAAGAATGCATTATTGAGGGGGAAGATAAGGAACCTTCACAGTGACACCAGTTGTGATAAGTGGGATCAAGAGAACGCTATGATATGTCATGGCTGCTTGGGGCATGCCACACATCTACTTACTTACTATAAGGCATTATATATAGAGCAAATTGCAGAAGTTTTATAACCAGGAGCAGAATATTGCTCAAATTTAATGGCTGAGGCAATAAATCAGTAATCTTCGACAAGGGGAGATGTCCATTCTACCTATTATGCAACACTGTAAGGGTTTGTGGGAGAAGTCGGATCACTATCGGATAATCAACTAGGAAAGCTAGATGTTCAAGGAAAATACTTCAAGTAGGTGCAGGAAGATAGTATCAGATTTCTAACTCGAGTCAACCCTACTTTTAAGGGTATAAGGCCCTAAAGTCTAGAGTCTTAAGTCTCTTAAGACCTCCTACACTGGTGCAACAACTACAATCAAGCAACAACAGCAGTGACACACCACTCTCCAGTAAAGATTATGTGTTGCAGCATCGAACTCGAGTGACCCTTGTGGTTACCGAGGAGAGGTATAAAATCCTGGCTGGGTGGTGGAAGATCAGTGGATCGAGCCACGGGGGCATATTATTTCTTTCATTTATTAATGGTGGGAGTTGGGGGACAGTGGGCCCACAAGACGTGCAACGCATCATGCGCAAAGTCCCGTGCGAAATGCATGGCCACAAAAAAACAAAAGATTGTGTTGCGGCAGCTAGGTGTGATGCGGCTAAGTGCTTAGACCAGAGCAGAGCAAAATTATAGACAATTTTTAGTCTAGAAACTAAAAGAAAGTAAGGCTCAAGGTAGTCAAAGGCGCAATGCGCACTCGAGGCGCAAATGGTCCATATCGCCTAAGGCACAAGGTGCACTTAAGGCGCGAGTCCGATCGAAGTAAGGTGCAAAATAAAAAATAATAAAAATATACATAAATAAATGAATTAGTAATGTAAGAAATAAAACTAAATAACATATTAAAACCAATAAAACATGTTAAAACATAACCAAGTGAACTCGCATAACAACAATAGCACTCAACAAAACTAATAAGAATTTGTATTCACCCTACCACACTTTTAGTAAATTTTAGTTTTTCAAGTTCAACTGTAGCAAATTTGGCAACGGTGGAAAATGCTACCTCTCTCCTACTTGTATGAGGTAAGGGCTAGGGCCTTAAAGTTTTTTATAAAAAAAAATACTTAAGGTGCGTCTAGGCACGTCTTTTCTTGGGTGCGCCTTTGGTGCGCCAGAAGAAAGGAGCCTTGCCTAGTGAGGTGCGAGGAGCAAATGATGCGCCTTGCTGCGAGGCACGCCTTTGACTACCATGGTAAGGCTATCAGTTTCCAAAACTTTTCGTATTCCAACCTCACCCTTAAGAGTGTGGGCAGAGAGTTTCAAGTTTTTTTTTTTTGAAGTTTGTATTGTACAAGCTGTACATTTTTTCAGCAAATTCAACATAAGGGCGTGCTTAGAGAAATAGTAAGTGCTAATAGACTGTTCAGGAATATCTACTGTGCAGTCGATTGATATCCTTGTGATCCAAAACAGAGAAAGACAATAACTGTTCCAGCAGCTATTCTAGTTGATCGTACAAGCATAGTCAGGGATCGATTTATAAATCAGCCTGCATATGGAGGCCTTGTTAGTTGGGTTTTAGTTTTAGTCTTAGATCTTGAGTGTACTTTAGTAATTGTATTTGTACTTCAGATAATTTATAAGATGAAACTCCCCGTTACAGAGATGGGTTTGGCTTTCTCAAAAATTAGGTTAACTACAGCTTCTTCTCCCGCCTCTCTCATGCCCTCACCATAATAATCAATACAGCCAAATCATTGACTACACTAGTGTACTATAATGTGCTGTACTGGTAAAACAAGTTTGGGCAGCAACCTTGCTCTCAGTATATTGCTGCCCAACTTTGTTTGTCAGCTGACTGGGTTAAACATCCAACACAACCTACTACTTGGTTAATAAGTACATTATTTACTATTATAGATGCTGTTAGTTCGTATTTCATGTCTCGTGCTATTAGTGTAATCTTATTCTGTCTCCTTTTACTTTTTGTCCTTAACTTCTTGGTCTTTGTTATGCTTATCTCAGTCTTATAGTTGTTTCAATGTTACTTGGACATTTCAACTTTTACATATCTTATCATAGTTGATAAGCCATGCTCGTCCTATCTAAGGTTACGTTTAGCAAAATGAGTCCAGAAAGTATGGGAAGGTTCTGCAAGGTTACCATTACCTCTGAAAATGAAACACTATTTTATGATAATAAGAAGGTTGCTTTGCTGATAAAGATATAACATAGAAGTTTAATGATGTAAAGCATAAATACCTAGGACAAACATTTTTTTTTAAAGTTTAACACATTTTATTTCCTAAATGTTGGCAAGTATGTGAATCACTATTGTATACTGATTTTTCTTGGCACTCATACATGACCTACCCAACTAGAAAGTACAAACTCTATGATTGGGTTTACTTGTTCTTTCAAACTCATAGTTACCAGGATCATCCCCTTACACCACCTCCTCCAAACTGTGTTCCAATCTCATGGCCCAAATGTGGTGGGTTCCTGATCCAGATGCCAAAAGGGCGAGCCATATCTCACAAGGTGAAGTTCAACAACGATATCAATTGAATGGTAACAAAAAGGTAATAAAATAAACTAATTATCAAAATGAAGCATATAAGAAGCATACAAAGTAGGTTGTTGTAGGATTATATACAAATTCTTTGAGATACACACGAACCACTCTAAAATGAACCATAATGTACACTAGTTAAGCCTACCCCTCTCATACTGCATACCAGGGAAAGTAGCGTACATCGTACTGCTTATTGAAGTAACCGTGACCTAGGTAACTATGGCTCAACTTGTAAATATGTAAATAATATTGTTGGATCTCGATTCACAAAAGAATAAGATTTAGTGGTATGTGTTTTACGTGGTGAGCTTTATACTGTTAAGCTAAGTAGTTATACTGATAAAATTTAACAATTCAAATTTTAAATATTGACCAACAAGAAGATCTGTAATGTTGTGTTTGTACTCCTTTGTAACAATCACCATTATATATTGTGGGATCAAAGAACTTGATGATTTATTTCATATAAACTACAGAGAAGCTAGAGATATTTGAGGAATGAATGCTTACTTTATTGCATAAACACTATGAAACCAACTTTTTTAGTAACTACCTTTACCAAGATATTTTGTATATTGTTGCCTAGAGTATGATTGCCTTATTATATAGAACAAGAGTTCCAAGTTACTACCGATGCACTGTCCACATTACTTGGCCAATTCAAAAAATAATAGTGTGGATTATAATTACTTGAATAAAATGACCAGAAAATTGCATAATATCACATTTCACATAAACAATGGCCTGAATTTGAACCTTCGTTAATCATGAAGTCTTAGTTTAATTTCTATTGAAATGTGAATTTCTGAGTTGGTTGGCTCCAGATACTGATCAATAATTTTGTCCACCTTTAAAGGCTACAACAACAACAAAGCCTTCATCCCAAATTTTTGGGATCGGCTTTGTCCACCTATAAGGCTATATGACAAATCGAAGCATTGAAAATTTGAATGATACTGATCAAGTTGGTAATGTGTTTATGCTTGGGCTTAGCAGATACTTATTAGTCTTAAAATTTTCACTGATATTCTAATAATCATAAATGCTTAATTAATAGAGGAAGAAATAGGTCTCAGAGTTCGATTTGGATGCCTCATTTTTTATTAAATATTGTTGTTCTGATCAAGTATATATAACGAGATTGTTTATTTTTTCTTTTTAAGAGATTCTTTGTGCGTGGAGGACCTTCTTATTTCATCTAATATATACTTTTCATAAAATTGAGGAATTTTTATCTTTTTGACAGTTTGTCTTTGTGGCTTCTTGATGTGTATGTTCATGTCTGTTTGTGTTCTGTGTAGAGGACCTGCTTCTTTGATCTGATGTTGCTTTTGTTCTGGACTATCTGTGTGCACTGTGCATGTTTGAAGGACCTGCATATTGATCTCATGTATACCTTTTAATAATATAAAATTTAAATATTCTAACACAAGTATCTACATATGTCAACAGTCCCTGCCATTGACAGTGCAACACAGCATCTTCTGGAAGAAAATATCAAAGTTTTGACCCAGATTTCAGAAAATCTCTCTACATGCAAGGTAAAAAAAACTACACTACTGCTTGAGAAGCTTGATATGTTTTATGTTTCTTTCTAATGTTTGATTTGTGCTACACTGTCATTATACTTGTTGTATCTCCATCTTCCTTGAGATCGTGATCGAACAAACATAAAATTCTTGACATCGTTCCATTTTAGGGCATGCTAGAGCAAAGAAGAGTAGCTCCCAGGTTTATTTGATTTGCATCAAATTTATTTTGGTTGAAATCTAGGCTTCTATGACGATCCTCCATGATACGTGGAACAATGACATAGCCCTAGAGAAATTCCGAGGAATAAGTTAGGATAAAGCTACAATGAGAATATGTTATATAATTCGAAAATGTGCGTTCACTTTATGTTTCATTCAATCCAAGTACACTGTTTAGAATGCTGATAAATTTGATACTGTAAATTATAAGTTTCAACTCAAGTATATTAATAATCAATAGAACATCTAATTTATTGTGAAGGAAGAATTAATATGATAAGCTGCATCTCATATAGAGAAAGTAACACAAGGTAGTCAATGAACTTAATTCTCATGTGATTTTGGAAGACCCTAAGGTACTCGATGCACGACACAACCGCAAAGGAAGGCCCAGAAGGTACCAGAATAAAAGACGGGAAAACTGGAGACCTGCAATATCTGATGAATGACAACCATATGCCCATGCATGTCCAACGAGACAACGAGTTTACGGCATAGTTTACAGTATCGGCCAATACCGATACGGTTTAGCATATTCTGATCCGATACCGACATTGTGGGGCTCTTTTTTAGTCAATTCGGCCAAAAATAAAATGAAATGAAATGACCAATCAACAATGGTGTAAAAGCATAATAAGTTTGTTAAAGCATGTAAAAGAAGAAAACTTATCTATCGTAGTTAATCCAATCGGTAAATGTAACTACTATTTCATTCAATTCAAAATTAGTAAGAAACAACACACGAAATACTTAAAGTTATGCCTAAAAATGTATAATATTTTTTCTTTAAGTTTAATAATTTGTTAATAATTACTTGCTTTCCGATAGCAAAAAGTCCGATACACCGATTTGAAACCACTTATACTGCCGATACTGCCGATACTGATACTCATAGGAAGAGTCTTATACCGATTCCGATACTGCAAACCTTGGTTTATGGTGTTGAGATATAGTAATGTGTGGAAGAGGCTGACTGAAAGGTTAAAAATGACCAAGATGAGAACTAAGCTGTGTTCATGGAGGTTGAGGAACTATCTGAATGCAAGTCTTTCTGAGGGGTTTAGGAGATTGAAGCAAATAGGTATCCTTTTATTTTAAGATCAGGGTTTCTTGGAACTGAGTCGAACAGTGAACAGTGAACAATAAACAGATAAAACAATTAGAACCCAAGTTTTGGGGATCCAAATTGAAACTTGATCTCTCTTAAGGTTTGGGGCTTTGAAGACTTACGTGATAAGAGTTATGGCAGTGACAATTAGTAGAAACTGCTGCAAGACTAATACAAAACATTTTGGCATGACTATGGGAGGCTCAGAAGGTTAGAGAAGTAGACTGCACATATGATAAAAGACCCCAGGAATGCTATGAGTGGATACGAGAAGGTTGTAGGTGACACAGTGAGGAAGATGTAACTAACACACATAAATGATGCAACAGCAGTTGGCTCAGGAGATTACTGCAGCAATTGTGATAAAAGGCAATGCAACTATCATTGATGTATGCTAAAGCCCAAATCATATACATGAAAAGGTATGATCATTGGTGGCATGAATACCAACATAAGTAACGAGAGCTACTTCAAATCAAAACATGACAAGGCAATACTTGCACAAGCAATAATGGTATATTCAGGTTCCACTTGTATATATGCATCTGTGTGGCCTTTGTGGGAATTGAAATAACAGAGTACACGATTAGGAAGATCTACACCATTATGAAATTATATCTTAACAAGTTTTAGTATCAGGTAGAGTTACTCTGTTTATTGACTTGTTCCAGATTTTAGCGTTACTTTGCTGGAAGTATTATTTGCTTTAGAATTAGTTTCTTATTTGCATTAAAATTCCTACTTTTACTAGGACAAGGATTTTTTTTTTTTTTGGCTTTGGGTTATTAGTTGTAGGCTATATAAAGGTCCTAACTCTTGTAATATGAGTTAATGATTGAATGGAAGTATGAATTGTATGAATCGTGCCTCCAAGGAGAATCTTGTCTGAGAGCATGTTGGCTTTGAAGCCTTGAGGAAATTCTGTCAAGCCTTCTTCCCTACCATTATCTTATTCTTTCCTTTATTTACTCCACCAAAACGTTCTTGTCTCCACTCGTTTTACAAGCAGCAACAGTGCATAATTTGAAACATGCAGTCTAGATCTGAAACCTTACATGCCTTTCTCGAACCCGACACCTCCAGTTTCTTCTTTCCCTTCCCAAAAAGATCGGAAGCCTTCCTCTATTGCTCCTTATTCTGCCATCGACCATCCTATACTTAAACCTACCAAACCCTCCATAAGGTCCCTGGACATCTGACTTTAATTTCTCTTACTGAACAGTATGGGTGTTAATGAGCCGAGCTATTCACTAGCCAGCTCGAGCTTGGCTTGCTGAAATGCTCATTGTCAGACCCGCACCCGGGTGTTTGGGTACGAGTGCGTGGGTATGCCCAGCCTACGCCGCAGCGTCGGCGGTAGAACGCTGTCTGGAATTAGTACTGTATAACTAACACTTCATAATATAAAGGAAACAAATATTATACTCAATCACAAAACTAAGGTAGGTGAAAACATGCTATATATATATATATGTGTGTGTGTGTGTATAAAGGTTACAGTACAAAATCTTGTATTCATAATTCATACAACTATAGTAAGTCCGCAAACTTTAACTATTGTCATAACTGGGTCTCCTACTTGCGGCCTTTCTCGATCCTCCAGGAGGTAAAATCAGGCTCGAAGCTATTTTCCAAAAATCCATAATAGATGAGACACAGGTCCTTCTAAGTGCTACCTGAAATATTATCCAATCAGGATTGAACGAGTACAATTCTAATAGCAGTTTCAATACATGATAAGGACTATAAAACAGTAATAGAAAAGTAGTACATGATGGATAAATAAACTGACATCAAGGCATAGTAAGAAATGAACAGGAAAATGAATAAACAGAGAATATGTCATATATCAACAAGGAAATTTATAGTCACTAAGTGTTTTGAATTACTAATTTGATTATGTGATCGACTTAGGGTTGCACAATGGGAGTCGGTTAATTATACGTGAAGTGTATGGTTAGCCTTTGCACAGGAATTATATTTGCACAATATTAGGGTATGATCACATATAAACTAGCATTTTTCTGTCCCGACTAGCATACAAGAATCACACGAATATCATGTATTGTACAAGATCAAAGTCTAAAAACACAAGATATGCTAGTCCGTGTTACTTTGTGTCAGGAATCAAATACAACAATACTACATGTGTTATAGAAATTATCAGTAAGAAAACCATCAGAGACTGTACTCGCCTGGGGTCCAAAGCGGGTGAAACAAGTCAGAGTGTGACGGGGTCCAGATAACCTATAACATGAATACTTCACATTAATTGGTGAAAATATAATTAAGTAGATTTAACCCACTAGATTTCTAGGTTAATTTTATACTATTTTTGGTTTATAGATGGGACAAATATCTATATAAAAACTTAAGTATAAAAATAATGTATATATAAGATATATTTATAGATACATATGTATAGATGCATACATATATAGTAAAAATATATATAGATACACATATATGTAGATACATATATAAATACATAGATACACATATATACAAGATATATATAGATACGTATATAGATACAATATAGTATATATATATATATATATATATATATATATACATATATATATATATAAATACATATATAGATACACATATATATAATATATATAGATACGTATATAGATACATTATAGTATACGTATATAGATACATATATAGATACACATATATATAATATATATAGATACGTATATAGATACATTATAGTATACGTATATAGATACATATATAGATACATATATATGTATATGATATATATAGATATAATATGTATATGATATATATATAGATATAATATGATATATATAGATATATATAAATTACATATATATATATATATATATATATATATATATACATATATAGTATACATATATACATAGATATATAGAACATATATAGTATACATATATAGATACATATATATGTATATGATATATATAGATATATATAGATTACATATATAGTATACATATATACATAGATATATAGATAATATATAGTATACATATATAGATACATATATATGTATATGATATATATAGATATATATAGATATAATATGTATATGATATATATAGATTACATATATATATACATATATAGTATACATATATACATAGATATATAGATAATATATAGTACATATATAGATGCATATAAGTATATGATATATATAGATATATATAGATATAATATGTATATGATATATATAGATTACATATATATATACATATATAGTATACATATATACATAGATATATAGATAATATATAGTACATATATAGATGCATATATAGAACATATATATATATAGATATATATAGATATAATATGTATATGATATATATAGATTACATATATATATACATATATAGTATACATATATACATAGATATATAGATACATATATATGTATATGATATATATAGATATAGTATACATAGATACATATATACATAGATATATAGATATAAATAGATATATATATATATATATATATATATATATATATATATATATATATATATATATACATTATAGTATACGTATATATATATATATATATATATATATATATATATATATATATACATTATAGTATACGTATATATATATATATATATATATATATATAGTATACATATATACATAGATTATAGATAATATATAGATACATATATATGTATATGATATATATATAGATATAATATGATATATATAGATATATATATAAATTACATATATAGTATACATAGATATATAGATAATATGTAGTATACATATATAGATACATATATATGTATATGATATATATAGATATATATAGATATAATATATATAGATACATATATATGTATATGATATATATATAGATATAATATGATATATATATAAATTACATATATAGTATACATAGATATATAGATAATATGTAGTATACATATATAGATACATATATATGTATATGATATATATAGATATATATAGATATAATATGTATATGATATATATAGATATATATAGATTACATATATATATATACATATGTAGTATACATATATAGATACATATATATGTATATGATATATATAGATATATATAGATATAATATGTATATGATATATATAGATATATATAGATTACATATATATATACATATATAGTATACATATATGCATAGATATATAGATAATATATAGTATACATATATAGATACATATATATGTATATGATATATATAGATATATATAGATATAATATGTATATGATATATATATATACATATATAGTATACATATATACATAGATATATAGATAATATATAGTACATATATAGATGCATATATAGATACATATATATGTAAATGATATATTATATATATAGATATATATATATATAATATGTATATGATATATATAGATATAAATGTATATGATATATATAGATATAGTATACATAGATACATATATACATAGATATATAGATATATATATAATATATTATATATAGATACATAGATATATATAATATACATAGATAGATAGTATATAGTATACATAGATACTTAGATACATAGATATATATATAAATACATATATATAATATATGCTGCTGCTGCGCGTTGCTGCGCGCTGCTGCTATTGCTGCGTTGTGGCCACTGCTCGCTGCTGTTGCTGCAGCTGCTACTGCTCCGCTGTAGCTGCTTCTGCTGCTGCAGCTGCAGGTGCTACTGCTGCAGCCACTACTGCATGCTGCTCGATGCAGCTGCTGCTGCAGGTGCTACTGCTGTAGCCACTGCTGCTCTGCTTCTTCCCTTTTCCTTTAACACACACACACACACACACACACACACACACACACACATATATATATATATATATATATATATATATATATATATATATATATACACACACACACTTATCCTAATTAGAGTTATAAAACAAATGAAGAGGAACAAGGGTTACCTTGCTAATATATGGTTGAGGGAGATGAGGGATGGAGAGTGAAGGAGGGTGGGGATGTGTTTATATAGGGAATGAGGGGTCAAGATATTTATTCTGGTGCTTTGACCAATGTGTCCTTAACTAATTCAATTTGGATTTCTCTTCTTATAAAGAGGAATCCAAATTGAATTTGACTTCCTAATATATATATATATATATATTTTATTTTTTTAATGAAGGTTACACTCATGATCAGAGCTTTTGAGCTCAATAGCACGAGCTTGAGCCTAAATTTTCGTAAATATATGGAGCTTAGAGGTGTTGCTCTCAAACTGAATCATTCTATTTATTTATTAATATAAAAGAAATATACTACTAAATCGTCCAATGTTGGCCCATGTCTACCTGTGAAAAAGGCGGTTGACGATTAAGGAAACAAAATAAGGGAGTGGTGGTTGAGTAAACAATACAACTTTGTTTTATATATAAAATATGTACGACTAAGAATATCTCTACTTGAGCTTAAGTTTGTATATAATTGAAGCTCATAAACCTTTCTAATTTTGACGAGTTGCTCTTGAGCTAAGCTCAAGCTTGCAAATATTATTGAGAGAACAGTGTTCTAAAAATCAGGATTAGACGATGCTTAGGTTCTAGTCGCCCAATGTCCTCCTTGGCGTCCACCTAATGTCCTTAGAATGTCCATGTGCAGTATTTGGGGTTTGTGGGCAATTTTTAGCATTTTTTGACCGATTTTTTGTGGAATGTCTAGAACTATGCGGCGGTAGGTGGCAGGTGTCCGCCCGATTACCGCCTAATGACTTTTACAATCTTGACAGAGAAACTTAAGCTCAAGTGTTAGTTGTCATGAGAACCATGAACATGTGTTTGTTGTCATGGTTCAGCACAATGTGCCTAATTCGCCAACCCCCCTATGTCCCACGAATTGGGACGAACGACCCCGAACGGGGTGCGTTCGCGACCCAGGTCGTCAAATTTAGCGACCCCTACGGAGGTGGGGATGCTGCTGCTGGCTTGCTGCTGCCGCCGCTGCTGCTGCTGGCTTGCTGTTGCTGCTGGAGCGCTTCTTCTTCTTCTTCTTTGCTTTTGCTGCTATTGCTTTTTCTTCTTACACTTATTTTTTATTTTATTTTATTTTTATATAGTGCATACTTCTATATAATTGTATATGGTACAAAAGACGACTCAGATAAATACGAACAACGGCCCCAAATAGCGTACCGAATAAGTCTACCCCCACCGCACCGCGTACCGGCTGAGGTACGGTATCTCGTACCCGTACCTGTATCACGTACCAAAGCGACCCACGATCATGGTAATACTGGTTCAATATCCTTAATCAGTTGACACTTGATAGTGTCCAGGAGCAGTATATGGTGACTTGATCAAAAATAGACCAAGTTAATTGACTTGAACTTATTTGCCATTAGCCTTTTGCAAAATGTTACTTTTGAAAGCATATTTATAGCCACGGGCCTGTAGGTAATTAATGGATGTAGAATTTGATCCTACTGCTATATGTGGTCTATTCCTTCCATACTCTATTTTCATCAATTTTTTTGATAATTCTGTTGTAATAATGTCTATCAAGAACGAATATTTTATACAGAGTCCTTATGTTGTTAAGCTACATCATGTATAGCTATCCTCCTGGTTTCATTTCATCTATGTTCCATATTGCTGACATTTCCTGATACTTCATATATTTATTTTCATACATATTTATGTTTATCTAATTTTATGTTCGTTCCTTTGCAGTTAGAGAATAACATTGATCTTTTGTCTCACTCGAGAGAGAACATGGCAACCATCTTAAACAGGTTTAATGTACTGTTCTTTACAGATTAAAGGCTTCAATTTCTTCTGCTTGTAGTTCATGCTAGTCTTGCTGTCAACTATTATTTGTAACTTATATTTCTTTCCAAACAGAATGAGTGAGATGCCTGGAATAATGAGCCAGATGCCTCCATTATCTGTTTCAATAAATGAGGATCTGATGAATTCCATTCTCCCTAGCACAAATCAGGTAAACTTTAATCTTTTTCGTGTAATGGTTTTAAGTCCCTTCATTTGTCATCTACACGCTGGGATAAATTTTAATCCTGATATTAAATATTATACATAGAGAATGCAAATGATGTGCGTGTTGGAGATAATGTCAAAAGAATAATTGCACTGAATTATAACGTTGGAAATCTTATTGTTGTTCCAAAATAATCATGGAGTTATATTCGTTGAAGCTTGGGAAGTTATTTTAAGTGAGGTTTATTTTTTGATTCATACACTACAATTTAGATAGAAATACAAGTGAAGGAAGGGGTCAGGCAAAGCCGACTTTGGATCACAGAATCTACAAAGGACACCCTATTAAGAATTTCTTTTTATCATTAAAGTACATATATGGGAGATGATGCGACATGGAAGGTATCTGACGACGAGGAGGGGAGAAACCCATTGATGGATCAAGGGAAAAAAAAATAGAGATTGAGCAAAGGGGAAAAATAGAGATTAGTTACTAATGTTGGATAAGAGCTAAAAACATTTGTTTGGCCTACTATATAGTGTGAAGTTGTTCAGTTAAATTTTCTATTTCAGATTTCTTAGGTAGAAGGTGAATTCCAAAATTTACAAAATGTAGAGAATATTCTTGACCCAGACCCCCATCATGGGGTTGAACCTGGTTGGATCTCACTTTAGAATTCAAGATAGTAAAATTTGCACCCTGGATATTTTAATATAAAACAAACTTTAATGAATAATGATAATAACTTAGGAAGCTCGAAGACAAAAATTCATTCGATGCCCGTATCATGTTGTTCCGGACACGTATCGGACGTGTCAGTGACATGTCAATGAAGCAAGTTTGAAGTCGAAATAGATTCAAGGATGGTAACAAGGCAAGTGTCTGAGATCCTAATTAGTTTAGTCCTAATGCAAGCTCGCTCGATATAGTAACATAACTGAAGCGATATGATATCACATGCATAGGCTACCACAAAAATTATGTCACGTCCCAGACAAAGCCACGTAGCAATGGCCAGCTAATACAACTCCAAAGGGTATTCCAATCAAATGGACCCGTCAAAGTGCACTACGTTGTATAGTATGAACTCCAACACATAAATCACAATCATAAATACAGATAGATAACTAGATCTCCTTCAAACAAATACAACAATAAACTAAGCAAATGACTGAAATAAGTGCCGGAAAGTAAAGCTATTGAGTATCAAGTCTAACAAGAATATAAG
Organism: Iris macrosiphon; assembly: GCA_036927795.1. Lineage (NCBI taxonomy): Eukaryota > Viridiplantae > Streptophyta > Magnoliopsida > Asparagales > Iridaceae > Iris > Iris macrosiphon. The sequence goes on from JAYESA010000010.1 coordinate 174,165,668, forward strand.
TCTAAGTCCGGTGGAGACAAATTCATTACCAATAGACCGTAAGTAATGCACGAAAATAAGATAATTGGATCCCAACGTCACATGAATCCTAAGCGTGCAGTCCTATCCAAGATCACGAAACTTCTGAGGGTAAGATATCTGAATCCTCTGCTGAAGCTGCTCCTGCGTCCAGTCTTGGTCCATAAACCTCCGAATAAACATGTTCGTCTATGTCTAAAAAGAAACCAGGTCTTCAGAGAGATGTAACAAAATACATAGAAGCATGCCATAGATGTCTAAACCAGCTATATAAATGCAATAGAGAACAACGTTCGACACTTGGACAATCAGACTTAGGGGTACTCGGGTAGCGCTCGTAATTGAGTTGCTATCAAATATCTCATTGGGTAGTGCTCATCTCGAGACTATCAATATATCATCATGTAGTGCTTATCTCGAGACACTATCAACAACTGATAAGACACATGCCCAAGCATCTAGTGACTTTCTCTCCATCCAATGATACTATACGAGTCTCGTCCACGAGTCCAATCGAGGATCAATGATCAAGCCTAATACAATAAATCATCCATGAGTTTGATAGTATAACAAATACAACTATGCCAAGTAATCAACGCTCTATCGCTACATGCTTGGATTACCCCTCCCTAATCTTTTACTAAAACTGGCATCCCTTCGCTAACTTTTATTATTCAGTTATTGCTAATTAAAATTATGACAAGAATTCACTTTCGGATTTAAAAAAAAAAGTTTACAGAGGGGGATTTTTAACATGTTTGTGTGGATATGGTAGACCGGAGGCCCAGATCCAATGGGTAGTCACTGAACTGGAGCCCTAGTTAAACAAACCAAGAGGGATCCGGATTTGGTTTCCAGTCATGTTTCATTTTCTCTTCTTTCCAGTTCTGGGAGGCCTTGAATATTGCAAGAGTTTCTCTAGGATTTTGGGGTAGCACTGGGTAGCACGACCATTTTACTTGTACTTTCTAGTTTCTAGTTATAGATATAATTGGACTGCCTAGTGGTGGTAGAGTTAGTTTTCTCTAAAATCTAGAGCCAGTCACCTCTTGTCCTCGCTCTAGTTTGTACACTATACACGAGTTCTCCAGTTCATGGAATAGGACAATCACTCACAAGAAATTGAACAAGAGAAAACCAAAGTGGCTTTATATATAGTCAACAAATCTTCCGATGCTGGGGTATTGATGGTATTTTGTCTGTAATCATTAATATAGAAGCCAAGCACATGGTTGTGTTTTGAAAACTGTCTCGAGTCTAGTTAAGGATGTCGATCTCACTTTTGTGGTTTCGGCCATCTCCAATTAAACTCTGCCTATTGACAGGTAATAGTGAACTAGAATTGACTATTCAAAAAATTTAAAGGTAAAAACAATGGTTGTAAACTATGCCACAAGGTTCAAAGTATCGGTATCGGAATCGGTATCGGACCATTCCTATGAGTATCGGGATCGGCGGTATCGGTAGTATTGGCGGCTTCGAATCGGAGTATCGGATTTTTTGGTATCGGAAATCAAATAACTATTAGTAAATTATTAACATTTTAGAAAATATATTTTATACATTTATGCATAATTTTAAGTATTTTCCGTGTTATTTTTTAGTATTTTTGAAATTGAATGAAATAGTAGTCACCCTTGTCGATTTATTTGCATGCGATAGATAAGTTTTCCTCTTTTATATGCTTTTACAACCTTACTATGCTTTTACATCCTTACTAATTGGTCTTTTTCTTTCAATTTTTTTTGTCGAATTAATCGGAAAAGAGACCTCTAATGTCGGTATCGGTCAGTATCGGGTATCGGTCAGTATCGGATCGGGACATGACAAACTGTATCGGTATCGGCCGTATCGGATCGGTATCGGCCGATACTGCAAACTATGCTATGCCAATAGTAAAATAAAATAAAATACAATAAAATAAAACCGAGGACTGTGGGAAGTTATTGCAGCACCGAGGAAACATGATAGAGGACATTGGAGCTTCAACATGATCATCTGGAATCCTGGTTAAAAGATTTATCAGAAAATATTTGCTTTAGGCTTTTGGTTGTAAAGTATACCTAGCATATGCATGGATAATAACATTGAATTAGGTAGAATGCACTGTGTTTCATATGTTCCAATACTTTGAACTCGGAAAACAAAAGCAGTCAGTCTCTTGATTAGAATAGCTAGGTCTGTAATGCCGGTATGACAATTTTCTTATAAGAAATTATATTGCTGTTCTCTTCTTTACTTGACATGGATTTTATGCTTTGAAGGCACTTATGTTCGGAACACGAAGCCATCTTAATTTGAAGCAAGAGCCGAGATGCTGAGATCATGCTACCAAGTCGAAGAGCTCATCGACCTGTGCTGATTTTCTTCTGTAAATGCCGCAAAGTGGTGGAGAGTCCTCTCCCTTTGTGTACACTCATCTGCCAGAGGAAGACATTGTAAAGATCTATTTTCAGAATCGGAAGGAAAACACCAATCCCTGGGTAATAATAAAGGACTCCGTCGCCCCCTCCCCTCCCCTTCGGCCTCTGACCCTTTGCATCTCTTCTGTTACACGTGTAAAGTTTATGCCCATGCTTCCTGGGAGAAGAAACCTTAGGAATGAATTTTTCTTCAACATGTTTTGTCAGTGTTAGTTCTCCATTGTTTTGTTTGTTGTCTGTGTTCTTTCCGTACGTACAGTATCCGATCAAAACATATAAAAAATGCTAGGAATAGTTTCTCATCAGTTAGTTTATGAAGTACATAAAATGTTCCTTGAGCTATGAAATTTGTGTACAAGAAAAACTCTTCTTCTCGCTTTGTCTTGCTATATCTTGCTCAAAATCTCGTCAAGAGCTGCCACGATGTTCGTGTAGCATTCCTTCACCGTGCCTGCATCTTTGTTTCTCGCTGCGTAGTCGAGCTGCATGCATCCGTTTGGAAAGGCTCTTCAGTTGTTGAAACCAGAAATGGGTCTGAAACTGCTAGAGAGGAGCTGCTCACATACATACATACATACATACCTTTGTAACATTGTTGAAGAGTTGAGAGTAGAGTTTCCTCAGTGGTGCTCTCTGGCCTCCAGGCTTGCCTTGAATGATAGTGTAGATGTCCTGCTTGAGGTACGCCGAGCTCTCCCGCAGCGCCAGCTGCGCCTCCCTCCACGACTCCGACTCGAGGAAGGGTTTGATGTCCAGAAGATCCCGCGCGTGGCTCCTTACGGTGGCTTCCGCTTCTTCGACAGTCTGGTCCGGGACCGTGAACCTCAACTCGAAGGGCGAGGCGACGTCGGGGCTCGAGAGGCTCGACGAGAGGAGGAGGGCCGATGCCATTGCCGATCTTCTTGTGAAGAGGAGGAGCTCATGGGGTTTGTTGGTTTGTTCTCTCTGGGAGGTTTGGTGCCTGGAGATGGGATGTGGAGAAGCTAGCAGCACTAGTGACATTGGTGATGCCATATCTTTTGCTAGAGATTGGATGGATGGTCCAGAGTAGTAGTAGATTTTGTGCATTGATAGGGAGTGGATAAGGGACTTCTGGGAGGTGCTTTTGTTCCATGGACATGTTAAGAGAGTTCATGTATCAGGTACCACTGCTCACTGTGTATGTATGTAGTGGGAACTTTCTTGGCTATTTTTGGAAGACGGAAATTCTCTACCTGGGAGAAGTATTGGCACAAGTGTCGCAGTATCGGCGTTGGCGACACGAATAGTATCGGCTTGGCCTGTTCAGATTCTTGCAGTATCAGCTGATACCGATTCATATTGGGACGTATCGTATCGACTTGGCCTCTTTATGTTCACTTAAAAAAAACCATGGATACTGCCAGGAACAAATTTTCAAAATGACATGATTTTTTTTTTTCTTTGCCTACATTTGTTTTGAGTTTTACAGGTTAGGATGGGTTCTTGATCTAAAAATTTTAATGACATAATTCCCTCAATTCTTTTATATTTAGAGTTAAAGTATCTTAAATATTAACAAAATTATTTTAAAATCTCTCAAATCCTATACATACCCCTTTCTTATGTATCAGTCAAACTAATACAATCGTTAGGTTAATAACATAAAACGATCCTTCTTCTTCGCTTCCATTAATCTTTTTTTAACTTGAATTCAAGAAGAATCAACCTCTATGTCCCATTTTGTTCGCGGAATCGTAAAGTTGGGAAAAAGAAAGTCATTATTTTTCTATGATTGTGTGTCAAAAGAATTGAGAAAGAAAGAAAATTGATTTCCAATAGAAAAAAAAGATAAGAGAAAAAAGTGGTTCCCTCCACCAACCCAAGAATTAATGTTTCCCACCTTTAAGTATTCACTTTCCCTTTTTGGAATTGAATTCCTTTCCTTTATTTTTCGCGAACCAAACGACCAACTGCCATTAATTTAAATAATTCGTGAATCCAAGAAGAGTTTATTGTCCAACCATTAACCTCCTACCGACTTTGTAAGGCTTCACCAAAATTATATTTCTTATCAATTTTTTTAGATTATTTATGTTAACTATCATTATGTTTTATATTTTATGTTTATTACACGGGGTACCCCTATTTTGAAACTAATTACACGGAGTGCTCCTTTCCTTTAGAAAAAAAAATAGGGATAATTAGTGTTATACCTTTCTATAGAAAGTATAAAACATAGGGGTATCTCATGTAATTAGTTTCAAAGTAGGAATGTCCCGTGTAATAAATATAAAACATGAAGGTAGTTAACATAAATAACCCATTTTTTTAATAAATATTTTTTACCAAACAACTTTTTGGGAATAAGTAAAATACGCCGTTATAAGCAATCCTAAACATAGAGTAGACAATTGATTTTGAGAGACCAAAGATGAAAGTATATATATGTAAGAGACTTACATTTACGTATGGATTATTTACACTAACATCTTCTATATTTTATGTTTACTATACAAAATAGTTTTTTTTTTAATAATTGATACAAGATATCTTTATTGTGAAAAAAAAAGGATGATTAGTTTAATTATTTTTTTATATTATTTTCAAAATAGGAATAATAATATGAATAGTCGTTTAATAAATATAAAACAAGGATGATTAGTGTAAATAATTCTTAATTTGAAAATAGAGACTGTACTTGTATACGAAATTATTTTATTTGCTAAATTTCAGAACCCTTCCCCGTAGTTGATTCTTAGGTCTGATCTTCTCCGGGACGATTCCTCCTCCTCAATAATCAGGTAACAACCTCCTCTTACTTTTCTTCCATTTATTGCGACAATGGCTCCAAAGAAACCCTAATTTTGTGTGTGTGTTTCTATTAATGACTCTAATATTAACTATTTTTGTACAGGGATCACAAACAATCGAATTCCTTATCACGAATTTCACTAAGTGCCATAAAAACCCTAGAAATGGAAATATGTAAGAAGGATTCGTGAGCGCGTTCTAATATGTATTATTACTATGTCAATTGTTCATACTTCGAGATTTTTTTTTTATATATTTAGGATTCTGTTCATTATAAATCCAATTATTTCAGACTTATAAGGTCTGCGGATTTCAAATGTCAAGTCCGAAGCGCATAGGCCTGTCATTAATGATCGTCCCTGAGCTACCTGGGCTATGGGCACCAAGACCCCTCAATTTTTTTATGTTTGTCCGGTCTGGGATACGAATCACTCCTATTACTCCTACTCCTACTCCTCCCCTCCCTCACCAGTGCTATCATTGGACTACCCCTTTGGCGATGAAATTGTGGCGTTTATCACGTAGGTCTTGTTGAAAGAAAATTCTAGATGACCGCTATTATAAGGCTTTATGGATCAAAGTACTGGACAACTAAGAAACAACATGTCCATAAAGTCGGTGTATTTTGTGTTGGTGTTTTTCACTTAGCTTTGGGAGTTTTAGTCCCATATTGGAAAACCACCAATGTGTATATCTCAATTATAGCTTTGCTTAGTATTGGTATATGCACATGGGGTGGTGGTCCATGTGAGTTGACTTTCCTAGAGGGATTAAGTGTTAACTCCATTATGACAATATTTATTTTGTCACCACCTTTGAGAAGTTTTTCTTAGGAGCTAAGCGACTCGGACTCGGACTCGGACTTGGGCTCGGGCTCAAGGACGCAAAGTGGCGCTTTGTTGGCGCACTTAGCACGTCAGCATCGTCGCATGGCGCTCGTGCGCTCCTTTATGCGCGAGTTGTTAGCTCGGACGCATGCTTCGTGGCGCATGCGACCTGGCGCTATGCGGCCAGGCGTTATGCGGCCATGGGTTATGCGGCAAAGGGATATGCGGCCAGGGTCTTTGTGGCCAGGCGCTATGCGGGCTGGGACTATGCGGGCAAGTTTGGATGAGCGAGTTGCTTGTGGAGGGAACATGGTCTGCTTTAGGCGGCGCATGCGGTGCATGATTTTCTGTGCCTTCCGGAAAATGCGGCGCATGCGGCGCGAGCTGCTGCTTTCGGCGTTTGGCGGCTCTGTCTGCCTCTTGCAGCACAACGCGACCGACGGCGGAGGCGGCGCATGCGGCGCGGGCGGCGCTTGCGGTTTTGGCATCCGGATTTGGGGGATCTGGTCGGTCAGCGCATATGCGGCCTGGTGTTTCCTCGGTCCGCATAGGTGCTGAAATCCTCTTTATATAGAGGACCTCCTTTTTCATTTGAGGAGAGAAAACAGATGGACAAACCGAGAACACCAGATCATATGCGGTCCAGAGTGTCCCCCTCCCACCTGGTTTTTTCGAGTGTTTTCGAATGTGACAAGAGCGTTCCAGAAGTTCATTTGTGAACTTGCTGGTTCCTGGAGGCAGATCGTCTGTACGGCGAATATTGCTTTGAGCAACGGTGGTTTTGACCACCCCAGCAAGAAGTTTCTCTTCAGCTTTTTATTTGCTACGTTCTATCTCATTGTAGCATCTGCGAACGTAAAGAGAAGAAAGTTTTACTCGTTTATTGTAATCTTCATTTTCTTCGAAGTCTGTTGTAACCTGTTTTTGGTTCGTGCTTCGTTGGAATCGAGATATATCAGATGAGGAACTCTTGTGTGAATCTCTGATCTCGACGACAACTTGGGTTCCAGTAGAGAGCAGACCTTCGGGGCTCGCAAGTAGTTCTGCTATGGTCCGCGTTCTACCATCTTTGATCCGCCTCGGGACTAACAATCTCAAAGCAAGATCCAAAGCAAGATCCGAAGCAAGATGAAAGAACAACCGATTAAAACTTATCGTCAACAAGTTATCACAAACTTGAGAAGATTGACGGGATACACTTCGAACATTTGGATGAGGGAAGGAGTCATTTGTCAAATGTTGAAAGAGAGTTGTCGGAACCTACCATTTTCCAGGATGGAGGAGTTAGCGTTTGAAGGATGCGCATTCCAGTTGGAAGGAAGATTACAAGATGACCAAGGATTGCAGAGTATGCGCATGACAAGACAGCACAAGACAGTTCTTGGCGGTTGGCAAGACTTGACCGCATGGCAGTTTCTTGGCGCATGGCAGTCTTGCCGCATGACAGTCTCTTGCCGCATGGAAGCGCATTGAAGGTCTTGGCGTATGACAGAGCTGGCCGCATAGTATCTTATGTGCATGGTCGTCTCTGCGCATGGAAAAATTGACGTATGGTGGCCTAGGTACATAAAGGTCAATTCACTGGACAGGACTTGGCACATGGCTGGAATTGGAGCTTGAAAGCAGAACCAATTCAAACCAATATAGCAAGGTATATCTAAACTTGGTTCTTTTGATTACTTAACTTGGTTGATATTATTGCGCAGGTTGAGTCATCAAGCGTAGTTGCTGACTGGTGGGTTGACACTGGTGCATTCGGCCATGCATGCTCTGTGAAAGAGCTGTTCACCAAGGAAGAGCACTATCTTAAAAGAATGTCTCTATGGCGAACAAGTGTCAAGCAGAAGATCTAGGGATCAGAATTTTGATTCTGGACTTTCGGCTTGAGGAAGAGATTGCTCTTATTGAGTTGTGTCTCATCTGACCGAGACATGTCTTTTTCAACAAAGATGTCTAGTTCTCCAAGATGTGGGGGTAAGGAGGTGGAGAGACGTGATGAATGTGTTCAGACACAGGTAGTCAGGAAGCCGTTTAGACGGGTGGCTACAAGTACAGATTCTCTGGAGCTGGTACGCTCAGATATATGTGACTTCTATTCTCCACAAAGGGTCGGGATAAAGTTTATCACTTCTTTCTTCGGTGATTTCTCGGAAAACGCGTTCGCATATCTTCTAATAATCGAAAGATGAAGCGTTCGAGAACCTCATGGACTTCAAGTTTGGAGCTGAGCGTCATACCGATCTACAACTCAATAAACTCAGAAGTTATCAAGATGAAGGGCATTGTTCTTTGGATTCGCATCGTTCAGCTTAGAACATGGAATTGACTATGGAATATGGAACATGCATTGTTCTTTGGATTCATATCGTTCAGCTTAGAACATAGAATTGACTATGGAATATGGAACATGCATTGTTCTTTGGATTCACATCGTTCAGCTTAGAACATAGAATTGACTATGGAACGACATCTTCGTCCTCTCTCAGTCCATTGAAGGTACATATAGGAAGGATGAGCAATTGGCAGTAATGATGATTTCTATATTGTTGTTCAAAGAGCCTTTCAGAATGTCTGTGGGAGAATGTTGCACTTACGATCATGTCCTTATTACCATTCGCCACTTCTGAGGAACTCTGGTGAAAGTCAGATCCTCAGAATATCATTCATATGTGGGGGTTTCAGCCGTATGAGTAGTTTTCGGAGGACCTTACCAGCCAGAGTTGTTGGCACTTTTGTAGAAGAAGTTGTAGTCCCGGAAGGAGTTGTCTTTACGAGACAACATTTGAACCAGAAACTCGAAGAGCAGTCAACAAGAAGAGTCAGGAGGTCGAAGGACCAAAGATGATCTTATCACCTATCATATGGAGGTCGTGCCACTTACCAATGATGAGACGATAAAGACCAGAGACTCGGTCTGCTGGAATGAGGCAGTCCATGAAGAGATTGACCCGATAACAACACTTGGATGCTGATCAATCTGCCTGAAGGAGCTAAACCTATCATATGCTTATATATCTTCAGTAGAAGTAATGGAAGCAGCCAGAACAATTGAGTTCAAGAATAGGCTTGTAGCCTATGGTTTTTCTCTGATTACAGGGGATTGAGTTCTTTGGCACCTCGATGGGGGTATCATATATCAGGATGATGATTGCCATAGCTGCTATTCATAAACTGATTGTTTATCAGATGAAGGAAAGACAACAAGTCTTGGAGGAAGACAGACATAAGAGATTCACGGACAACAGTCAGAATTATTGTCATTCAGGTTTGAAGACAGTTTGCGGGTTGGTGATATCTCAAATACGACCTGAAGCAAATTCCAGCATGTGGCAGCAGAAGTTTGACAAGTCATCTAGTCAAAGTTGTCGTAGGATCAGCGAGACAGACAAGTGTATGTACACAAAGTTCTCTAATAATAAATGAGTCATCTTTTGTATCTATGTGGACGACTAGCTAATCCCAGCTGCGGATATAGAAGTATCACTAGAACAAATATGTCCTTTTGTTCAGACCCAGGACATGGGATTGCGGATATCGTCCTTAAGGATATAAGATAATCCGGATGCCAGGAGGGCTTGCTCAGATACTAGCGCTGTGCATAAAGATCTGATTACACGCTTTGGGTATCAGAGACGATACTCCTCAGGTGTGACATGGAGATGAAGCCTTATCCAAGGGAAAGCATCAGACAATTGGTGTACTCTAGCATCATCAGGTGCATAATTCTAGCTGGAGTACCACCAAGTCTGATATAGCTCTTGCTGTAGGGATGCTGAGTCAGTTCACGAGCAGGATGCGTGTTGTTGAACACTGGAAGCTGTGAAGAGAGTTATCAGAATTCTCAAGTGAACTCAGTGGTATATCCTGCACTACAACAGTTATCCAGATATGATAGAAGGCTTCAGTGATGCCAGTTGGTGCTCAGAAAAGAAGAGTGAAAGATCCACAATAGTACGTGACTTCTCCAGGAGTGGTGCTGCTACGTCGTGGAAGTCGAAGAAGCAGTCTTTACTCAAGGAGTTATATGCACTATCAACTGCAGCATATAAAGCATGATGGCTCTGGAAGCTCTCAGATGATCTTCCTATGGTTAGTACACAGATTCGGGTGATACCGACATACTGTGAAAATCAGGAAGCAACAACAGTGGCATCTATTCATCCATTCAAGGGTTTGAAGAGAACTGTGTGAATAAAACACAGAACACTAATTGAGCGCAGTTAGCGTGGATCATTACAGTGGTTAATATTTGGAGCCAGGTGATTCTGGCGGATCCGTTCATGATAGACCTCAAGGGCCAGTACAGAACACTGAATGAGCGCAACTAGCATGGATTATTATAGTGGTTAATGTTCAGAGCCAGGTGATTCTGGCCGATCCGTTCATGATAGGCCTCAAGGGACAGTACAGAACACTGAATGAGCGCAACTAGCGTGGACCATTACGGTGGCTAAAAGATCGGAGTCAGGTAAATCTGACGGATCCGTTCATAATAGGCCTCAAGCACCAGCTGATCGTAAGAACTATAAAGGAGCGTAGTACTCCATGCTACCGTGGGACGACACCACCATGAGGTACCTCGACAGGGTAAAGCCTCGGCTTCGGGCCATGTTACAGCGGCAGTAGCATCACATGTAGTCAGCGTCAAGCACTATGGAAGAGCGTAGTTCTTCATGTTACTGTGGGGTGACACCACCATGACGTATCTTGATAGGGTAAAGCCTCGGCTGCGGGCCATATCACAGCGGCAATAACACCGCACATAGTCAAGGACACAGCAGATATGTGCTTGTAGGACCTCTGATATTGAGTCTGCAATCCTACCATTTAGTTTTATGCTATTGATTTAAAGAAAAATTTACCAGGCATCTAGCTATTGGTTCAAGGAAGGACCATTGACCAGGAGAATATCAGGTACAATAGGTAGTCCTCAGGGACATTGTAGGATATGTACCCGGAACCACTGTGGTCTACTATTTGTTCTTGATCAGAATATTTCATGTGGGAGGATGGCTCGGGCAGAGTGAATGTCCGGCGTGCGTTGCAGGAAGCACGAGTAGTTCAGCACTACAAGAGACTTGTATCTCATGCTACAGTGGCGTGACACCACACGAGGGAGTGAACCTCGGCTTCGGGTCATGTCACAGCGGCGGTAGCACCGCACATATGCATGTGGCCTAATGCTGAAAGGAGATAGAGAGTAGTAGTACATCACTACAAAGAGGCCTGTGATCTCATGCTACAGTGGGTGACACCACATGAGGGAGTGAACCTTGACTTCGAGCCATGTCACATCGGCGTAGCACCGCACGGAAGCGCAAGGCTTCATGCTGAGATGTAGTACAACACTACTAAGAGGCTGGTGACCTTATGCTACAGTGGGTGACACCACATGAATGAGTGAACCTCGGATTTGAGCTATGTCACAGCGGCGTAGCACCGCACAAGAGCGCAAGGCTCCATGCTGTGTGTACTAATGACACTACTAAGAGGCATACGCCCAGGAGCGCAAGGCTCCATGCTGTGTGTAGTAATGACACTACTAAGAGGCATGTGTCCTCATGCTACAGTGGTATGACACCACAAGACGGGGATCCTCGGCCTTGGGCGGCCATGTCATTGCGGCGTAGCACCGCACAGAAGCGCAAGGCTTCATGTCGGATAATAAACTCTCTATAGTGGAAGAACTCACCTAAGTGTATGGATAGAGATGTAGGCCGTCTCTTGAGAGAAAGCTTGTAGACGTCCAAGATACATACACTGAGACCAGGTCAGCACATGGCCTTTAACGTGCGATCGGATGGCGCAACTGAGGTCATTGTGTGAGTGGGGAGGATAGCAGCTATGGTGCAGAATTTAAGGCCTAGTCCATTCTTGTATCTTACTATTGTTTGACCTATGCGGGAAGATTCAAGTCGTCGGCGACATCTATCCTAATGCATGATGACAGTCACTGTGAGGAACGTTCGACCATATATTGTGATATATGTGGGAGATTGTTGGTGCTTTACACTTGGCTATGGAAGTTTTAGTCCCACATTGAAAAACCACAAATGTGTATATCTCAATATATAGCTTTTCTTAGTATTGGTATATGCACATAGGGTGATGGCCCGTGTGGGTTGACTTTCCTAGAGAGATTAAGTGTGAACTCCATTATGACAATCTTTATTTTGTCACCACCTTTGGGAAGTTTTTCTTAGGAGCTAAGTCCCGCAGGGGCTTAGCGATTCGGAGTCGGACTCGGATTTGGGCTCAAGGACGCAAAGTGGCGCTTTGTTGGCGCACTTTATACTTAGCCCGTCAACATCGTCGCATTACGTTCGTGCGCTCCTTTATGCACGAGTTGCATGCACAGTTGCTAGCTCGGGCGCATGCTTCGTGGCGCATGCGACCTAGCGCTATGCGGCCAGGGATTATGCGGCCTGGCGCTATGCGGTCAGGGGTTATGCGGCAAGGCGCAATGCGGCAATGCGGCCAGGGTCTTTGTGGCCAGCCACTATGCGGCCTGGCGTTATGCGGCTAGGTTTGGATGAGCGAGTTGCCTGTGGAGGGGACATGGTCTGCTTTAGGCGGCGTATGATTTTTTGTGCCTTCCGAAAAATGCGACGCAAGCAGCTGTTTTCGGCGTTTAGCGGCTCTGTTTGCCTCGTGCAATACAACACGACCGGCGGTGGAGGCGGCGCATGAGACTTTGGCACCCGGATTGGGGGATCTGGTCGGTCGACGCATATGCGGTATGGTGTTTCCTCATGCCGCATATGTGCTGAAATACTCTTTATATAGAGGACCTCCTTTTTCATTTGAGGAGAGAAAACAGATGGAAAAACCGAGAATACCAGATCATATGCAGTCCAGAGTTTTCCTCTCCCACCTGGTGTTTTCGAGTGTTTTCGAAAGTGACAAGAGCGTTCCAGAAGTACATTTGTGAACTTGCTGGTTCCTGGGGGCAGATCGTCTGTACGGCGAATATTGCTTTGAGCGACAGTGGTTTTAACCACCCCAGCAAGGAGCTTCTTTTCAGATTTTTCTTTGCTACGTTCTATCTCATTGTAGCGTCTGCGAACGTAAAGAGAAGAACGTTTTACTCGTTGCTTGTTGTAATCTTCATTTTCTTCGAAGTCTGTTGTAACATGTTCTTGGTTCGTGCTTCGTTGGAATCGAGATATATCAGATAAGGAACTCTTTGTCATGTCCCGATCTCCCGCAGGCAAATCGGCCGTTCCCGCTAGGCGAGAATCACCGTGCCAGCGCTCTCGCGGAACGATCGCTTTGACCCATCCGGACGTGATGCCGCACGAGCGTGAGCCACGCCCGTGTAAGGCCGTGGTTCATTGGCTGGCGGTAAGAGTTCTAAGCCACAGAGTCACACAGATTGTCCGAGTGCAGCGGAGTCATGAACGCATAGGCGATCGGTAACAAGTTCACTGAGTCAACAATAGCGGAAGCATTTAATAACACAAGTTGAAGTAAAACAAGCTCTTTATTGATATAAACAAGTGTTACAGGCGGCGCTTGGCCGAGATTACAATTCGCTCAGATCTCTCTCTCTGAAACAGTAAAAGCGTACAAAGTGGCTACATTTGTGGAATGATTGTACAGGCGATATACAGGCGATGTTCCGATATGTTCCAACATTATGTCTTGTATATGTGCTTCAGTTCCGGACGCAGCGCTCCAAGGCTTCAGAGTGAACTCCTAGCCTTAGCACGCACGAAGGAGGCATCCGCACCGAACGAGGTTCTCCCGCACCCTGCAAACGATCTGGTGGATTATCAGTACATTGAATGCACTGGTGGGGAGGCTACTCGTCCGCTCGACAAATCCAAACACGTAATATAGGTTCTGTGCACCAACTATTATGTTGTCTTTCTAGTTGCCTTAGGATCAGTTTCATGGCAATATTGAATAGCCTAACTCGTGTGGCAGTGCGCCGTGCGATATAGGAGGAAACACGACGAGACTTACCAACTTACCGATTTGTCCTTCCCTGTCCAAGGCAAACCAAGTTAATTTAAGCACGAGCATTCACAATGAAAACCAAGTTAACAACATATGCAAACACGAGTGTTGTTATATCATAATCGTTCAGGTGTTCAGTTCTTTTGACGCGATGCAATGACTCGCACGCGGATAGCCGCTAAGCGAGGATGACTTATCTATATGAACGTTTGTCGCTGGCATAGCCATAAAGGACCTTAGTCATTGACAGGAATGGAATGCAACGAAAGTACGTGGTGCGCTACAAGCCATCCCGCCAATCACGTGAGACTAATACGTTAAGTTCCATCCGGATCGGATCAGCTCCGGTGACCGCTCGTGGAACGAGATCCGAAGATAACCTTTTTCAAGTTGTCCGCGACATGCAGGTCAGGGTCTTTCCAATTCCATAACTTTGATATGATAATCCATGATTCTTGTTCTGAACCGAGCGTTTTGCTCCACGAGTTGGGATTCATGATTGACGTGATTCTTGTTCAGATGTAACTGGATGTGATTATCATTCAGTTGTAACGTGACAGGATTCTCGTTCAGTATTCACTTGCCTTGATGCATTCCCCTGGTGCGGAGACTGCCTTAGCGACCCAACGGTCCTGGATACTTGCAGGTTCATATTGCACAGAAGGACTATTTGATAGCCTCCTGGCTGACTCAATGCATGAACGATACGAATAACGTTAGACATTTGTAAGCAAGCAAGCATTCGTTTCTAAGGAACTTAAGCAAACACGTTGGCTCGGGCCCGAAGGTAAGCCGAGAGGTGAAACCGTAAGGGACTTCCCGAGCGACATGATCTAGGGTAGCATGCGAGGGTCTGAATATAAGCAATATTTCAATTCCATGTTCTAGCACAAGCAATACAAGTTGGGATTATTCCCTTAGCTAGGTGCGTTGTATTCTTATTAGCATGCATGGGATAATTCACCTAGTGACTAGCATGTAGCATTCCATATTTTAAGTGTGCTGGCTAAGCAAAGACAAGTTCACCGTAGCCACCCACCTTAGCGATGATTCGCCTCGATCGAGTGATACTCCGAGCGAGCCTTTGAAAGCCTAAGCCGGTTCCTGTAGGGACAAGTCTGGATATCTTTTGCCTCAAACGAGTGTTCTCGCCTGAGCAGAGCGGGTCGGGACATTGTACTTTTGCCGTTTGAATCGGCAGTCCGCTTGAGCGGAACGGGGTGTTACATCATCCACCACTCAGAAAAAGTCTCGTCCTCGAGACTTCCTGAAGGCAGGCCGAAATCTAGGGTTGAGGTAAACCTACACAAGTCGTTATACTTGTTCATTTGGATATTCACTTGCACTAGCATCGAGATCGGCATATCGCTAGTCTGGATCGTGCGCATATTCGAAGTGCACTTCTAGCATGAGCACTCCAACCAACTTAGCGATAGCGAAGTCTTAGCACTCGAGTTTCACATTTTTCTTGAGGCTTGGATCGTGCACACGTTCAAGACGTCCCTCAAACATATGCATTCAACCAAACTTAGAGTTAGTGAAATCGGACAAGCTACTTGCGATAATCTCAAGGGTCTCGCACAGGTCGGCGCAAAGACCACTCGCATCACAATTTCATACAAGCAATCATATAATTCAAAACGCATTTTGAAAGTATTTAGACTTATTGTTGGAACATTCCGTTTGGGACATTGAGAGAGAGCGTGCACATAACCCACGAACGAGCTTTCGAAACAGAGATAATCGAAACAAAATCCAAAGACGTATAAGCCAAGCACTGATACCAGTCTGTCACGTCCCGATCTCCCGCAGGCAAATCAGCCGTTCCCGCTAGGCGAGAATTACCGCGCCAGCGCTCCCGCGGAACGATCGCTTTGATCCATCCAGGCGTGATGCCGCACGAGCGTGAGCCACGCCCGTGCAAGGCCGTGGTTCATTGGCTGGCGGTAAGAGTTCTAAGCCACAGAGTCGCACAGATTGTCCGAGTGCAGTGGAGTCATGAACGCATAGGCGATCGGTAACAAGTTCACTGAGTCGACAATAGCGGAAGCATTTAATAACACAAGTTGAAGTAAAACAAGCTCTTTATTGATATAAACAAGTGTTACAGGCGGCGCTTGGCCGAGATTACAATTCGCTCAGATATCTCTCTCTGAAACAGTAAAAGCGTGCCAAGTGGCTACATTTGTGGAATGATTGTACAGGCGATATACATGCGATGTTCCAATGATGTTCCAACATTATGTCTTGTATATGTGCTTTAGTTCCGGATGCAGCGCTCCAAGGCTTCAGAGTGAACTCCTGGCCTTAGCACGCACGAAGGAGGCATCCGCACCGAACGAGGTTCTTCCGCACCTTGCAAACGATCTGGTGGATTATCAGTACATTGAATGCACTGGTGGAGAGGCTACTCGCCCGCTCGACAAATCCAAACACGTAATATAGGTTCCGTGCACCAACTATTATGTTGTCTTTCTAGTTGCCTTAGGATCAGTTTCATGGCAATATTGAATAGCTAACTCGTGTGGCAGTGCGCCGTGTGATATAGGAGAAAACACGGCGAGACTTACCAACTTACCGATTTGTCCTTCCCTGTCCAAGGCAAACCAAGTTAATTTAAGCACGAGCATTCACAATGAAAACCAAGTTAATAGCATATGCAAACACAACTGTTGTTATATCATAATCGTTCAGGTGTTCAGTTGTTCTTTTGACGCGATACAATGACTCGCACGCGGATAGCCGCTAAGCGAGGATGACTTATCTATATGAACGTTTGTCGCTGGCATAGCCATAAAGGACCTTAGTCATTGACGGGAATGGAATGCAACGAAAGTACGTGGTGCGCTACAAGCCATCCCGTTAATCACGTGAGACTAATACGTTAAGTTCCATCTGGATCGGATCGGCCCCGGTGCCCCGGTGACCGCCCGTGGAACGAGATCCGAAGATCACCTTTTTCAAGTTGTCCGCGACATGCAGGTCATGGTCTTTCCAATTCCATAACTTTGATATGATAATCCATGATTCTTGTTCTGAACCGAGTGTTTTGCTTCACGAGCTGGGATTCATGATTGACGTGATTCTCGTTCAGATGTAACTGGATGTGATTATCATTCAGTTGTAACGTGACAGGATTCTCGTTCAGTATTCACTTGCCTTGATGCATTCCCCTGGTGCGGAGACTGCCTTAGCGACCCAACGGTCCTGGATACTTGCAGGTTCATATTACAAAGAAGGACTATTTGATAGCCTCCTGGCCGACTCAATGCATGAACGATACGAATAACGTTAGACATTTGTAAGCAAGCAAGCATTCGTTTCTAAGGAACTTAAGCAAACACGTTGGCTCGGGCCCGTAGGTAAGTCGAGAGGTGAAACCGTAAGGGACTTCCCGAACGACATGATCTAGGGTAGCATGTGAGGGTCTGAATATAAGCAATATTTCAATTCCATGTTCTAGCACAAGCAATACAAGTTGGGATTATTCCCTTAGCTAGGTGCGTTGTATTCTTATTAGCATGCATGGGGTGATTCACCTAGCGACTAGTATGTAGCATTCCATATTTTAAGTGTGCTGGCTAAGCAAAGACAAGTTCACCGTAGCCACCCACCTTAGCGACGATTCGCCTCGGTCGAGTGATACTCCGAGCGAGCCTCTGAAAGCCTAAGCCGGTTCCTGTAGGGACAAGTCTGGATATCTTTTGCCTCAAACGAGTGTTCTCGCCTGAGCAGAGCGGGTCGGGACATTGTACTTTTGCCGTTTGAATCGGCAGTCCGCTTGAGCGGAACGGGGTGTTACATCATCCACCACTCAGAAAAAGTCTCGTCCTCGAGACTTCCTGAAGGCAGGCCGAAATCTAGGGTTGAGGTAAACCTACACAAGTCGTTATACTTGTTCATTTGGATATTCACTTGCACTAGCATCGAGATCGGCATATCGCTAGTCTGGATCGTGCGCATATTCGAAGTGCACTTCTAGCATGAGCACTCCAACCAACTTAGCGATAGCGAAGTCTTAGCACTCGAGTTTCACATTTTTCTTGAGTCTTGGATCGTGCACACGTTCAAGACGTCCCTCAAACATATGCATTCAACCAAACTTAGAGTTAGTGAAATCGGACAAGCTACTTGCGATAATCTCAAGGGTCTCGCACAGGTCGGCGCAAAGACCACTCGCATCACAATTTCATACAAGCAATCATATAATTCAAAACGCATTTTGAAAGTATTTAGACTTATTGTTGGAACATTCCGTTTGGGACATTGAGAGAGAGCGTGCACATAACCCACGAACGAGCTTTCGAAACAGAGATAATCGAAACAAAATCCAAAGACGTATAAGCCAAGCACTGATACCAGTCTGTCACGTCCCGATCTCCCGCAGGCAAATCAGCCGTTCCCGCTAGGCGAGAATTACCGCGCCAGCGCTCCCGCGGAACGATCGCTTTGATCCATCCAGGCGTGATGCCGCACGAGCGTGAGCCACGCCCGTGCAAGGCCGTGGTTCATTGGCTGGCGGTAAGAGTTCTAAGCCACAGAGTCGCACAGATTGTCCGAGTGCAGTGGAGTCATGAACGCATAGGCGATCGGTAACAAGTTCACTGAGTCGACAATAGCGGAAGCATTTAATAACACAAGTTGAAGTAAAACAAGCTCTTTATTGATATAAACAAGTGTTACAGGCGGCGCTTGGCCGAGATTACAATTCGCTCAGATATCTCTCTCTGAAACAGTAAAAGCGTGCCAAGTGGCTACATTTGTGGAATGATTGTACAGGCGATATACAGGCGATGTTCCAATGATGTTCCAACATTATGTCTTGTATATGTGCTTCAGTTCCGGATGCAGCGCTCCAAGGCTTCAGAGTGAACTCCTGGCCTTAGCACGCACGAAGGAGGCATCCGCACCGAACGAGGTTCTTCCGCACCTTGCAAACGATCTGGTGGATTATCAGTACATTGAATGCACTGGTGGAGAGGCTACTCGCCCGCTCGACAAATCCAAACACGTAATATAGGTTCCGTGCACCAACTATTATGTTGTCTTTCTAGTTGCCTTAGGATCAGTTTCATGGCAATATTGAATAGCCTAACTCGTGTGGCAGTGCGCCGTGTGATATAGGAGAAAACACGGCGAGACTTACCAACTTACCGATTTGTCCTTCCCTGTCCAAGGCAAACCAAGTTAATTTAAGCACGAGCATTCACAATGAAAACCAAGTTAATAGCATATGCAAACACAACTGTTGTTATATCATAATCGTTCAGGTGTTCAGTTGTTCTTTTGACGCGATACAATGACTCGCACGCGGATAGCCGCTAAGCGAGGATGACTTATCTATATGAACGTTTGTCGCTGGCATAGCCATAAAGGACCTTAGTCATTGACGGGAATGGAATGCAACGAAAGTACGTGGTGCGCTACAAGCCATCCCGTTAATCACGTGAGACTAATACGTTAAGTTCCATCTGGATCGGATCGGCCCCGGTGCCCCGGTGACCGCCCGTGGAACGAGATCCGAAGATCACCTTTTTCAAGTTGTCCGCGACATGCAGGTCATGGTCTTTCCAATTCCATAACTTTGATATGATAATCCATGATTCTTGTTCTGAACCGAGTGTTTTGCTTCACGAGCTGGGATTCATGATTGACGTGATTCTCGTTCAGATGTAACTGGATGTGATTATCATTCAGTTGTAACGTGACAGGATTCTCGTTCAGTATTCACTTGCCTTGATGCATTCCCCTGGTGCGGAGACTGCCTTAGCGACCCAACGGTCCTGGATACTTGCAGGTTCATATTACAAAGAAGGACTATTTGATAGCCTCCTGGCCGACTCAATGCATGAACGATACGAATAACGTTAGACATTTGTAAGCAAGCAAGCATTCGTTTCTAAGGAACTTAAGCAAACACGTTGGCTCGGGCCCGTAGGTAAGTCGAGAGGTGAAACGTAAGGGACTTCCCGAACGACATGATCTAGGGTAGCATGTGAGGGTCTGAATATAAGCAATATTTCAATTCCATGTTCTAGCACAAGCAATACAAGTTGGGATTATTCCCTTAGCTAGGTGCGTTGTATTCTTATTAGCATGCATGGGGTGATTCACCTAGCGACTAGTATGTAGCATTCCATATTTTAAGTGTGCTGGCTAAGCAAAGACAAGTTCACCGTAGCCACCCACCTTAGCGACGATTCGCCTCGGTCGAGTGATACTCCGAGCGAGCCTCTGAAAGCCTAAGCCGGTTCCTGTAGGGACAAGTCTGGATATCTTTTGCCTCAAACGAATGTTCTCGCCTGAGCAGAGCGGGTCGGGACATTGCACTTTTGCCGTTTGAATCGGCAGTCCGCTTGAGCAGAACGGGGTGTTACACTCTTGTCATATGAATCTCTGATCTCGACGACAACTTGGGTTCCAGTAGAGAGCGGACCTTCGGGTCTCGCTAGTAGCTCTGCTATGGCCCGCGTTCTACCATCTTTGATCCGTCTCGGGAATAACATTTTGAAATAAAAATGCTAAGATGGATGAGTTACAATATCTTAAATGACGGGATACGAAATGGGTGTATCCATAGAAGTTAGACGTTGCACCAATTGAGAACAATATGAGAAAAATTGGCTTAGGTAGTTTGAACATGTGCAACACATAACAATAGATGCTATTGTAAGGTGGAGCAATAATATAGTAGTTAATGGAGCCGCTAGGACTAGAGGTAGGTTTAAACTAACATCCTTTGAAGTCTTAACAACTATCTGAATGAATGGAAGAAGAGGATTCAAACAACCGACCCCAAAACTTTGGAATAAAGACTTTGTTGTTGTTGTTGTTGTTGTTGTTGTATCATGTACGTCTTGTACTAAAATTTAAATGCACCATCAAATTTTAGATAAACAAGACTCATAATGTTTTATATGTATGTATCATGTGTAAAAATCATCTGCATTGTTGTTGCAAAAATAGAAACCATAAAAGATATGATTTTAAATGATAACCCAAGTGTCTTAAATTTAAGTATATTAAGCAATACTTTCGAGTAGCTTAATAGACAGGTACAAGTACATTAAACCTAAAGTCCGACTCAATAACCTAAGCTGAACCCAAAAATCTTAGGGTTCGTGATCGGATATTACATAAATCCGACCAAGCCCGACCCCTTTGACAACCCTAGTTCTATGGTATACGAATACAATGTTAGTGATTCTATTTAGGGTGATAGTGATGGCTATCTTAATGTGGTATTATTATTTCTTTCGGAGTGTTCCTATTTAGGGTGGTAGTCGTGGCTATCTCAATGTGGTATTATTACTTCTTTCAGAGTGTTCTTATGTAGCGATTAGTTTTACACTGTGTATACATTGTTGGGCCGCGACATATCAGCACGAATTTTTTTGGTAAACTACCTTTAGCATCGTATCACTTATAAAAGCATCACATTTTGAGTCCAAATCCCTCTCCCATCATAGCGTCAAAGCCTCCTAGCTCTAGTGACAAGCAGGTGGAGACATGACACATCATGACTGGACGAGTTCGATCTTTCGGGAAAGCGGATTTTTTTTTCAATTATGGTGGGAGTTAAAAGATGATATATATATATATATATATATATATATATATATATATATATTCCGGCTTGCGTGTACGCTCTAGGTTCATCCATGTGTATGGCTAATCAAGGTCCTCTAACTCACCCACACTTGAGGGGAGCGGGTGTTGGACTTCATATCTATTATGAAGCTTCTTAAAGAAGGAGACTCTACTCGCCTTTCTTTTACCTGAAAGCTATGTGTTATGTTGGGGCACAAGAGAACCGTATCCAAGCATCCTTTTTAATTGGAAATTACTAAGGGTCTGCTTGGATTGAGGGGGGAAAAATAAGCAGGGTTAAGTGAGGTAGAGTTAAGTGAGGGGGAGGGGAGTCAATACGTATCACCTTGCTTGGATTGGAGGGAGAGTTAAGTGGGGTGTGTTTAATAACTCTTGCTTGGATTGGAGGTTTTGAGTGGAGGAAAGAGTATTTATGACTTTTCAAATAAAACCTCTCACTTCCCCCTCGTTAACCCCCTGATTTGGGGGATTAAAAAAATGGACAAAAAAGGGTTAAACAAATCCTCACTTAACCCTCTATTACTCTCCCTCCTAAACTTTCACCCTCAAACCAAGCATGGTTCTTTTTTTCCCTCACTTAACCCTCAATCCGAGCGGTCCCTAAGGGCACCACCAACAGGGATAGGGGCTATCACATGATAGGGGACATCACTTTTAAGTTGTAAAAGTGGTAGGGGGGCAACACACAATTTCAAACACCTAAATTTCTCTTCATCTCACACAACTTCCTCGCCCTCTTGCAACATCTTCATCTTTTAAACACCATTATTGGTGGTTTCGAACCTCATTATAGGAATTTGGAAGCTTTAGAAATCATGACAATCGAGTTGAGGATGACGAAGGACTATCTAGATTCTGGTAGTTCTAACTGTAGTTAGGACTGCAAGAATCATGGCAGTCCTAAGACATAAAACTCTATGTATTAGGACTGCTGCTATTCTGGCAGTCCTAACAATAGTCAGGACTGCCAGAATCCTGACAGTCCTAGGACAGAGATATATATAACTCTCTGTCTTGGACTGCCGGGATTCTGACAATCCTAACAACAGTCAGGACTGTCAGAATCTTGAGAGTCTTTCGTCGTCCCCAACCCGACTGTCACAATTTCTAAAGCTTTCAAACCCTATAATGGGGTTCGAAACCACCGGTAATTGTATTCGAGAGAGAGGTTGCAAGACGAATAATAAGTCGTGTGAGAGAAAAAGGGAATAGGAGTTCGGGTTATTGAAATTGTCCCTTAACAATTTTTTTGAAGGATAATTTTGGTATAAAAAAATGACCATATTTTTAAAAAGATGTAATAGCTCCTATCACTTTATGTTGCCCTTTGTAATTTCCTTTTAATTTGACGCCACACTGCAGTAAAAGCCTTCCTCATATTGTTGAAACAAAATCTGTCTGCTCTTGATTTGGGTAGATGCTTGACAGTTAAGAATATGACAACTTATAATACATAAAACAATGACTAGGCCGCACCATCAAATCTCCCAAAGGATACCTGTAGAGAGGGAAAAGGTCTAGATAGAGTGAAAGCCTTTATATATGGAACCTCAAAATCATGGTGGTGTATAAGGATCTAGCTGGACTAGCTTTATGTGGGGGCTGTTCAACCGGACTAGAGTACGAGTCTCCATAGTAGGAATACCGCAATGAAGGTGTTGTGCCTGTACCCACATCCAATTGAATGAAATGCTCGAACACTTTTATACTTCATAACTATACATGTTGGATACACTTGATTATGTATCCTAGATTTTAAAGCACCACTCATCACATCTAATTTTTTTATCAATAGTTAAAGGAGATTAAAAGCATGATGATGCTAATGAAGATTAAATTTACTTGGAAGATATGAAGTTGATGCATGTTTCATAGTTTTTTTTCTTTCTTCTTTTGTAACAAAATTTATTTTCTTAAGGTGACTCCATCAATCGGCTAATTTTCATTTTGAATGATCTGAATGCAAGTTTGTGTTTAATTTTTTCTTCTTCTATTTTACATAGAACAAACAAAGCTTAATATGTTTTTTTAATTGATTTAGAAGGCTAGTCACTTAGTGTCCACCATGGGGATCGACCCAGGACCTCCTTCCCCTATGAAAGGCCTCAACCATTGGGCTGCACTACCTATGGTGGTTAATATGTTATTTGATATATTAACATATGCATATCATATCTTATTTCTAGTTTTTTTTTTTTTTTAATTTCCTTGTTGCTGTATCCATCCATATATGGTGTATCTACACAATATAGCTGGCTACGTATTTTGACTGTCCGAACCTAGATGCAGGCTGGTTATGTCCAGTGAGCGTTTGGTAACTATCATTTTCTATACATGCAGCCATTTTAAAATGACTATTTTAAACAAATCTTAGATAATTATCGTATATTTTGATTTCTGGTAAGCAATAATTGTCCATTTTCTCCATTCTGTTCTGAAAATGTCATTTTTTTTGTTTTTCTTGTACTGTGGATAACTAAGGTGGAAGTCTCAATCTTTCCTTTACCATTGTGTCTAAATTGTGACAGTTTTCATTACTAATTACAGCTTATTATGTTGTTTACCATGCTGCTTACAGGAAATATGACTGATGTAACAATTGATGCTAAAGCTGGAAATAAAAGACGCTTGCCAACATGGATGCAGCAGGTAAATGCGTCCGACAAACTGAGAAAATCTGGAAATCCAGATGAAAGTGGTTGTTCGTCAGAAGCACAACCTGAGACTCAATCTGCTGGGTCGAAGATAAGACCTGTCTCTAGAAAGCCTGCTAAGATGTTGGCTAAGGAATCAAACAGTAGAAATGAAGCAGAAATTTTGCTAGGGTGTGAGAGAAAGCAAAGAGGTCGGAATGCTAGTAGAAGAGATGAAGGCCCTAGAAAATCCATCAACAGAGCTAAGAAAAAGCTCAAGAAGGAAACTGGTGTAGATGGGAAAAATATGTGTGAGATTGTTTCTTCTGAAAAGCAACATGGGAAGAGTGAAGGGCCCCAAATAGATGATCTAAAAGGTGCATCTCCAGAAAGGAGTGATGAAGAAATAGAACTGACAATGGATGATTTGATGAGTATTGCTAAAGAGGTATGCTTCTACTTTTTTCTAGGAACCCCTTGGTTATTATTTCAAGGAATTGTTAGTAACTGTTTTAATGTGGGCTCAGGATTGATTAATGAATTGCCAACGCTTTGTCAACAATTCGAATGAAAATCTTGGTAATCCTATGGTTTCAATTGTTTCATCAAAATTGAACTTAAACTAGCCAATGTTCTGTCTCACAGACAAAGCTTTCACCATATGATTCTATGGTAGCCTTGTTAGGTTATTTGGTATCTGCATTGTAACATTTTATCTAGGTTACTGCTTGGTGTGTCCATGTGGCCCTTGGGCATTTATATTTACTGAAGCATTATAATATGGTTTATTCTAGTGTATTACCACTTTACTTTTATCCATATAATGTTTATGCTTAGCTTCTGGAATTTGATTGCAGTATGTCAGTGCCGATAGGGATAATAAACAAGAATATCAGGCTTCAAGGGAGTCAACATCAAGATTATATCCTTTGAGCTCAGTTACCTCTGAGGCTGATATGAAAAGACCTCTCCAAGCTGATGGATCCAGCCAAATATTATCCAAATGCTTGGCCAGCAGTTGCATTTCTCATCCAACTGAAACCGAGGGGAAAGGAAAAGAGAACCCTAAAACTGAGAATATTGCCATTAATATTAGAAGAACAGGGGATGCTGCTCAGGATATGTTAAACCTCTTTCTAGGACCCTTACTGAATAAGCCCCCACCTAAAGAGCGGGTTTGTGGGGCCCGTGAATCTGAAGGACTGTTGTCCATCGACAAATCAGATAAGGAAGTCAGGGATATGTTGTTGAGTGAAGAGGCGCCAGTGGTGAAAAAGAAGAGCAGTCTCAAGGACAAGGTGGCCATGTTTCTTGAATAGCCGCAGTTATTAACTCAGAAATGAGAGAATCATCAGACATTTCAAGAATTGAAGAGGTAACTGTATATGCCTGTGTTTCCTGATGCAGAATGATATGTTAAGAGGATCACGTATCATGATTTCTGTTCTGTATACATATCTATATAACAAAACAATGTGGATAAAGTACATCCGAGATAACAGATAGGAGTGTTCCCGATAGAACATGAAGTGTCCCGATTAAAACGGACTTGTCTTTCCTGACATGTATATATGTCATCTCAAGAAGCGTCATGGTAGGTCAATAATTTTAAAGATATTATTATTAGATGATATGAATGGTAAGCAATTTAGAGAAATGATTTATGAAGGAGTGCCTGGCGGAATTATCTAAGGGGTGCCGGAGCCACGGGGCATTTTATCATGGAGTGCCGGAGGTGCAAGGATTTCCAGCAATCAAGGTTTGGTATCGACAATTTTGGGTCAGTGTATCATATTTTTTGGTATCGAAAAACAAATAATTATTAATAAATTACAAAAAAAATTAGAAAAAATATTGTATACATTTAGGCATAATTTTAAGTATTTTTGTGTTGTTTCGTAGTAATTTTAAAATTGAATGAAATAATAGTCATCCTTATTGATTGATTTACCTATGATAAATACATTTTCTTCATTTATATGCTTTAGAATCTTATTATGCTTTTATTCCCTTGCTAATTGATTTTTTTAATTCAATTTTCTTTATCAAATTGACTCGGAAAGAGATCCCCAAATGTTGGTATCGGTCAGTATATGTAGCGGAAGGTATCGGATCGGGACATACCAAACAGTATCGGTATAGGACCGCCTTAGAATTCGAAGTGCGAATCATGGAGAGGAAAATCAGATTGCAAGATCTGTTATTCACCAAAATGGCTGTGAACCAGAGATAATCTTAATTTATTTTTTCAGCAAAACTACATCTCCTTTGGTTATTTTTCTGAGTTATGAAGATAATATAGAAGTAATTTGAATAGGCTAGTCAGTTTGTGTTTTTTTTTACTGAACATAGTTAGCATGGATGGGTTGGATTGTCTACTTCATGTTATCCTTTTTCTCTTCATCCCAAAAGGGTTTGTTTCTGTTATTCTCCATTGATATTATATGAATCCTCCCCTTTTTGTTCCTTTTTGTCAATTTCTATTCTTTGATTCCTGCAGAAATCTTTCCATATGTTCCTTGTACTAGCAATTTGCCTCTACTTATTATTTTTTTTTTTTTGATAAAGTGAATGTGTGACAGAGTTTATGTTTATCTACATAACATCCTGTATTTTAATTTAAGGAAGGCCACTTAGAATAAGTTAAGTGGGAAATATTATTACCTAAGTTGGAAGTGGTTATGATAAGATAGCTGAGAGAGATGCTCTTGATGTGTTGTGATCTAATTAGGGGTGAGCATTATTCGGTTTTGGACCG
This sequence comes from Iris macrosiphon, assembly GCA_036927795.1. Classification (NCBI taxonomy): domain Eukaryota; kingdom Viridiplantae; phylum Streptophyta; class Magnoliopsida; order Asparagales; family Iridaceae; genus Iris; species Iris macrosiphon. The sequence goes on from JAYESA010000010.1 coordinate 174,192,672, forward strand.
AAAATCGAATAAGATATTTGGTTCGGTTTAAAAAAAATTGGTTCGGTTTCGGTTTTTTGGGTTTTGGATTCGATCTAAAACCAAAAACCGAATAAGATTTATGTAATTATGTAAATATTCTAATTTTATGTATATTTTGTGATTAAAAATGTGTGTATTTTGAAATAACAATTATATGTATATGTTTTAAAGTCCAACTTTGGACACAACATTGAAGTATAACAAATGTATGTGTCAAATTATAATTTTTAACATAATTTAATTATGATTCCAACCTTATGTTAGATCCATTAAACAATAGCAATAGTCCAACCGAACAAACCGAATAACCGAATAGATTATTCGGTTCGGTTTCAGTTTCGATTAATTTCGGTTCGGTTTCGGTTTTGTATTTTTAAAATTTTGATTTATTCGATTTTGACTAATTCGGTTCGGTTGAAACCGAATAAACCGAATGCTCATCCCTATATCTAATTGCCATGAAGGTCTTAACTTTGGAAGCAGAAAACATAATGCAAATGGGTAGGGGTAATTAGTTCGAAGGGTGACTTGGATTATTCTGACTTGGGTGGTTTGTCTAAGGCATAACAATGACAAGTATCCCACAAGAAAAATGTAAAAGAGAGTGAGAGTAAAAAAAAAAAGAAAAAGAAGAAGAAGGGATTTAGTATCTTGCACGCACATGAATACGATGTGACACGGTATTTGATAGGGCACTGATTTTGCCCTCAATAATGCTAAGTTTACAACGAAAGCTTTACAACTTTCTTCCAACCAACCTACCTCTACCTCTCTCTCTCTCTCTCTCTCTCTCTCTCCTTACACATGGTTTTCATCCGGTCCCACCTCTCTAACCCTTCCTGCGACTCCATCTCTTCCCCCCTCCTCTCCCAATGGAAGTTGACCACGTGGCAGATTATAAAAGGATTGTAAGCATTTAGGTATAACCGTAGCATTTTTCGTTCGTCCTAGTGTATTTTTGAATTTGGAGTATACTTGTTGTATTGGGTGACTGACATGAATGCGGTATACGAACACTAATTTAATAAGATGCTGTTTAAACTCGAGTTGCTAACTAATCAAGTGGCTTGAGATTTGACTTAGCTGCAACTCCTTTACATCTTATATCATTGAGGATGTTTCATGGTGTATGTTGTTTGGTGTATGTTGTTTGCTAGCAGATTTGTGTTATGTTGCAAACTTGCAATCTGAATCCTGGTATTGATACGAGATGGACTTAGTTTAAGTGTTGTTTGGTACAGTTTGGGTAGTCTTAGTCCATCTCCTCCCAATTTCTATGGGACAAATTCTAAAGGTGCTCCAATAGTTACTTAGGACAGTCTATTATTTCATGACAGTCCAAATTTTTGTAACTTTTACTTAGGACATTCCAAAATTTACTCAGGACAGTCTAACCCTCTTAAACTTTTTCAAAATCTTTCATTCTAAATTTTTACTCCCTCTTTTCAAATTTTCAAACCCTAATCCTAATCCCAACCGTCAGAGGAGGAGTAGGAGGCGGCGACGGAAGACGGGGGAGGAGGTGGAGGCGCGCGCGCGAGGGCTGTTGTTGCTGCCGCCGTAGGCCCGCTCCCGCGCGCGTGCGCACGCCTCCGCCTCGCGCAGTCTCCCGCAACCCGAACGCGTCCGTCCTGCACAGCTCGCACGCGTCCGTCCCGCGCAGCCCTCGCACCCCGCGAGCGTCCGCCCCGCACCTCCGCCTCGCGTCGCCCCCGTTCCCCGCCGCTCGCCCCCACACCCCGCCCGACCTTGATGCTGCTGTTTCTTCTTCTTCTTCTTCCTTCTTCTTCTTCTTCTTCTTCTTCTCCTCCTTGTTAGGACTAAACAAAATTGACAGTCCTTCCAATTGAAAGGACTGTCAAATTTGTGACAGCCCTAAATAATTATGACTGTAAAAAAATTTAACAGTCCTTCATATTGGAAGAACTGTCAATTTTGTTTACAGTCCTAACAAGGAGGAAAATGAGAAGAAGAAGCAGCATCATCAAGGGCGGGTTGCGGGGTCGGACGGCGGCGAGTGGGGGCGACGCGAACGCGGGGCAGACGCTTGTGGGGTGCGGGGGTTGCACGGGACGAAAGCGCGCGGGGGTTGAGTGGGGCGGACACGTATGGGGTGCGGGGGGCTGCGTGCGGCGGAGGCGCGCAAACGCAAGTGGGGGTGGACCGGCGACGTAAAAAAAATTGACAGTCCTTCCAATTGGAAGGACTGTCAACATTGTGACAGTCCTGGAAAAAAATTGGGCTGTAAAATAGAAGTTATTGGCTTTTATATGATGATTTGGGCTGCCCTCAAGTAAAGAAATTGAATGACAAACTTGAGGGCATTTATGTAGTGTCTTTTGAATTTGCTTTCTATGGATAGAAATTCTTTTTAGAAAAAATATTTTCCAACTCTAGTTGCTATCTCCATTTTTATCTTATGTGACATTGATGTAGGATGGAGAATTTCTATAAGGTTTTCTACATGTAGAAACTCTTATAGAAATTCTCCATTTCTCATAACAATTAATATTGGGACTACTATTAAGTTCATCATTTTATTTTGTGACACCTAGGATAGAAATGGAGAACCATTTGAGAGTGTTTATTTGTTTGTGTAATTTCTATATAGAAACTCACCAATTATGATATAAATTTTCATAAAGTGCAATGTCAAGTTGGCTAGAAACTCAATTTTAAAAATTTTCATTGGAGATTGTCTTATTACGGATGGAATGTGAATGGGCCCATTAATGAGAGCTAATGGAAATTATTATTAATCGTCGTCCCTATTTAACAACGGTCATAATGAGACTTTATATTCTCACTAGTAACGTACACGTGTGTAAAAAAATTGTTTAAAAAATTTAAATATGAAATTATTATAAAAATTGTCGTTTTTAGGAATCGGACTTAAGTAACCAAAAAAAATATCTTCCACCTTAATCGCTTAAGTTAGAATTGTTTAATTGTAAATAAGTAATATTAGGTTGTTAAATAATTAGTTAGTAGAGTATTTACATTCGACTTAGATGGTTCAATTTTAAGCTGTTTTCAAGTCTTATTATAATAGTAGAGATAAAAACGAAGACTATTTAGGAAATAACGATGACAATATATAGGAGAGAGGGTATGCCTCCATTCTCTCATGTTTCAAGCCATTTTAAGAAGACCGAAAACTTTTATGTCTACGTGATATTTTTATCATATGGAAACTCGACTATGAAAGATATTTCTCCAAGAATTGTTCTCTATATTTATTCCTATCCTAGATGGCATTAAATAATTATATATATATTTTTATTATAATATGGTTTGTAAATATTTATGTGGGATCAATTTTCATATGCTAAGTAGACATACAAGTATAACCCCTCATAGAGTCCCTTTATTTTTAATAAATTTCACCTAGGGTAGATCCTTAGATAGAAACTTTTATTTGAATTTTTTTTCCCCTTCTATGAAAAGGCATTATAGAGTTTTTTTTAAAAAAGGACCCTCACATTAGAGCAGGCCTTATATAAAGAATAGTTATGTTCACGTCCGATGCATGTATTAAAAAAACAAAAATATTATTAAAAAATTAAATAATTTTTTAATTATATTAAAATAGTTTAAATATGATTTAAATATATTTTATTTAAAATTTGTTATAGATATATTTTTAGAAATTTGGATATATGTTTAGATAATACTATATAATTAGTTTAAATATAATTTTGAATATTGAATATATTTTAATTTGAATTAATAATTTATTAATCATTATAATAATCATAATTAATAATTTATTAAATCATAATTATACTCATAATTATTAATTTTTTAGTTAATATTTTATTATAATCGTAATTAATAATTTTTTAATCATAATTATAATCAAAATTTTCATCTTAACTAATAATTTATAATTTTATTAAATAATATTTTATTATAATCTTAGTTAATAGTTTATCAATTTATTAATCACAATTATAATCTTAATTAAAAATATATTGATTTATAATTTTATCAATTAATATTTTATTATAATTATAATTATTAATTATTAATCATAATTATCATTATAATGATTAATTAATTGTTAATTTTATTATAATTATAATTAATAAATTATTAATCATAATCATAATTGTAATTACAATAATTAATTTATAATTTTATGCAATATATATTTCTTATATTCTTAATTATTAATTTATTAATCATAATTAATAATTTATTAAATCATAATTACAATTACAATAATTAATTAATAATTATTTAATTTACAATTTTATGCATTAATATTTTATTATAATTTTTTAAATAATTTATTAATCATAATCATAATTATAATCATAATTAATAATTTATTAATTAATATTTAATTTTAATTTTATTTCCTAATTTATTAATCACAATAACAATAATAATAATAATCACAATTTTAATCTTAATTAATAATTTGTAATTTATAATTTTATTAATTAATATTTTATTATAATTGTAATTAATAATTTAATAATTTATTACTCTTAATCATAATCATAATTATAATTATAATCATAATTTATAATTTTATTAATTAATATTTTATTATAATTCAATGGTAAAATTTGTCTCCATCCAAACAATGGATTTGACATAATTTTAGTTTACCAAATAATTTATTTGAATTTAAAAATTTATGATTGTACCAAAATTTAAATTTAAAATTTAAAATTTTTAAATTCAAATTCTATTTACCAAACAAGCTCTAACATAACCCAGTTAACCAGGGGATACAATTTCATTTTTTTGGGGGGCAAAAGTTCCTTTGGTCATTTTCTAAATTAGAAGGAGCTATAGAAGAAACTTAAATGAGGTATAAGCATATGGAATGTAGTCAGCATGATCCTATCTCATGTTAGAATTCTCCTACTGCATGTTATTCAGTTTTTGTTCCCATAAAACTACATTTCTGAATGGCTTGTTTTATTAGCACCCAAAAAATGATAGGGGACGAGCAAATGCTTTTCGTGTACTTGCCTCCTAAACTATCCTTCACATTACGATTGTCAGTCCTCCATCATACTTAACGATATTATAATAGAACATTGCTAAACGTCACTATAATTAAAAATTTAACAACGTTCAACAACTCTTAGCGACGTTGGTTTCCATAGTACCTAAATAGTCGCTGCGACAATTGTTACTAGAGTCGTTGATAATATTGCTAATTTGACTTATTTTGATAGTAAAAGACTTCTTTTGTATTTTTTATATTTTGTACCTCTAGCTATTAGTTTTTGGTTGCTGTATGACTATCTTTTTCTCGTCATTTGTGATAAATAATTTATTAGAAGACTCCTATGAAATCGATCTTGTTCTTAGTTGAAACATTACTATTAATACTTCCATTTTCTAGATGTGACATTTGTGTTTGTGGTGGTTCATCTCCTAAAGGGTTACTAGTATAATAATTATTATCAAAATTATTAAAAATATGGTAACATTATTATGAAAGACTTTGAAAGGGTTAGCATCATTAGGATCCATTTTTTTAAATTTGTAATTAAAAAAACTAATCAATTTACAATATCAAAATTAACTAACTATATAATATAATACAAAAAAATATTTAAACTTCAACTTGATTTCTTCCAAAGCCGGATGTAGAATTACTGCAGCTTGGTGGTGGTCGATCAAGTTGAAGCCACCAATTTATTTGGACTATTTCAATTTTTCTTCCCTTCCGGTCTCCAAAAAGTAGCTACTTCACCGACTAAAATACGAGATTGCTTGTAATTATTAAAAGTGGGAATAAATTTTGTTGTTAAATTTGGATGAATTAAGTCCTATTAGAATATGACCACAAATATCTTTAGAATATGCATGTTATATGGGTATATTGTTTATTTTTAGCAAAATAAAAAATATTCCATATTAACGTTCAAAAATGGCTAAAAATAGAAATATGTTGGTAAAAATATCCCATAAAATGACTAATATAACTGATTTGGGGTTTACCAAAAATCTTCTCAATATTTTGGTAAAAATATCCCATAAAATTTTGGACCAAACTACTAATGATGCTCTAAGGAATGAGTTTGGCAGTCTTGTGCATACGAGCATTCAAGTTAATGAGGCATTGAGGTCCGCACTAGCCTAGTGGTAGTGCGGGAGGACACCCACGGGTAGGTGTTGGGTTTGAATTTTCCTCTGGATGGCTGGGTGGCTTATATAGTCACGGTCCGACTTGAAAAAAAGGACAAAAAATAAAATAATAATAATAATAATAATTTCTCCCTAAGGATGGAGAAAATTTTGGATTGTGTATGAATTTGCATGAGTATTCCGTCCGTATTGGTGAGAAACTAGGTGAAACTTTTAACTTTGCAACATACATCCCAACAATTTTCTTGTTGGAATATTTCAAGTTTTATTTACTAAAAAAAAAATATATCAGGTTGTGATATTGACCCTTAACCGACCCTTTTGTATGTTTTTATGAAGTGTTTTTTTTGTCAGTCCCTAGACGGATCAAAGATGGTAGAACGCGGGCCATAGCAGACGGATCAAAAATGGTAGAACGCGGGCCATATCAGAGCTACTAGCGAGACCGAAGGTCCATTCTCTACTGGAACCCAAGTTATCGTCGAGATCAGATATTCACACAAGAGTTCATCATCTGATATTTCTTGATTCCAACGAAGCATGAACCAAGAACATATTACAAACTGACTTCGAGGAAAAAAAAAATTAGAACAAGCAACAAGTAAAACGTTCTTCTCTTTACGTTCGCAGACGCTACAATGAGAAATGACGAATCAAAAAAAATGCTGAAGAAAAGTTCCTTAATGGGATGGTCAAAACCACCATTGCTCAAAGCAAGATTCGCCGTACAGACGATCTGCCCTCAGGAACCAGCAAGTTCATAAATGAACTTCTGGAACGCTCAATGTCACCTTCGAAAAAATACTCAAAAAAATACCATGTGTAAACCCCCTGAAATTTTGATAAGGATATTTTGGTAATTTTGTTTTAATTATAAATTATTAAAATAATTTCTAGAATTTAGAAACTCTTTTGTGTAGTCTTAATGCCAGGATTGCAACAATAGCTTTTTTTTTCAACCAACTTTGGATAATAGGCTTAGCCGAGCCAAATTAGGCTCATGACACGTATGTCACTCATAATTATACAAACATACACTTCGTTTTGGTCGCACAACAACCGCGACACTTTTTGACTCAAAATATGACACCTGGACACTTTTTCGTTGCGGTCAAATTTAGACGAGCAACATGAACCCAAATTTTGACACTAATTTTTATAACTCCTAGCCTAACACGACAAACTATGCACATGGTATTGGTGTCACATTTATTTGAGTCCCCGTAGGCTCCAAAAATAATATAGAAATACCGTGCATTTTAATTAGTCAAAAATGTCAATTTTTGATTAATTGCACCTGACTGAGCCCGAATCCCCAACTTGAACCCTCAAACGAACTTGACTAACTCATACACAACACCACACACCCATCCCTCATCTTTCTACACACCAAACACAATTTTTTTCCACACCAAATCACATTTTTACCTTATTTAAATTTAAATTCAGCTTTTACCCAAAATAACATGAAACTTTGGACTATGTTAACTTAAATTGAACCATGTGTGCTTTTATGGAGGGGGAGGGGAACCAACCCGCAGCCAATACATGGGGTAGAGTCTCTATGTAACATATCCTAGTGACCTTTGGTCTTAGCAAGTAACCCCCAACCTTTCACCTTTCACCTCCCATCCATTACTACATGTAGTAATCACATTGGAGTGTAACCCCCCAAGCCAAACCATTTGGCCACACACCCTCTCCAAACCGAATCCCTCTCTTCTTCTCCCTCTTCTCTTCCTCTCTACCTCATTATTCTCTCCTCTGTTAGAAATAGTGTCGTTTACTTATTGAAAAATTTGTGAATAAAATAAAATTAGACTGATGTTACCGGCCTCTGGGGAAGTCGTGCACGAAGCACTGCCCTAAGAGTTGATTCGGGATCTGTGTGCAGACGTTCCCGAAGCTCCTAGTGGTAAAACTCCCGCACTACCGGTATCTCGTCGCCGCACACGACTCGGAGAGAACGACCATGACTTAGCTATGCCCAGAGCTCAGAGACGACGAAGATTTGACAGAATCGAATGTTGGCAGCAAAAGTTTAGAGATGAAATTTTGGATAGAGTTTACAAAGAAATCAGTCCAATATATAATACTAATATGTAACGGTCTGAATTAATTCTCCTATTAATTCAGCCGTTACACAAAATAAAAAATGAATCTGGACACAATAACGGTTCAAAAATAATTTGTAACGGAAGAATTTAATTTTCTAACGTTCAAAAAATTAAATGAAAATGAAGAGGAGCAAAAAGAATTTTGGGGTCCCAGCCCGAACCCGAAGAGGAAATCGAATCGGGATTCGGCGCCCGCAGATGTGGGCGCGTACCCGCACCCGTTACGCGCGCCGAACCGAACCGAACCGAACCGAGCCGAACCGGGCCGGGCGGCGGCGCGCGCGTGTGGCCCAAGGGGTTCCCCACACAACAACTTAAGAGAGCAAAGAAGAGAAACTAATATATGTACACAAGAAAGCTTTGGCCCATCCGATGTGGGACTAAAGAAAGGAAGAGAAAACTTGAGCTTTTGAAAGCAAAGCAAAACCAACAATCCCCCCCCCAAAAGGTCAAGTTCCGAAACAGAGATAAGAGTGAAGTAAATAGAGAGAGAGAGAGAGAGCATCTGGGCAGTAAAATACTATGCATAGATGAGATGGACTACAGCCTTGAATCTCACGTAGTGACTATTGCCTTAATTTGAAGAAGTGCTTGATGGACTATGCCTTGAATCATCAGACTTCTTGAACCAGATTTAGAAAAATAGCACACATAGTACGCTAGAGGTCCTTGGTCTATCGGGTGGCGCTTTTAAATGGCCATGCGCACTTTCCACATTCATGAGAGTTGTCTGGGATCGCCATGTACCATAGTCGCGGCCTTCACGACCTCTCATATAGGTAAGTCCTTAATGGTTGGTGATATGAATCAACCCAGCATTACAGCTTGGACCTATTAAGAGTTTAACCTCATCCTAACCATATCACATAGGAACACTGTCACCATAGGGATGGGGAGTCATTATACACATGTACAGCCGCTTGGGCTTTATTTTAATGAGACTTTAATCTCGAGTCAGTGTTCCATAAAGTCACATAAGTTCAGCTTGTTTCTACCCATTGAACCGGCTTCTTGGGATCTTCAGTCAGACTCGGTTGAGTTGCCACTGCTGGTGACTAACTTATGGGCTTAACCCCATCCCCCTCGATGATTCTAGGATCAAAGTCCTAGACAGACCCTTCGTCAAGTGATCTGCAAGGTTCTTTTCTGACTTTATATAGTCAAGAACCACATATTTGCCTAGTAGGTTTTTTATTGACTTGAAGCGCAGCTGCAGGTGCCTGTTCATCTTAGCATTCACAGAATCATGCTTTAGTAGTTCAATAAAAGATTTATTATCACAATTTATAGAAATTGCAGGAACAGGACTAAGAGAAACAGGTATATGCATAATAAGATTTTTAAGCCATTCAGCTTCTGTGCAAGTTGTATCCAAAGCTATCATTTCGGAGTCCATTGTACTCCTAGCTATGATAGTTTGCTTACAAGAGCCCCAGGAGATTGCAGCTCCTCCTAGAGTAAATACATATCCAGTAGTAGATTTTATATCATGTGAGTCAGTTACCCAGTTTGCATCTGAATAACCTTCTATGATATCAGGTTGCCTAGTAAAATGAAGTTTGTAATCTAGGGTGCCCTTGAGATATCTAAATACCCTATCCAAGGCAGTCCAATGTGACTGAATTGGGTTACTGGTATATCTACTTAGTCTCCCAATAGCAAATGCAATATCAGGTCTTGTCCTGTTTGTTATATACGTAAAGGAGCCTATCATCTGTGAATATTTATGTTCTTCCAAAGGTGATCCTTCATTCTTTTTTAGTACAATACTGCTGTCATAAGGAGTAAGAACAGGTTTCTTATCAAAAAACTCAAACCTTTTTAGCATTTTTTCAATTGAATGTGCTAAAAATAGAGTATAACCCTCTTTTCCTTTGGTCACTTGCATTCCTAAAATTAAGTTGGCTTCTCCTAGGTCTTTCATATCAAACTGGCTAGATAAATAGTTCTTTGTAATATTTATCAATTTTAGTGATGAACCTAGGATAAGGATGTCATCTACATATAAGCATAAAATGACACAACTTTTACATGTACCTTTAGAGTTTATACATTTGTCATACTTATTTGACAAGAAACCATATTCACAAATTACTTTGTCAAATTTATTGTGCCATTGTTTGGGAGCTTGTTTCAAGCCATAGAGGGATTTTACTAGTCTGCAGACTTTCTTTTCTTGACCTTTAGCAATGAAACCTTCAGGTTGGTCCATATAAAGTTCTTCCTCTAGATCTCTATTCAAGAATGCTGTCTTTATATCCATTTGATGGATTAGCATATCATGAATGGATGCTAAGGCCAAGAGAGTTCTAATGGATGTGATCCTAGTTACAGGAGAGTAGGCATCAAAATAATCTAACCCTTTCTTCTGGGTAAAACCCTTAGCAACTAATCTAGCTTTGTATTTCTCTATAGTACCATCGGCTCTGAGTTTTTTCTTGAAAATCCACTTACAACCTATTGGTTTATTGCCTAAAGGTAGATCTGTTAGAAACCAAGTGTTATTCTCCATGATGGAGTTGTATTCACTGTTAATGGCTTCTTTCCAGAAGGGAGCATCAGGAGACGACATTGCTTCTTCATAAGTTGAGGGATCACCCTCTATCAAAAAGGTGAAGAATCCTTCTCCTAAATTTTTTTCAATCCTATTCCTTTTACTCCGTCTAGGTTCTAAGTCTTGTTCAGATTGTGAGCTAGGTATTTGGACAAGAGAACTAGTAGAGGGTATGGAGGAAGAGATTGAACTTCTATCCTTAAAAGAAAATATGTTTTCAAAGTAAACTGCATCTCTTGCTTCTATAATGGTATTGTTAGAGATTTTATTTACTTCTGAGTGAGTCACTAGAAATCTATTGGCATAGCTGTCTAAGGCATATCCTATGAAAACAGCGTCTACAGTCTTGGGACCAATCTTCCTCTTTTTAGGTTCGGAAATTCTGACTTTAGCAAGGCATCCCCAAACTCTAAGGTAATCAATCCTAGGAGCTCTACCTTTCCACAGCTCATAGGGAGTCTTATCTTTTGTCTTACTAGGAATCCTATTAAGAATGTAACAGGCAGTTAAAAGGGCTTCTTCCCACAACTTATCAGGAGCACCAGAGCTGAGAAGCATGGCATTCACCATATCTAACAGAGTGCGGTTCTTGCGTTCAGCAACTCCGTTAGACTGAGGTGAATATGGAGCATTTACCTCATGAATTATTCCATGTTCTTCACAGAAGTTAATCATTTCGTTTGAGGTATATTCTCCACCACGATCAGATCTAAGGATCTTAATCTTCCTTTCTAATTGATTCTCAGCTTCAGATTTGTAGACCTTAAGTCTATCTAGAACTTCATCTTTGGTTTTGAGAAGGTAGATATAACAATACTTTGAATAATCATCTATAAACGTAACAAAATATTTTCTACCGCCTCTGGTCAAAATTATATTTGAGTCTCATACATCACTATGGATAAGTTCTAGAAGGTCAGAATTTTTTTCTACAGATTTGAATGGTAATATAGTGTGTTTGGCTTGAACACAAATCTCACATTTGTGTTTTTCATCTATTGGAGTCTTGGGAATAAGATCTAAAGTCATCATTCTTTTAATAGAACCTAGGTTCACATGACCTAGTCTGCCATGCCAAACATTTGAAGATTCTATATTAGAGACAATGAGAGAACAATCAGAAATTTTATTCATTGTACTTAAAATAAAAATACCGTATTTTACAAAATCTTTTCTTATAAAAGAGTCATGGTTAGAAAAAACTATTTTATTTGCCTCCATTACAATTTTGTATCCTGAGGCTACAAGAAGGGATCCACTAACTAGGTTTCTCCTGACAGACGGCACATGAAGAACATCATGAAGAGTTAAGATTTTTCCTGATGTCATCTTCAGGTCAACTTTTTCTCTTCCAATAATTTGTGCCGTTGAGCCATCTCCTAGGGTCACACCTCCTCCACTTGATTCCTGATAGTTTGAAAAACAGGAGCAATCAAACGAAACGTGAACATTAACTCCAGAATCCAACCACCAATCATCAGAATGGTAAGAGAGGTTAAAAAGGGGTTAAAAGCTTACAGACCTGAAGGAACTCGAAGAACCTTTGTGAAGCATGTTCGCTTCTGGTTTAACTGAGCCCTTTCCTTTGTAGGAGGTCTGGACAGCTTTCTTCTTCCTATGGTAGCAGTTGATGGCTATATGGTTTATTTTACCACACACAAAACAAAATCTCTTTTGATCCTGAGTCTGACTGAAGTTTCTAGGTTTTTGGTTTTGGTGATGATGGTTTTGGTGGTTAGGCTGAAAGTTTTTCTTCTTCTTGAAGAAATTCTTTTTGGATTTATAAGAAAAATTAGATTTGGGTTTTCCTTGGCCTTCTACAAGGTTTACCTTAGCTTTAGATTCAGTCTTAGGCTTAGACCTCAATCTAATTTGTTCTTCGATTCTAATTTTCTTTAGGACTTGATTGTAGGTAAGATCTCCTTGTGTATGGATAAGTTCCTTAGAAATATTAGACCAAGAGGGAGGTAGCTTGTCTATTAGGCATGCTATTTTATGCTCATTGGAGAAAGATGTGCCTTTGGCTTGAATATGCCTAAGGTATTCTTGGAATTCATGGAGCTGGTCATTAATTGGCTTGTTATCTACCATGAAATACCTATTAAAGGTTGAAGAATTAAACCTTTCTATTTCGGCATCATCACAACCGTATTCATCTTCCAAGGCTTTCCAAAGTTCTTTAGCGCTCTTGTATTCAAAAAATATATCATACAAGGATTCAGATAATGCGCTTAGAATTCTATGAAAACAATGGAAGTCTATCTCTTTTGGGGTTTTTGGTTTCGATGAGGTGGACACTCCTATGTCAGACTCAGTTTTATCAGAATCATTTGTGATGGGTGTGGACCCATCAATGGCTGAAATAAGTCCTAAGGTCGTGATCCAAAATTTTATTTGGCTCTGCCATCTCTTAAAGTATGAGCCATCAAACTTAGCAGGTTTTGCAGTAGAGGATTCCTCCTTACCAGTCATGATTGCAGTCTGAAAATATAAATTTATTTAATAACAATGTCCAAGATAATAGTTTAGGTGGTCTTTGCTAATCAATCTTAAAATCTTTAGTTTTTCAAGTGTTGATCAACTCAGGTTAGCTGTAGGGGCCGGTTTCCAGCTAGCGGCGGTCCGAAGACTCTTAAGTACCGTGTCGCTTAGGGCTATTTACACCCGGTTGACAGAAGGACCCTTTCGACTTGTGCCCGAGTTTGTCTCTACTTTGAAACTTTAGATTTGAAGATTTTATTTGCAATTTCTTTTTTACTAAACTATTTTCTTTTGGTACTAGATTGCTTTCAAAATACTAAGTGATTAAAAATGAAGCAAATTGTATGTTACAATTGAAAGGAATTTTGTGATCAAAAAATTGCAATTGACAAAATTATCAAATGTGCTAACAATTTTAAAACACTTTAAGCAAATTTACAATTTGACAGTATAGTAAGCAACTTGACAAATAACTCAATTTAGGAAATGAAGCAAATTTCTAACAACTGATTTGAGTTAACGATTATGGTCAAAAAGCAAATATTAAATATGGTTATTTGCTACGGCAAATATAAAAAATTAAGCTACTACAACTTAATGAGATTGGCTATAATAAGAGTAATTTTCTACAAGTTAAAGCACAGTATAGTCAGAAATTATCAGTAACTCTAACTATCAACTTGAATATGCTATGGTCAAAATTAAGCTACTGCAACTCTTATATTGTTAGAATTTGCTATGCAACTTAACGTTTGTTAGAATTTGCTATGGTAAAAAATAAGCTACTGCAACTCTAACTATCAACTTGAATAAATTTTTTTTCTTCTTCTCTAGAATAAATCAACAGTAAGTATTTATCAGTAACTATTTAAATTCTAACAAACGAATCAACTCTTAGATTGTTAGAAATAGTGTCGTTTACTTATTGAAATTTTTTTGAATAAAATAAAATTAGACTGATGTTACCGGCCTCTGGGGAAGTCGTGCACGAAGCACTGCCCTAAGAGTTGATTCGGGATCTGTGTGCAGACGTTCCCGAAGCTCCTAGTGGTAAAACCTCCGCACTACCGGTATCTCGTCGCTGCACACGACTCGGAGAGAACGACCAGGACTTAGCTATGCCTAGAGCTCAGAGACGACGAAGATTTGACAGAATCGAATGTTGGCAGCAAAAGTTTAGAGATAAAATTTTGGATAGAGTTTACAAAGAAATCAGTCCAATATATAATACTAATATGTAACAGTCTGAATTAATTCTCCTATTAATTCAGCCGTTACACAAAAAAAGAATGAACCTGGACACAATAACGGTTCAAAAATAATTTGTAACGGAAGAATTTAATTTTCTAACGTTCAGAAAATTAAATAAAAATGAAGAGGAGCAAAAAGAATTTTAGGGTCCCAGCCCGAACCCGAAGAGGAAATCGAATCGGCATTCGGCGCCCGCAGATGTGGGCGCGTACCCGCACCCGTTACACGCGCCGAACCAAACCGAGCTGAGCCGGGCCAGGCGGCGGCGCGCGCGTGTGGCCCAAGGGGTTCCCCACACAACAACTTAAGAGAGCAAAGAAGAGAAACTAATATATGTACACAAGAAAGCTTTGGCCCATCCGATGTGGGACTAAAGAAAGGAAGAAAAAACTTGAACTTTTGAAAGCAAAGCAAAACCAACATCCTCTTCCACCTCCTTGGAGCAAGATTGGTGCAAACCCCTCATTGAGGTCGAAAACATCGCCGGAGTTCCACCGAACTCCCTACAAACTCAACTAAGTTCATAGGTATCACCCTCATCCCTCTTACATCCATTCTTGATTTCTTTTAAGTTATTTCATTGGAGTAAGGTATACTTATCTCCATGCTTTGCTAAAATATACTACTTGTTAACTAGTGCGTTCATATTTTTTAATGAGTTGTTGCACTATGGTGTTTTTAAATTTCAGAATTTTATGGTTAATTATTTCAGAATTATATTTATAATTTTAGAATATATATACATATTAAAATATTTATTTTGTGGGTTAAAAGTATAGAGAATGGATGAATGTTGCATGGATAGTAATAGCGTAATTGTAGAATTATTATATTAATTTTATAATATTGAAAATAATTTTTTTTACCATTATAAATAAATTCCAGAATTATATGTGTATTAAATCAGAATATTATACGTATTAAAATGTGTATTTTAGTGTTTTAAAGTATGAATAATTGATAGGTAGGTTGTATAGATAATATTGGTAAACTTATGTACATGTTATGTTATTGTACTATAAAAAATATGTTGTTCATTATATTTAAATTAATTTTAGAATATTATTATTAAAAATCATAATTATATATGTATTAAAATATATATTTTGAGACTTAGTTGATGAACTAAAGAAGGGTAGAGTGCATGCATAGTAATGAAGACTATGTATAGTTTTTAAGCTTGAATATATATAAAGGTGTGCATGAGTTTTTATTAATAAATAAAATAAATTTTAGAATATTAATCCTATTTATTTTTTTATTTTAAGATGTTAATTAGCGAAATAAAATAATTTCATGCATGCTTAATTAGCCGGTTAGCGTTGTATAGCATTTTGCGACATTAAACACTACCTACGTACGTGTAGGAATACGTTGTTTAATCACACGTAAAGGCCTATACGTACGCGTGGTATATCAATGTACGAGGTCCTTACAACATTTTAAATAATAGTATGGTACGTGGTTGTTGGCACTTTAACTAAAGCTGTGCGACTATTGAAATTATTGGCATGAACGTTGCTACTATGAACCTGCTCAGTCGATAAAACTCCGTCGCGTAGCCATCTATTGTCCTTCCAGCCTGCTTGAGTTTAGTAAACCTCTACTGTAACTCGTACTAAGCCAATATCCCAAAGTACTTCATCCTTAACCGGGTTCTGAAATTATTCCACAAAATAAGATGTCTCAATCCTACCTCCACCGTGGCCCACCAATCTCTTGCAATAACCTGGAGCTGCAAGCGAACCAGGTCAACATGTTCCTCAGCCGGAACCTTAGCTGCTACCAGAATGGTCTCAATATCCTGGAGCTAATCATCTGCCATAATTACATCCTCTGTGCCATCAAAATATCTGGGATTTAGTCTACAAAACCTAACAGATGTCCCAGAATCTACTCTTCCGTCTCGTTCTAGGGTCGTATGCAACCCTTGGTTCAACAGGACATTATGTTCTTACTGTTGAAGCTGTTTACGTTGTTGTTCTTGATGTTGTTGCTATTGAAATACTATCTGATTTGTTGGGCAGCCAATATTCTCCGGATAATCTCTAGCAAGGACGAGGTTTCCAGTGGTATTGGTACTACGGGAACATCTGGAGCCTGCTTCTTTGTCGCATTAATCGTGGGCTCAACTTGGATCCCTGACTGGAGTTCTACAGGACCTCGTTCCACTGGCAAATCAGTCTCTCTTATTGCTACAATATCTAGAGGAGGGAAAACCCTAAAGAAGATCACAAGAAACATCAAGTACAGGACGAGAAGGAACAAGGAAGCCACCAATCTAGAAAATTTTAAGCTGAGTATGGAAGAGGACGATTTCAGAATTTCAAGAAGGATCATGTTTGATTAAGACTTCTATGAACATGACACCCCAAAGGTCTGTAGAACAGACCTGCATGGGCCACCACTAAAACCTTGCCATGTCCAATACCAGAATACGAAGACGAGCACGGCCAACCACTCCATACAAGGTACTATACATCGTACAACGATCACGGCTGTAACTAGACAAGGGGGTGCATGCTACAATCATGTCACTTAGGGTCATACGAATATCTATGTCTCAATCAATCAAACAAGAAACAGTAATCATAGAACATATATGATAAAGCAATAAAGCATCACAAATGCTTTCTTAAGATATTCTGGAGACCAGCTGTACAAAATAAGAAATTGGTGGAATAACAAAAGTATATGACAGTATTACAGCTGCAGTCTGATTTATATAAAGTCATAAAAAGGAAACTAAATTTTCAGACGTGCCGGCTAACAAGTGTCGATAGCTAAACGTTCAAAAGAGTAAAATGTACAATAACGAACGGAGAATAAGGAAACCCACTCGTTATCCTCGGTGGCCATGTTCCTGGTACGTGCCATGAGTCAGAAGAAAGTACACTGGATCATCGGGTGCTGGCTCGAAACTTGGCCATGCAAAACCAGTGTGGTTAGACCCCAAATAACAGGTACCACAAAGGAAGCACGAAATGGAGAAACAAAAATCCAAGCAATAAATATATAATAATATATATTCTGTGTCGTAACTTAGGTCCATGGAATATCCTAGAACAAAGGCCCAATCCTACAACCAAATAAGGACGAGAGTTGAATCCATCACACTATGATAGTCAATTTTTCTAGGCTACTAACAGAATAATACAATCACAACCAAGTCCAATTAATAAGATCGGCCAATCACTTGTATGGTTTTCTATTTGTGGAGTCTGAGGTTATCACAGAATAATGCATAATAGGTACCCTCAGATCATACCATTGTCGAACATGGGATTTTTGACTTTGGCATTTTAGCCCAAGGATGGATGGAATTCACTGAAGTCTTACCCCGTCAATCTATAAAAAGCCTATTTTCGCATATTTTAAGACGGGGGAAAAACTGCTCGACCTGCTTTTCTTTCTCCTCTATGTACCGTTCCTGGATCACAAAACCTAATAAACTGGGTCAACTGCGTGCTATTACCAACCGAGCCAATAAATTATTATACAGGCACTTCACGAATTGTATCAGTTCTCTGTAGGGCAACTACGCTAGATCACGATATTAGCGGTTCCAATGTTCCTATAGTAAAATATTGGCTCGATATTATTTATAATAGGTCAGATACTGCACTCCACTAAGGCGGATGATATACAGTATCTGTGGTGGCCAGTCCACAGCGCACTTAGAATGAATCTTGGTGGGAAGGTTCATTGGCATGATCTCGGGATACCATTTTCTCCCAATGTTACTACAGCTTTTAGTTGCTTAATTAACCCTATATTATTTTGAAATCTCAAGGCGTGGCCACTTGAGGATTTTTCTTAAGATGTCGTACAAAATATGGACACGCTAGATACGAATCCATGGAAGTTCAATCTGGATTTATCTGAGCATGTATACAATATTCAACAATCAAAATTCTATCCACGCTTTGGTACTTGACTCGCATATAATGCCCGTGCTGGAAGAAAAAATAATATAGTATCACGCATTCAGAAATTTTGGAGGCATTGTCGATGCACAACCCAAATATGAAATCACTTAACACGTAACAAGTTATGTTGCACCTCAGTGCACATTTAGATCATGTACACTAGCAGGCAAAAATTGTATCAGCACGGATACGAGAAATCGTGTCGAGGTATCAATCGGTCATAAGCATGAGTTCTAGCACATGGTTGGGTTACTGAGTCCATTCTCCCCTAGAATTATAAAACAAGCAATAATCAGGATCAACCACATAGAGGATGATAAGAAACATTCTAAAAAAAAATGAACACATTATGAAAGTACTACGTGTACACATGGGGTCATAATGGATAACACACGCATGAAGTTGTACGCATGAATGTCAGGTGCATGAACTAAATAAGCGCATGCTCAGGGTGCCGCATAGGGCCAGGAACACATAGGATCAGGGGCGCATAGGGTTACATGAAGTCAGGGGCGCATAGATGAGGCAAAGTCTACTCTTCGGGACAAGTGCCAAAGTAACGGACAATAAATGAAGTATCAGTGAAGTGACTAAAATTATGGATGTGACAAGGAATAAAGTATGTCAGGAGAAAAGACAAAACAATCAATAGAAATGCTAGAGCGGGGCTGAGTCATGCGTCCAAATAAAAGAGTGACGCATTGCTCATGGCCTCATAGACGACTTCCATGCGCCTAGTAGATGCAACACAAAAAACTTCTAACACATAGCTTTTTCTAGCTCGAGTTTCAGAATGCATGCATTCTTCAGCTATGTGCCTAACAAAATGGATGCATGTTGGATGCACGACACATGGAGCTTCATCTTCTCTACGGCAAGTTTGGCCATGGCAAAAAACTCTAAACCGAAAGTTGATTTTCTCCATAGAAACTCCGTCAGGGGTCCAATCCGGCAAAGTAAAGTTCTAAACCATTCAAAATCAAATGTCCTTCAACATAGAACAACAAGTTTTCGAAAAACATAAGTTTTTGAAGATCAAAACCAAGAAAAACTCAAGAACACCCACACTTATAAAAATTTAGATCTACACCATTTCATCCACCAAATCCGAAAATACCAAGTTATAAACATAGTTAAAATCACAGAACAAACATAATAGTCTAATAATATGGAGTGTTTATCTATTTCTCATGCAAGATGTACTTGCTTAAGGATGGAGGGAGAGAAACCTAAGAGAGAGAAAGAAAAAAATGAATGAAGAGAGGGAGAAGAAGATATTTGGTTTATATACATGGAGGGTTTGGGTTCATTTGACCCAAGGTTTAAGTCATGACCAAGCCTTAACCTCAAAATAAACTGAACCAACCCTCCACCAAAGAATGGGTCTAGTCTCATGCAATAAAATAAACATGCAGCAAGAGATAATACGCTCCCAATACATATTCTGGGAATGGGGAGTGACAGATCAAGATCAAATTATTAGAATTATTTTACTCTAATATATGTCACAAGTGATAAGGGAGAGAAAATATTATATCCCAATATACAAAAACCAATACCTAGAGTTACATAATTCAATAAGTGCAAAAAAAAATCTTTAAATGAAAAATAAATGAAAGCACATGAAATACAAAGCGACACTATAAAATTCGTTATGGTAATGACACAATTGGTGGTAGACAAAAATATTTAAGCATCGGTGATCAAGCATCTTCATTAGGATCATTACTTGTTCGTCTGCTCATAAAAAACAAATTTAACAGCATATATTATATGTGATGAACAACATTTCACATTTGATGAGAGTAAATATAGGTATGCCTATGCGCGTAGTACATTAAATCCTTATTTTATAAAAGTTTCTAGATCTACTATTATAACAGAAGCTTTTAAAATATTAAAAAAAAAGGCAGCCTTGATTTGAAATTATTAGTATTTTTTTTAACTTCGGATATATGGACTAGTAAATAAAATTATCGTTTTATTTGTATCACAACACATTATTTAGATGCAAAATAAATTTTACAAAAATGAGTTCTTTGTTTAAGATTGATAGAATGTTCTCATACTGAAAGTGCAATCTTTATATCCATCTTTATAGCAATATTTATAGATATCTTACAAGTTTACATGAATATGATAAATAATGCTAGTAATAATATTTCTTGTATCAACATTTTGAAATTTTAATTGATGCCTATATTAGAAGGGTAAATTTTTTATATAAGAGGTATTTGTTGTGTTGTTAATTTAATTATACAAAAATACCATCAATATTTGCAAAAAAATTTAGAAAATTTTAGAACATGTCTAATTAATTTGAACACTTAACCAAATAGACAACAATAATTTAAAATGTTATGTGCAAAATATGGTTTGAATTTTAGAGATTTTGTAAACTCCCTCGACCAAATTTAGGTCTACTTAGTTTAGAGAGAGACTAGGGTTAGTTTGGAGCCATTTAGAATTAGAACATGGTGTTTTAATTTAATGTACAAAATTTTGTATCACTTGGTGCACCTTACCGTTGTCTCGGTATTTGGAGCGCTACTCTAGCTTTTGATTTCAAACAAATTTTACACACTTGTCCTATATGTGCCAGCCTTCTATTTTTGATATTTGTGTAACTCATAAATACCATCTCTTGTGCTTTATTTTAGTCGCACAATATTCATTACAAATATCTATTTTTAAATCCAAATAAATCTAACTTTGCACCTTTGTCCGTTCCAATCAAAATTGGAGACACGATCTCGACCCATTTTGTGCAACTCAATTTATGATAATAAACTACTCTGAGTCTTCTACATCCATGACACTTGTGTCCCATCCAATTTTAATCCTATGTACTTTCAATTTATTAAAGAAAACCTTTGAAACTAATTTTAATTAAATTGGTACAATGACTCAACCTAACCCAAAACTAGACCCAACACTAACCTAAATCTCCACTCACACCCTCATGGTTCATACAAAATATCACACACCATTTAATCTACTACAACACACCAAACATGATATTTTTTCTCATCCAATCCCAATTCTCCTTTACTTGTGCAATTTTAAAATTATTGGGGGCCTTTGTGCAAATAAGCAACTAGGTGTCCACCTCCCATTAGAGCAAAACAATGAAGAAAGCCCTCCTTCAGGCTTTGACCGGTCACCCCACTATTTTTCCCTTATTTTTTTGTGTGTACAATAAAACACTTTACACCTACATCCAATCCCAACCCTCCATTCAAATTTTACATCAATCTCACTACTTATTCCCTCATTAAAATTCTTCCCCCATCCCTAGAACTAGGGATGTAGCCAGCCCTAATCCCCATGCTCCTACTCTCTCTCTCCTACATTAACTCTCTCTCTCCCCTAAAAATTTTAGCCACATCACCACCTCCCCTCAACCGAACACAACCATTCACCACCCTCGCTAGCTACCGGACCATCCCCACGACCTCCTACTACTACTACCCGACCTCCACAACCACAATCAGCCTCCACCGCCATCATCCTCGACCTTCTCCTTCTCCAACAGTGAATGCCACCCTCCACCACCATCACCCCACCGCCGGATAACCCACGACCACCACCTCCTCTATCAACCTACACCACCTCCTTCTTCCTCTTCTTTATCAACCCGACCTCCTCCTCCCCATCACAGCAGCCACCACCACCTAAGCTTCTCTCCTCCTCCAACCCATCGACCTCCACACCATCATCAGCTTACCACCGCTGCCACCATCATCATCACGATCACGACCACCACCTTCACCTCACTACCACAACTACCTTCACCATCATCCATCACCACCAACACTATCACCCTCACCCGAGCTCTTCTTCTCCTCCTCTAACCTATCAACCTCTACCACCATCACTTCACCACCACCATCACCTCCCTCACGACCCGCACCCACCACCATCTCAACCCCCGCCGCTACTACAGGTCGCTGCCGCTGCTGCTGCAAGCCGTTGCTGCTATTGCTGCCTTGCACCGCCGGAGTAACCCCTCCCCCCCCCACCGTCGGAGATAGGCCACCCACGGGCCACAGGCCGAGCAACCCCCCTCATTTTCAGAACTAACCCTAGGTATACTCACCTCCTCCCCATTCTTCATCTTCTTGTTGTTGTTGCATGAACCCATGAAAATATAGTAAACCCTATTATCTAGAATATATATATTAGTTGGAATGGTTTTTAGTAATTAAATATTACATGAGCTACATCCATGACTAGGTTGTTTAGTATGACACTTGTATTTGTGTAGCACCTAGGTCCTTAGACTAATTTATCATATTTATATCTTAACCTAATAGTTAGGATACGTGGTTAGTATTACACAATATTTGGAGTTATAAACATGTATTGGTAGTGTAGTAGCTAGATAACTTTGTGCAAAATATTTGAGGATATATGACGTACTTGTACATGGAGACCTAGAGGGTTAACACTATCAAACTTCTGTTGGAGAACAAATTAGCACCTACATGAACCTTAGTTGATCTTGGTTGTAATATTTGAGAAATGTACGTTTAGAGGGACATGACACTTGTGCATTTTTAGACACTTGCACACTCGACCCTCTAGTTGACCGATTATAACCCCTACTTGCGTTAGCTTCTAAGTACAGTATAGTTGTACTTTTGTACGTACTAGTATAATGACTGATGGTTATTATATTATATTATATATATATAGGATCGTTGGATCGTTTGGGCGAGGCTTCGGGAGCAAGACTTTGGCATTCACAGCTTGAGGATTAAGACAAATATACCATGCCTTATTTACTGTTTAATTCAAGTTATTAAATATTGCATGAGATGTTGTTGCAAATATTATATATAACTGTGCGCATCCGAGAATAACTCAGGTACAGTTGACGATTGCGTCGATGTGTAGTGTATTGACTTAGTCACTAGCAGACTCACCTACTGTTGTGGAGATATTCTGATATCTTCCAAGACCCTAACACTTCTTACACTCATCACAATGACAAACTTATGTTGGGATACGAGTTATCGTATCTGAGTAGCTATCGGTGCATGTGACATGCATCACGGTTTAGTGCATAGTCAGGTTAGTCTAGTTATTTGAGACCTGGCATGTTAGTTACGTAGTATGCACGTCGTGTATTTGACTTGTATATTTGCATTGGGCAGAGAGGACAACTGGTAGGCGTATGGGATATACACATTGGAATTCGTAGTATCCAAACGAGCCACAGATTCAATGACCCCCTTTATTCATATATCACGTTCTTCGGAGCATTATAGACGTATATATATATATATATATACAGATACCTCGTTCTTCGGAATGATGGACGTTACATGTGCAGCTCTTCGGAATGTTGGACGTTATGCCTACACCTATCCATAGTACCAAGGTTGTCCTCATATTGCATTCACTTAGATGGTTAGTACACCCCATTTACTTATTAAGTATTTATATTCGGCATGTATTTTTGTATCTTATTACGTCCCTCTGAGGACTTGGTTTTCTTCCAAATTTGGATGAGACGTACTATCCTACCGTGTACGGGCCCGGACAAGAGGCGAGGTACGCGACTGAGGAGGAGCTTGAGGTGTTACCTTCAGAGTTTTTCTGATCACTGGTAGGCCTTCCGCCTAGGGCTGGAGCATCTTTATCTAGTTAGTCGATGTTCTAGTCTAGTATTCTTATCCGTCCTTCCGTACTCTTATTTCAATATTGTAGTGGGTTTGTTCCCATTAGACTTATTTGGTTTGTATTATGACATTCAGACTCCGCACTTATTTGCAGTATTTATTTCAACACTCCTTATTTATATTTTGTGGATAAGAATAGATATTTATCTGTTGTTTGATAACATTTTAGACTTGATAGTATTTTAGGATAGCATAGTACTCTTCATCGGGTCCATTAAATTGGAAAATCCTTCGGAGTCATATTAGCTGGCTATTGCTACGTGGCTTGGTCCCGTGTATTTTGGGAATGGGACATGACAGATTTGTTAAGGATATACCATATTGATGTAATTCTTCCAATTTGATGTTAAAATTATGTAGTAAATATAAAGATGTCATTACACACTATAATAATATAAATTCAAGTAGTGATTACCAATTAACTCAGAATGTTAGTTAGTTACTACTTCAGTTTTTGAATTTTTAGGCTTATTTTACAACATTACATGTATTTCATCCAGAATTTATTATCCAACTTCGCAAAAAGTTTCTTATTTATTAGCAATTTAGACATTTTCCATGTTTTGATTATGTCGTTACTAAAATGGAAGCAAAATTTCTAAAATATTGGTCTGATATACCTCTTTTAAATTGTTTGGCTACGATTTTGAATCCTAAAATAAATTAGATAGTGTATGTATATTGTTATATAATTTTCATGGAAATATGGACACTGAGGTAGGTACTAAAATACATAAATTAAAGAATGTTCAAGAAAAAGTCTTATTGTTTAGAACTATTTGCATTAGTTAAGCGAAGTCCTTCAGGGACACACACACACACACACACACACACACACACACACACACACATATATATATATATATATATATATATATATATATATATATATATATATATATATATATTGCCCTATTTTATTTATCTTATTATGCTTCCTTACAAAACTTTCCTTCTATCCGACATGTTTTACATTAGTTGGTGTTGGAACTATAGGACCAAAAAATTTTCTCCTCAAAAAAGAATCTAACTCGACCTGGATTGCCCTTTTATAATTTGACTAATTAGTTCTACATTGACATTCCTTAATGAAATGTGGTTCAATGTCTGCCACTGAATATGCAAAAATATCGTCGATGATTATCTCATTTATATTCCCACAACTCATATAAACTAGCATACTGGAAGATGATTTTCTGATTATTCGATATGGGATTTTGTGCACTTGTATTTTCCATGATGCTCCCATATACAAAATAATCTCATGAGTTGGACAATTTCAGATAGTGACAGGATTCGAAGGTACGAAGATCCTCCTCTTCCAATTAAGGGAATACTTTAAACCAAGGGGTCTGTAGCAGTTTCCGCTGATGGCATATTATTCTCTAGCCGCCTATCAGACCCGTTTCCAGCTTTCATATTTCTGAATTATCGGTATTAATTTTTTTTAATGCATGATTTATACTATATTTTATATTTTGAGTTGTGTCTCATTTTTTATGTTTCGAATTTGGATTTATGTGTTTTGATTTTTATTTCTCTAGCCTAGGATCAGTATCTTAGTTTTTCTCGATTTTGTGTTGCGATATCGCGAAAGTGTGGCATTCGAGCGGTACTTGTTTTCGAATCAAAATATGACATATGCAACTTGATTATGTTTCCTAGCTTTCTAATATAACCAAGCAATTGGATAGACCAACATAGACTTGTAGAGACACCTGGCTAGCATGCCATAGACCACAAATTAGGATCATACTAGAATATGAGACAAAATCCTAATTTTTAGGACAAAATCCAACCTGGTAATATACTACCAGTATAATAGTCGAGTGGATTTCTGCCAGATTGATTAACTTCTGGATTTCCGTCAAGATCGTGTTAGCCCAATGATTAACTTGAGTATTTTGATTATGGCTAATCGATTAAGTTTCTTATTATGAAATTACTAATTGTCAAGCAATCACTATATTGTAATACTTTAACTTTACATAGTCCTAGTGTGTTATATTCTTATCATCTTTGCTTTATATATGTTGCTTCGTGCACCTAATGTTTATTTTATAGAAAATAATTTGAATATTTTGAAGCAAGATTTATTATGGACTTATGAAAATGAAGAAATCATGATGGACCAAACATACTATTAGCTCAATGATTTTTTGAACCCCTGTAATATCTTCGACCCTTTGAACATGGTTTCGGGGGTCCTGCTGACCAGTCAATGGGTGTGGATCGAGGAGCAGCGTCCCCACATGGGGGTTTGGAGGTGAAATCCCCAAAAGCAAATCAAATTTTCAGATATTGTTTGCTTCTGATAATTGAAAAGGCCAAGACATCAAGTTATCGATCCTAGTATAATCTTTGTTTATATTTATTCTCTACGAAAGATTATAACTCATTAGGTTATGAAAAACAAATGTTCTAAAAATACTTGCCAATTTAAGCGACTTTCCAACCATTTGTATATTGGCGATATACAAAAGGCATAACACTAGTATATTATTAGACCATAATTTGATTCCAATAAATTTTTGTCTTGTAAATATTATTGTGGCGCCCCGTTCCTCCTATTCGGGGAGCGCGGCTAAGAAATACAAGATTGTATCATTCGATCGGGATAGATTTAAATAAGAACTCGTCCTCGTTATGGATTTGCTTCTTCGGAATCGATTTCCATATTCAGTGGACCGTGCCCCCGGGATTGACTTAGCGGCAGAGTCAGGAGGAACCTCTCCGCTGCATCTTTGTTGTCTCAGATTTTGATGTCGCTTGTTGCTTTTGTGCTTTGAGTTGGTTTTCGAATTTTCTTGCATTTTTCTTGAACAGTTTCGATGGATTTTATTATTTTCGTTTATTGAACTGCACTTCAATTCTGAGATTTGGAAAGAGTGGAAGAGATATTGATCGAGCTATTCGTGGATGCATGTGAACGAGCAGTAGGCGACTTACGAGCGGAGTCTTGAAGCGCCTCTTTTCTTCTCCCTTCCAACCAACTAAGTGAGTGGCTACCATCCCGATTAGCTAGCCCTTCTTCCAAGTCTTCACACCTAAAATAATAACTAAAAGATCTCAAGATAAAAAGGGAATAGACTTGGATTGTATTGCTTGTCAACTAAACTTGTGAACGGTTATCTTATTGTATGCTATTCGTTTCAAATATTCTATACATGCTTCAATTTTAGTTAGAATGCATCTTCTTCTATAATTGTGCTAAGTATGGATCATATCTTGTATGCGAATAATTGTTCAGGGAGGCTATGCAAAATGAATCAAGCAATACTACTTGTCTTGTACTCGTGTTGCCTCAACTGCATGAATTGTTAACTTAATAAATATATCGTTCGATCACGGACAACTTGTGCATAAGGTTATTGGTTCCTGTGGACGGTCGCTGGGGCACTGGCACCGATCCGGTCCGGATGAAACTCTATTGTATAGTCTATTATAATGGACGAGATGGCTTGTAGCGCCCATTGTACTTTCACTGTAAACCATTTTTGTTTATGACTAGTGTCCATTATGGCATACGCCAGTGATCCCCTTGTATATTTAAAACCTGTTGCAACTAATTTGTGTCTTCGTGGCAGGGAAGGCATGGTAAGTATTGTACAGATGGTTCAGACGGACAAGTAAAAGTCACCGAACGGTGGCAAGTTCAATTCAATAAATTTTATATGCTGCTTACTTGTAAATAAACTAAGGCAAGATAGAAAGACCACAAATAATATGCATGCTTCATTAAAATAATATATTGATTGGTATAGTTAGGTTAGCTTGCCTTCACCAGTATGTTTTGATATACTGACCCTCGTTGAAATAGGTTTCCCGCACTAAGGAGAACCGAGCGAGGAGTCGAAGTCTTTCCCGATCCAGTCCAGCTGTAGGCGCATCCTGATCATGCCGCATTTTGAAGTACTTGAAGAAGGAGCTTGCAACTCAATACACATTGCAGCTCCGTGGGAAGGCCGTCATCCCGTCCGGAGGTCTTTATTATTTTAAAGTTTAGTAAAGGGATGTAATGTATATGACTGCTATCTCATTTTGTGTTAACACTTTTGTAAGATCGTACGGCAAATTAGCTAACTTGTTCAAGAGTTTATAATAGATGTTCATTATAAATAAAGAGAACTTTTCCATATTTTAAATTTGTGTTTTAATTTATCTGCGTACTCTGAATATGTGCTCATTATGCAAAAATACTAGAGTCTTGTGCGGGCACAACCCCAGGCCCACACGGCGGTCACGCTCGGGGGATGCCCCATCGATTTTACGGAATTGGGACGTGACATGTTGGTATCAGAGCACAGATTCAAGTTCCTTAACCCTCGCACTGGAAAAGTTCCTTTAACAAATTTCTGTATGAACTCTTGAACTCGCTAGGCCAAAATGAGATACGTTCATGCAATAAGTCTATAATACATTATGATCCTAATATAATTTACCTTCTTTTGAAAGAATGGCACTAGTACAATCCTCAGCGCTAGCACCGGACGAAACGCAAGGCCAAGAAAGTAGTTCGGGCACTTCGAAAAGTTCACGAAGCCAGCGAGCCATGTCTCGCGTCGATCCTATCTAGCAACTGATGCGGATGTTGGAGGCAAACCAACAAAGGGATGAAGCTCGCTACGAACGGGCCGAGAAGCGAGCGGAGGAGAGTCAGCTCAAGTTTTAAGACAATATAGAAGCTCGATTCTCAGTCCAACAGAAGCAGGTAGATACCCTGCAACAGAACGTGCAGACTTTGGCCTCCAACCAGTCCGCAACAATAACAACGACTCCGGTGGAAGAGCCGTGCTTGAAGTCGAGATGCCGCAAATACCAAGGACGAGGGAAGTGACTGCCTTCAGCTTGGGCAACTTCAAGAAAGTTTGCAATACTCCATTCAACGGGACTGAGGACCCAATCATTGCTCTAAATTGGTTGGCCGAACTTGAAGACCACTTCGCTCTGCTAGAGGTCCCCGAAGAGAAGCGAATCGCATGCGCGCAACTGCAGCTCCGCCTCAATGCGCACGATTGGTGGGACGTGCATCAACGATCTCTTTAATTTGACCATGAAGAGGAGGCAATCTCGTGGATGACTTTTCGTGCCGCATTTGAAAATGAGTTTATACCCCCTCCAGTACAACGTCAGAAGGAGAACGAGTTTGTGCAGCTACGACAAGGCAGCATGACAGTAAAATAGTACTCCGCCGAATTCAACCGACTCTCCAAATTTGCTAGCGCCTATTTACGTGATGCAACGAGTCAAGCTAGAAGGTTTGAAGGTGGTATGTGCCCTGCCATTCATGCGCACATGGTCGTTCGTCAGTACGGGACTATACGGGAAGTCATGAATCATGCTCTATCTCTTGAACCGCAGTATCCTCACGTTCCTACCGGCGTTGTGCATACCTACAATCACAAACGCCATAAAAATAAGAGAGGAAACAATGCTGCAAAGCGTCCAAACGATGATGGCAAGCAAAGAGAAAATTTAGATAGACTATGTTACTTCTGTAGGCGGCCGAGGCACGCATTTGATAAGTGTCATCTGAGACTTGGATTATGCCTAGCCTGTGGTGAATCGAATCATGCAGTTTGTGACTGTCCGTTGAGTCATGATCGCTGTCCCTAAAAAAAATCCCTAATGGTAGGTTCTATTCCTAAGTTTCGTGGACGAAACTTCCAATTAGTTGGGTAGGATGTGGCACCTCGTTTCTCCTATTCGGGGAGCGCGGCTAAAAAATACAAGATGGTATCGTTCGATCAAGATAGATTGAAACAAGAACTCGTCCCCGTTATGGATTTGCTTCTTCAAAATTGATTCCCATATTCAGTGGACCGTGCCCCCGGGATCGACTTAGCGACAGAGTCAGGAGGGACCTCTCCGTTACATCTTTGTTGCCTCAGATTTCGATGTCGCTTGATGCTTTCATGCTTTGAGTTGGTTTTCGGATTTGCTTACGTTTTTCTTGAATGATTTTGATGGATTTTATTGTTTTCGTTCATTGAACTGCACTTCAATTCCGAGATTTGGAAAGAGTGGAAGAGGTATTGATCGAGCTGTTCGTGGATGCAGTTGAACGAGCAGTAGGCGGCTTACGAGCGGAGTCTCGAAGTACCTTTTTTCTTCTCCCTTCCAACCAACTAAGTGAGTGGCTACCATCCCGATTAGCTAGCCCTTCTTCCAAGTCTTCACACCTAAAAATTTTGCATTCTTCTTTGCCCCGATCAGACGATACCAAGTAATAACTAAAAGATGCCAAGATAAAAAGAAAATAGACTTGGATTGTATTGCTTGTCAACTAAACTTTTGAACGGTTATCTTATTGTATGCTAGTTCATTTCAAATATTCTATACATGCTTTAATTTTAGTTAGAATGAATCTTCTTCTATAATTGTGCTAAGTATGGATCATATCTTGTATGCGAATAATTGTTCAGGGAGGCTATTCAAAATGAATCAAGCAATACTGCTTGTCTTGTACTCGTGTTGCCTCAACTGCATGAATTATCAACTTAATAAATATACCGTTCGATCACGGACAACTTGTGCACAAGGTCATTGGTTCCTACGGACGGTCGCTGGGGCACTAGCACCGATCCGGTCCGGAAGGAACTCTATTGTATAGTCTATTGTACCGGATGAGATGGCTTATAGTGCCCATTGTACTTTCGCTGCAAACCATTCTCGTTTATGACTAGTATCCATTATGGCATACGCCAGTGATCCCCTTGTATATTTAAAACCTGTTGCAACTAACTTGTATCTTCGTGGTAGGGAAGGCATGGTAAGTATTGTGCAGGTGGTTCAGATGGGCAGGTAAAAGTCACCGAATGGTGGCAAGTTCAATTCAGTAAATTCTATATGGTGCTTACTTGTAAATGAACTAAGGCAAGATAGAAAGACCATAAATAATATGCATGCTTCATTAAAACAACGTGTTGATTGGTATAGTTGTGTTAGCTTGCCTTTACCAGTATGTTTTGATATATTGACCCTCGTTGAAATAGGTTTCCCGCACTAAGGAGAACCGAGCGAGGAGCCAAAGTCGTCTTTCCCGATCCAGTCCAGCTGTAGGCGCATCCTGATCGCGCCGTATTTTGAAGTACTTGAAGAAGGATCTTGCAACTCAATATACAATGCAGCTCCGTAGGAAGGCCGTCATCCCGTTCGGAGGTCTTTATCATTTTTAAGTTTAGTAAAGGGATATAATGTACATGACTGCTATCTCATTTTGTGTCAACACTTTTGTAAGCCCATACGACAAATTAGCTGACTCGTTCAAGAGTTTGTAATAGATGTTCATTATAAATAAAGAAAACTTTTTTATGTTTTAAAATCTGTGTTTCAATTTATTTGCGTACTCTGAATATGTGCTCATTATGAAAAAATACTAGAGCCTTGTGCGAGCGCAACCCCAGGTCCGCACGGCGGTCACGCTCGGGGGATGCCCCATCGATTTCACGGAATTGGGGCATGACAATTATATTATCCTATAATTTTGGTATACCGATGGCATATTTTTACTATACCAATGGTATACTGTTAGACCCAAATTTGATTTCCAATAATTTTTTTACCTTACCATGCATATACATTTTTGCATTAGCAATATTCTGGCCATATATAGTCTGGACTAAAAATTCTCAATATTAAATCAAGTAAGACTATTTTATAGTTGTTACTGTGTTAGCGGTGTACAGCTTGTTGTAGAAACATGAAAAAGATGCAGCCATACGACCGACGTCCATGCCCCAAATAAAAACTCAACATATGGACCACACGAACACCATACGACCCAGAAAAAGAACGCCCATGCAGTCCAAACAAACGTCCTGATAAATGGCCGCAGGTCGACCTGACATGACGTCCTGACAGCAAAGATGGCGCCTGACCCAGAATCCTGATAAAAAGATTTTTTTTCGGATCGCCTCGAAGGATGAGAATACACTAAGAGACAAAAGTTCCAAGGATGGTGCAAAGCCACATGGACAACCCAAAAAAAAGATCCCATGCATCTCTGGCCCATGCGTCCCTGACTCCATATATCCCATGCGACTCTGGCCCATGCTTTCTAGACTCCATGCGGTCCATGCGTCTCTTGGCCCCCTTGTGTTCCAGAATCCATGCGATCCATGCATCTATGGCCACATGTGTCCCAGATTTTACGATGACCAAGTCTTACAGTTACAACTGAGTGGTCCTCTGTAACCAAACAGCGGCCACGTGTCCATTTAACCAAGTCGCACCTACAACGTTGAGAACCACCCAGATATTCAGTAATAAAACTTTTTAACAAATATCTACGTGACAGCTGAAGCCCGATCTTGTGTATAGTTGTAACTCCTTCTTGTTAGGAGAAGACACGTGGCAACCCCTAATGTCCATGCGGCCTAAAATCCATGCGGCCACTAAATGACTATAAATAGCAGGGTACTACCCCCATGCAAAAGGCTGGCTGGCTATCTACGAATCTACACTCGATCAGGAGAGAAGAGCTTTCGCATCAGATCGTCCACGGAGTAAAGAGAGTTGCTATACTCCTAACCCTCCATCGTCACCCCCCCTAGAAAATAATTTTGTACTTAGATTGTCTCCTATGACTCTTCTTTGTACTTTCTTAGTTTGTTAAATCAAATTCAGTTCTCTCAGTTCTTATTTTTTATATAAAATGGCAAACAAGGTAGTGACTCTGTTAGGGACTTACTTCTCCTCTGTTGAGAAGTCGGTGATACAGTCCGATATGACCAAGCTCGGGTCGACACAAAAGATGCTAGTGGTCTGCTTCGACCAGCAAGTATTCGAGGATATGCTCTCCGGGGACAACGTGAGTCCTTCTCCGAGGCAAGAAAAGCCCAAGAAGACCCGCAGGACGTGGGTAGCAAAGGCCTCTGTGCCTCACCCAACTGCGGAGTAGGCGCTCCCCGTCTCTTTTCCAGCCGCAGGGATCGCACATCATGCGGCCACTGTCTATATGGCAGCCTCTTTCAGCCAAAATGGTGCTCCCCACTTGAAGACCCGTACAACATGGGTGGCCAAGGTCGCTGTGCTCCACCCAGCTATGGAGCAGCACTTCCAATATCTCACTTTGTTGCCCATGACGGTCGTCAGACGAACACCCATAACGTCCACATCTATGCGGCATCCTGGGTTGATGCAGAGGCTACTCAGCATCCAGACTCTGACAGAGGAAAATACTATGATGCCAGACGTCCTGGTACTGAGGCAGTTTCTATGCGGCCAAAGGGGAGGCTGCATAAGACTGCCCTTGCGGCATCAACTCACAACTGCAGACGGCAGGCCACATCCGGCCCCAATAGCAACAAAACCTCAATTTTTGATCGTATCTCATATGACGCAGATCCTATGCGACCCACTGAGAATGGTGAGAACCCAAAACTGGACTCTTCATATTATGCACCTGCCGTAGCTAAGATGAAGAAATCTAGGATAATACGAGCACGTCAAGCTCAAGCAACTGCTCATACAACCGACCTCCAACAGCATCGCTAGTTATTACGCGAGCCTCTAATGTAAAGTTGTATAAGACTGACCCATACGTCCTGTCTACAGGGACCAATGGACAGGGTTAGTCTCAAAAGTCTTCCACCAATTCCTTGGGGCAAGTTCGTGTACGAATCCTAGGCCAGGGAGCAAACATAACACCTGGGCATCCGTGTCCCCGGGATACCCGGACTCACAAAGAGGATGCAAAGATAAAATACCCTTTGCATGATTTGTGTGACGTGATTACTCACAAACACAAAGCAAAAGAAATAACTGCAGCATGCAACGTGCCCTATTTGAGGCACAGTTGCGCCAACATCATTATCAACTATTGTTGCAATAAAGCAGCAGTACTCACAGACAGGCAGTCGGCCTTCTAGCGACTACACCAAAAATTACTTACCCGACAATAACCCGGATATCAAGTACAAGTATCAGAGGAGGTGGGGTTGCCCTTCGCCTCATGCTACTCAACTGGAAAGCTTCCCACCGCCAAGGGAATAAATCAGTCAAACACCTCTAGTTCAGCGCTCTCTACCACAGCATCGCGAAGGCGATAACTCAGAGGGTGGACAACGGCCCCTGCGGAAGGCGTCTTCCAAGGCACCCGCTCAAGATAGAAGCTGTCAGCCCCTGGGGGTAGTTCTTCCTCAGAACCTCTGGCGGTAGCCCAAGCTAGGGGTAGTATCCCCCTAGACGTACGCAACAATCCGACATTCCAAGGAGACAATGATTCTCAAAGAACAGACTCTGAGATCCCTGGGGGTAGCTACTCCCACCAAGACGATACAATCTTTTATGCTGGGGGTAGTAACCCCTCCAAATCTGATGAAGACACAACAGCTCTCGCCCTACTTGAAGACTACTCACTACAAGGGTACGAGACAGGGAGCACGACATCCACTGCCCCCTCCATTTTTTCCTGTGTGAGGACGGTGTACATGGTCGAAAAAGACCATGAAGGCCCCAATGACCGGTAGTGCCTCGCGATGCTCGAAGCCATATGCATACAATAAGTGCATAAATTCAAGCCTTGACCCAGACAATGTTGTAGATCAAGGCAAATATGGTCTCCCAATCAGGAAGGGCCTTCGGGCAAGCAAACCTGGACCTCGGACCAATAGGGATTCAAATACGATCACTCCATCTGCGGGCAGTGACCCTCTTCTACCTGGCTCATCGGCGCCTTCAGTAGGAGATGAAGCTAAGGAAGCAAGGAGGGAGGTCCGAGAACTTTGGGCTCGTCTAGACTCCATGAGCAATCGGGACTCACTCTGTGATCTTGGGGTACGACAACCATACCTAATAGAGTACAGGGATGTACCATATCCGCCCAAGTATAATCCCTTCAACATCAACATATTTGATGGAAAGTCCTCCCCTCGCCATTTTATGAGCTACTTTGAGATCACCACATGACACTTACCCCGCAGCAACTCTATTCTTACCAGGCTCTTCGTCAGATCATTGGTGGGGGTAGCTTTTGATTGGTTCTACATTCTCGAAGATAACTCCATCTCGTCATTCAATGACCTTAAGCGTTTATTCCTTAATAGATTCTATGAGGCAGGAAATGATATGACGATGTCTTCTCTGATGGACGTCGCCCAAGGAGAGAAGGAACTTACATGAAACTACATCGAGCGATTCCGACATGATGCGCTAAGATTGCCTCCTGGCAATTTCGATGCCACACTCATCGAGATGTGCCGAAAGAACATGCTCCCGGTAATTAGCCTCTGGATGGACGAGAGCCAATTCAAAGACTAGACAACATTAATTGTAAGTGGCGTCAACACTGAGAAGAAGCTCACGGATGCTCGGCACTTGGGGATCCATATCCCTACTGCTAAAGAAATGGCAAGTATCCCAACAATAGCAACAACAACAATAACAACAATAGCGGCAATAGCAGCCACAACAAAAAGAAAAAACAGGCTTTGGTCGCTACCTTTACCAAGAAGCCTGAACAAAAGCTAGCAGAGCCTCCAAAACCAAAGGAGACTTACTCCTTCAAAGATGCTGATGTCAAACCCATCTTTGACATGCTGATGCATGGAGGAAAAATCAGGCTCCCCAATGTTAGACATCAGCCTGAGACGGCAGAGATTGCCAACTCAAAGTATTATCACTTCCACCGCTACGTCCATCATCCGACGTAGGAGTGTTATACCCTAAAGCGGTACATCCAACGTCTGATAGACACCAAGGCTCTTTTCCTAGACTTCGATGTTGTGATGGTCGCAGCCAACATGGTGTCCCTCCAGTTTGGCAACTTTCTACCGACAGAAGCCCAAGACTGAGTAATTTCGGTCCTTAAGGTGACCATGGAAGTGGTCAACCTTCCCCCAGCTCGAGACCAGACGGTCGGGCTAATACCTCTAACTACACCACGAGGAGAGGTCATGTGGGTCCATCCACCCCTCGTGCCAGACTTGACGCAGCCGGCGGCATCCTCTACCGCCAAATTCAAAGGCAGAAAATCCAAGACCTATTACACAGTTTTCTCCTCGGCTGAAGAGCTGGAAGCAGGTGCAATAAGGTCAGGAGCAACATACCAACTGATGCACGATGATACATCCCTATTTTTCGTACCTACCACCACTGGTCCCAGGCCGTCTCAGCCTCCACCGGTGGATAGGTCTAAACAGAAGAATACGTGCTTCGATAAACCGATGCGCATGGATGCACCACAAGGGCTGGAAAGGCCCTATAACTTTGATATCTTACCATAATTAGCCTATACTCCTACGAAATTATCGCTATTTGAGCTTTTGCAGCTCTCTAAAGACACTTAGGCTGTCCTGAGTGAGGCACTGCAGAACGTTGATATCTACCTGGCGCAAGTCAAGCCACCAACCGAAGATCCTGTCGCTTGTCCACATTACAACAACGCGAAGGATGCGATACCCAATATCGTCTTCTCGCAATAGGATATGTTGCTCAAGAACAATAGGCGCGATCGGCCCCTGTACTATACCGGGTATAACGGCGATATCAAGGTGGACCGAATGCATATTGACCCAGGATTGTCGATCAACATCATCCTAAGAAGTTTTGTTCAGACCCTGGGGATCCCGATGCATCATCTGGCGGCCACCAATACCGTCATCAGTGGCTTCAACAAGGGAAGAAGCTACCCTCTGGGAAAAATATGCCTAAAATGCCAGATCAGCGACTTAAAAAGCAGAGGTCACCTGCTACGTCATAGACATAGATACGGCCAGATCGTGCCATCCACCCTCCAACTGTGCCTAAAATATATAGACGAACAAGGTTTCATCAAAATAAAGTTCGCTGACATCGATTTGTTTAAGGGTATCGAGATCTACTACAGCGACTCGATCCTCTACAAGAAAGTCTGCCAAGATGAATGTGGCAAAGAGGCCGACGATGAAGCCGAGGCTACAACAGCACCCGAGGAGCCTATGAGAATCTGCCTCAAGGCACGCACTCCCGATGCGGCCGACCTTGGTTCAGCTCTGGTCCGGGGTTAGGCTACCCGGTGTCTTCCTTCAAAGGGGTACTACGTTGAAAGATGATAAGAGCCAATGACACTCCAACACATGGATATGAACATGTATCCCACTAGAGGAAAAATCCTTGGTCGCTTTGATTCTCATTACCTTGGGATTCGAGATGGTGAGGGCATCCCCAAATAGAAAGATCGGCTTCAAAAGAGAGTTGTCGATCCTCCCAGAGTTCAGTTGGTTGAGCAAGTAGAACCAAGAATGGCTAGCTATCAACTTCAGCCTCACCTCAGGCTGATCCTTGTTGATCTGAGACTGAACATCAGCCACTATATGATCGAGCCTAACGCCCAAGGCAGCCTGAGCTCACCCAATCAGCACATCTCCAGACAGAGCCACGAACAAAATCACTATAAAACAAAAATTAAGAATTAGAGGGATCAAGATGGCATACGGTCGACCCATGAAAGTTGTATACAACTAAGTCATAATAGGACTTCCATGCAGCAAAGTCAAGAGAAAAAAGATGCAGGTAACTCATGGCAGAACCTTCATGCGGCCAAGCCATGATAGGACGTCCATGCGGCTGTGTCAAGACTTGCACATGAAGCCAAAGGAAAACCCTACATAAGGTATACGACATGGTCATATATGAGGACCTGTATAATGGACTGGGTACAAATTCTTCTATGTCCGGAGTTCTCCTCCTCCGACTTTTACCAGGGATAGGCGGCTGAACGTCAGTGTGGAAGGATGAGGCCTCGTCCTCGGCCCTAGATAACGAGGCAGGATGTTTTCCCTTAACGAAGGCCTTCTTGGAAGAAGACGAGACCTTCGGGGATATGGTAGATGCTCTGAGGAGATGACCGGACATGAAGGAAGGAAACAGATGATATGGAAGACAGAACTCAGCAAAAGCAAGAAGTTCTCTCTCTTCCTCTCAAACCCTTATTTATAGGCCACCAATAGACGAAAATAGACCCTTTGAATTCTATCCTTATCCACTGATAGCCATGATCGGTTGGGATCCCTCCTACAGTCATCTGTATTGGGATCCGTATAAAAGGGTGGCTCCGAATCTGAACAAAATCCACTCAAGGGTCAAGGCAAATCTGGCAGTTAAATGCATAGCTGACAGCTTTACAGCGTTTGCCCATGAGGCTCAATATCCATACGTTCTGGACGTACCCCATCCATGCTTCTTATTCAAAGTATTTCAAACTTATCAGTTTAAAAACTTTGAAGGGGGCGTGTAGAAGCATTAAAAAGATGCAGCCATGTGTCCGAAGTCCATACGCCCCCAAATAAAAAATCAACAGATGGATCACACGAATACCTTGCGGCCCAGAAATAAATGCCCATACGGTCCAAATAAACGTCATGACAACTGGCCGCATGTCGACCTGACATGATGCCATGACAGCAAAGATGGCGCCTGACCTAGAATCCTGACAAAAAAGATTTTTTCTGATTGCCTCGAAGGACAAGGACACACTAAGAGATAGAAGTCCCAAGGATGGTGCAGAGCCACGTGGACAACCCGACAAAAAGATCCCATGCTTCTCTGGCCCATGTGTCCCATGCGACTCTGGCCTATGCATTCCAGACTCCATGCGATCCATGCTTCTCTGGCCCCCATGTGTTCAAGACTCAATGTAGTCCATACGTCTCTGGCCCCGTACGTTCCAGACTCTATGTGTCTCGTGCGTCTTTGGCCACATATAACCCACATTCTACGATGACCAAGTCTTGCTATTATAACTGAGTGGTCCTCTCCAACCAAATAGTGGCCACATGTCCATTTGAACAAGTCACGCATACACAGTCAAGAACCACCCAGATATTCAGCAACAAAAAAATCTTAATAAATATCCACGTGACAGCTGAAACCCGGTCTTGTGCACATTTATAACTCCTTCCTGTTAGGGGAAGATACGTGGCAACCCCCAACGTCCATGCGGTCCAAAATCCATGCGGCCACTAAACGACTATAAATAGCAGGTTACTACCCCCATACAAAAGGCTGGCTGGCTATCTGCGAATCTACACTCGAGCAAGAGAGAAGAGCTTTCGCATCGGATCATCCATGCAGTAAAGAGAGTTTCTATACTCCTAACTCTCCATCATCATTCCCCAGAAAACAAATTTGTACTTAGATTACCTCATAGGACTCTTATTTGTACTTTCTTAGTTTGTTAAATCAAATCCAGTTCTCTTAGTTCTCATTTTTGATATAAAATAGAAAATACTTGCATGGTAATGACTCTAATATATTAAGCTGTTATGGCATCCTATAAAATCAAGTACTGGTCTCATTTTTTACTATTTCTTTGAGCTTTAAATTTTTACCACTATATACAAACCTTTTGTTGAGAATGCGGTGTGACCCTAACCGGAGTTGGCCCATGAGGTGCGATAT
The DNA here is from genome assembly GCA_036927795.1 of Iris macrosiphon. Lineage (NCBI taxonomy): Eukaryota > Viridiplantae > Streptophyta > Magnoliopsida > Asparagales > Iridaceae > Iris > Iris macrosiphon. The sequence goes on from JAYESA010000010.1 coordinate 174,232,210, forward strand.
TAGACTGGGTCCATATGCCTTAAAAGGGGATTCCCATGTAAGGCCTGAATAAATCCTAATTATCTATACCTCATAATCCCATCTCCTATCCGATTTAGGACTAAAATACCAACTTCATTGTCACCCTCCTTTGAGAGCTCAATCGAAAATGAGATACAATCCAACAATCTCTACCATAGCTCATTTCCGCTAGCCGAATAACCTTAGCACACCCCGGCTACCTTTGCTCATTTTCGCTAGCCGAGCACCCTTAGCCCACCCGGCTATCTTTGCTCGTTCCCTCTAACCGAACAACCTTAGCACACTCCAGCTATATTTGTTCATTTTCGCTAACCCATTACCTAGAAGATCCAACATATTGTCATCTTGATCCGTTCGACCAAAGAACCAAACCTGACACGTTCATCCATACCACCATTGTGTTCCAACAACGATGCCTTGCTCTACCTTGGACTCTTTAGATCTACATTTAAAGCTAATTTATGTGATTGATGCTCCTACTCTACCTTGAGAAGAGCCGGTATAATCTGTGAACGTTTAACACCATCTGTCTTGAACCAATTAGAGCCGCATAAACCAGTCTTGTAACATTGGGATCTGATACCAGATGTTAAGATCGAACACGTCTTGCAAGCGTTCTGATACCATGTTTGAGACTGACCATAGCGAAAACTTAGGCCAACCCACCTGAGATCACCAACCCCGTCTAAAGAACACCAAGCACAGATAAAGACAAGTATATAGCGGTGACTACGTCACCTGAACAAATCCCAACCTTTATAACTCAGATAAAATTATAAGATTGACAAAAACAATATTGAACCCTTTGTCCTGTTAGGTTCAACTCCTTCGCCACACTCAAGAAGAAAAGAAGAATATTATAATTGAAATCACCCACTAACCATGTAGCAATTTTTCTGAGCGAAGGCCACGACTCTTTGATCATATCTTCTTTTTTCTTCTGTCTTGGATGGCAAAGTTCTAATAGCAAAGCACGAGCTTTCTCTTAGATTTTCTGTGGACGAGCACCCCGAATCTCTAATTTGTGCTATATACTTTGTGCCTCCACCCTCAACCCATATATATAGGATAAGAAAACCCTATTCTAGGTGATAATAGGATTCCTAAATATAAAACTCCTATTATACCTAAAATAGCTACTCATATTCCAAATTGGACTCCAACAATAGGTCATAATAGAATTTTCTAAATAGGAAGCCCTAAAATAGAAATCCTATTATACCTAAAACAACTACTCCTAATCCAGACTAGACTCCAACAATCTCTCCCTCTAGTCTAACGAAAGGGTGTTGACCCCATAGCTCCTCAACTGGACTCTATGCATGTCGTTCCACGACAGAGTTTCTGCTACCCCATGCCACCGATCTCTGATCCTCCGAGTTGCTTTATATCTTTCTTTATCTTCAGCTCCTCGACCGTCACGTCGATGCAAACCACCAGTCGCCTAAACCGGATTCATAGAATATTGATGACACGACCGATATTGATGACACGGCCAAGATCGAAGTCCCTGACAATCAGCCTCACCATGAGTCTTGCCTGCCTGTTCCCGACTTTCGTCTTCCACCAAAATGTGTTAATGTTTCAATGAGCTTCTTCATCCTTAGCTGGCCCAAGCGGACGATACGATTCTTCTGAGATTCAAACTCTTGAATCTGCCCATCTTTGTGTCCAAACCTGAAGATCCCCCATACACATGCGTCCTCGAGTAAAATATCTTGCATTGTGCATACCGTCGATGACCCACAGCTCTCCTTGGACTGTATGAATAATGATGCTCCCGCCTTAGATTAAGTTTGCTGTAAACCTTGATCTCCTCCATGGCTTTGAATTGCTAAAACTGATTTAGCTCTGTAAAGTTTTGGCAAACCACCAGTCGCCTAAACCGGATTTATAGAATAATCCTCACTTGGAGATCGATCAGCTGTCATGGGACAGACAGACTGCCTCTCAATCTTTGACTCATCACCATTTGTCACTTTATCTCGATAAACTGAATCCTCTATAGTTCTCAAAATATCTTGAAGCCCCTCCAAGACAAGTTTTCGATGATCCACCTCTCGTCGAATACCCCTCGAGCCTCCATCAGGTATCTATGGCATGCCTGTACACCTCAACAGCGTGAGCCTATATATGCACAATGCAAATCTCCTTGAGCCAGTTGTTTGGAACTCTTCGTAAGCATCCAATCTTTGTCCCCAAACAAACCGCGATAGCCATCATCTGCCATCCTCCTACTGAAACCAAGTTGTAGCGCAAACTCGGTATATATCGCACACCCTTAAGAATGAGCTTCTCACCAAACTCTGTTGTCAAGTATATATATCACATATGCCTACAACTGCAGCTGTCCCCTTGTTGCCCATCTTCACACGTCCAAACCTGCCATCGCGGTATGACGTGAAGATCCTCCTATATGGAGTGGCGTGATACGACGTCCCTGTATCCATGACCCAATCATCATTATGATATATGCCATAAGGTTCCTCTACGTCAGTTGTTGCGATGATGAGATCTTCCATAGCCGTGAGATCCTCCTGATCGTTCTTGCATTTGGCCTTCTCAGCTTTGAGCTTCATACAGTTTCTCTTGATATGACCCATTTTACCACAGTGATAGCAGCCCACTTGTGGTCCAAAGTCGCAAGATCCTGAGAACTCCTCTATGTCCTAGCCTGTGACTTCGGTCTTACTTTACCATAGGACGCCACTGTAGCGAACTCCTGTGATGATTCTACTTACTTATGCCAGACCTCTTTGTTCAACAAGCTGCTTTTGACTGCCTCCATCATAACAACTCCATCCAGAGCAGATTTTCTCACCGACACAACCACCATATCCCAGCTTTCCGACAGAAAACTCAAAAGCAGAAGGGCCTGAAGCTCATCCTCAATCACCATCTTTATTACAGATAGCTGATTGATGATGCCATGAACCCCGTTCAGATATTGTGCCACTGGTGCACTCTTCGTGTACTTCGAGTTGACGAGTTGGCAAATCAAAAATACTTTGTTGCTAGCTGTCTTTCTCTCATACAGCGAATGCAGTTCCTCCCACAATTCTTTTGCCGAAATCTCTATGGATACACGGTAAAACACCAAGTCGTCTAGCCATTGGCGGATGAATCCAACAGCCTATGATCTAGTCGTTTTAGTCTTTAGCAGCTTTGTCCGTCGGGTTTGTGATGTCGCCCTTCAACGGACCATGCAAGTCCTTTCACCAGAATAGATCCTACATTCTTGGTTTATAAATCATCCAGTTCCCTCCTGTATAAGGGTGATCATACGAGTGTTCATCTACTCCGTAGACATAGTTGCACCTTCCCTCTCGAGAAGAACTTGGCTCCGTAGACATAGTTGACAAATCTATTTGAGATGGAGTTTTAGATTTAGTTATAAATTATGGTCGTTAAATTTTTTTGAGAAGATTATTTTCTTTATTGTAAGAGCTTGAAATCCACAAGCTTTCGTATTAAAGCTTGTATAGAAGTCAGCGGGTCATTCTAATTTAGGCTTGTGTATATGAAGTTTTCAAGGCCTTCATATCAAATCTCCCAAGTGTAACAATTTTTATAATATATATATATATATATACATATGGATTAGACGGCTCACTTTTAAGCCGTTTTAAAGTCTCATTATATTATACTAGTAAAGGCACGTGTGTTGCACGCAATTTTTTTAAATTTTGTTGAATTTTTTATATATTTTTAAAATAATATTTGTTATATATATTTATTGAAAAATTAGATTTATAAAATATATTGATATTATTAAAATATTTAATAAAAAATTATATTATATTAAAATAGTTTAAATTTGATTTGAATATATTTAAATTTATATTTGTTAGAATGTTTGTAAAATAATGGATACATATTTAGATTAAAAAATTAGTTTAAATATATTTTAAATATTGAATATATTTTTATTTGGATTTGTTATGTATATCTTTATATATACATTTGGATATATATATTTAGATAATTATAAAGATTTTAAGATATTTCTATGTAAGCAAAACATGTACATGGTAGTTATAATTTTTAATTAATAATTGGTTGAGTATTTACTTACGGCTTAGATAGCTCACTTTTGAGCCGTATAGAAGCCGCTTTATATATATATATATATATATATATATATATATATATATATATATATATATATATATATATATATAATTATCTTCAAACCTTGTCTCGATCTCCCACCCTCAAATTCACGCTCTCTCTCTCTTTTTATCACTCTATGTCTCGTAATGCTCATCCTAACCCAAATTAGAACTACTTGAAGAGAAGTGAGGTTTGTGCTTGCTTGAGTCGACCTGGAAGTGGATTTGAAGCTCGTGCTCATATCAAGGCATTACGAGAGTCACAATTAAGGCAAAGTATCTTTCTCAAAGCATGGAGGAATTACCTCGATTCTGTTTTCAATAATTTTCTTGGACATTTGACACACGCACACACACACGAGCCGCTAAGGCTCTATGCATTCATTGTTGGGAATGAAAGCGCCAAAACTGTTCCCCAAACCAAAAAACCCTGCGAGAGAAGCGAGCAAAAGCACACAAACCAAAAAATGTCAAACAAAAATCGCAAACACAGAGATTTTTACGTAAAAAAACCCAAATGGAAAAAATCATGGGACGATCGGAGTCCGACCCTGAAAATTATTCACTAATAGAATAAAAAATATGCCAACTTCTTACAAATTTCTCACTGATCCAAATGGATCACCACACCTCTTTGGAATAAAAAATAGATCACAGACAAACGAATAACGGAGATGACGAGAAAAAAAATTACCCGAAACCGATCTCCTCTTCGAAATAGCCTTCAATCTCTTCCTCTCTCCTTTCAATGTTGTAAAAGCACTATTGCCTCCTTTTGAAATATTATTTGAGATATGAGATATTATTTTAGGGCTAGGAGACACCTAATATATATAGCCTCAAACCCACAACTAGTATTCCTATTATATATAGAAATACCCAATCCAAATCCAAATTTATTGACATATTCCTATTATATGTAGGAATATTCAATACAAGTCTAAATCCATTGACATATTCCTAGTATATGTAGGAATACTCAATCAAAATATAATGAGGTATTCATATTATATGTAGGAATACTCAATCCAACTTTGGGGTATTTTCTACATAGGTTGGGAACCCCACCCACTCCAAAAAAATTTCTCTTTCATAACTATATGGAGGGGGGCGTCATCCCGATGATCCGCCTACAGTACTCAAACTTTTCTATTTGAAGAATTTTTGTGAACATGTTCGCTCCATTGTCATCCGTATGAACCTTCTTAAGCGTTGCTTGCTTCTTTTCAACAACATTATGTATCTAATAATACCGGGTATCAATGTGCTTGGACCGGCTATAAAATATCTGATTCTTCACAAGGTGAATTGCACTCTGGCTATCGCAAAGCAAAGGGTACTACTCTTTCTTTAGCCTCATTTCCTGTAGCAGCTTCTTCATCCACAGCAACTCCTTGCAAGCCTTCGTCACCGTAATGTACTATGCCTCTGTCGTCAATAAGGCAACGTACTTTTACAACCACGACTACCACGATATCGTTCCACCATCAAATATTATCACATAGCCTGAAGTCGATCGTCTCGTGTCTACATCTCCAGCCATATCAGCATCGGTATACTCAACCAGCTTTGGCTCATAACCACCAAAAGAAAGTCTCCAATCGGCAGTGCCCTAAAGGTATCATAGAATCCACTTGACCGCACTCCGATGTACCCTTCCAGGATTGGTAGTATACATACTAATTGTGCCAACTGTATGAGCGAAGTCAGATCTGGTACATACCATAGCATACATGAGACTTCCCACAGCTGAGGCATATGGAACCTGCTCTATATCTTCCTTCTCGTCCTTGGTAGATGGGCACTGCTCCTCAGTAAACTTAAAGTGAGCCGCAAAGGGGTTACTCACTTTCTTTGACTCGTCTATCCCGAAAAGCTGAAGTACTCGGTAAATATACTTCTTTTGGGACAAGTGTAGCAACTTTGACTCTCTCTCTCTCTCTCTCTCTCTCTCTCTCTCTCTCTCTCGGCTGATCTATATCCCAAGAATAGTCTTTGTTGTGACAAAATTCTTCTTAGATAAGGTCGCGCCAGTTGGCCCTTCAACTCTGCTATCCTAGTGGCATTCCTACCCACCAGTAGTATATCATCAACATAGAGCAGTAAAATGATAAAATTATCCTCGACAAAGTATTTCACAAATACACAGTGATCTGATGTCGTTTATGCATAACCATGCTCTCCCATAAATGACTCAAACTTTCTGTACCACTGCCTCGGAGCCTGCTTCAGACCATATAAGCTCTTTCTCAATCGGCAGACCAAGTGTGACTTGCCCTTCTCATAAAATCCCTCTGGCTGCTCCATATACAACTTCTCCTCAAGATCACCATGGAGGAATATCGTCTTCAAGTCCATCTGCTCGACCTCCAAGTCAAAACTGGATGACAATGCTAGAACAAACCGAATAGATAATTGCTTGATGACTGGTGAAAATATCTTATCATAATCTATGCCCTTTCGCTGACCGTAGCCTTTAACTACCAGCCTCGCTTTGTATCGAGGGCGAGTAGCATCATTTTTCTGCTTCACTCTGAATACCTTTTTTAAAGCCTACTTGCCCTTTGGCAACCACACTAGATTATAAGTGGAGTTGAGCTGTAAGAAACTTATCTCCTCCTGCATAGACTCTATCTACTCCTGCATGTGTTCATCTTCCATAGCCTTTGTAAAACTTTCAGGTTCTCTCCCGTTAGTTAGAAGCACATACTCACCTGGTGAGTATCTTATAGATGGTCGATGCTCTCTATCGCTCATCCTCAATGGAACCACCAGTGTTGGTTGTATATCAATAGCCTCCCCTTCAGGAACTGCCTCCTCGACATGCTCATTCTCCTGAAGGTCACCCTAACTGTCACGGCCCAATTTCGTTGAATTGTAGGGGCGTCCCCCGACGTGACCACCGTGCGGGCCTGGGGTTCCGCCCGCACAAGGCTAGAGTATTTTGCATAACGAGCACATATTCAGAGTACGCAGATAAATTGAAACACAAATTTAAAACATAAAAAAGTTCTCTTTTATTGATAATGAACATCTATTACAAACTTTTGAACGAGTTAGCTAATCTGCCGTACGGGCTTACAAAAGTGTTGACACAAAATGAGATAGCAGTCCTGTACATTACATCCCTTTACTAAACTTTAAAATGATAAAGACCTCCGAACGGGATGACGGCCTTCCCGCGGAGCTGCATTGTGTATTGAGTTGCAAGCTCCTTCTTCAAGTTCTTCAAAATATGGCACGATCAGGATGCGCCTACAGCTGGACTGGATCGAGAAAGTGACTTCGGCTCCTCGCTCGGTTCTCCTTAGTGCGGGGAACCTGTTTCAACGAGGGTCAGTATGTCAAAATATACTGGTGAAGGTAAGCTAACCCAACTATACCAATCAACACGTTATTTTAATGAAGCATACATATTATTATTTGTGGTCTTTCTATCTTGCCTTAGTTCATTTACAAGTAAGCAGCATATAGAATTTACTGAAATGAACTTGTCATCGTTCGGTGACTTTTACCTGCCCGTCTGAACCACCTGCACAATTCTTACCATGCCTTCCCTGCCACGAAGACACAAGTTAGTTTGCAACAGATTTAAATATACGTGGGGTTCCCTGGCGTGATGTCATAATGGACTAGTCAAGGACAAGGATAGCATGCAACGAGAGCGCACGATGCATTGCAAGCTATCCAGTCCGCACACGATTGACTACACACGAAGTTTCGCCCGGATCAGATCGGTGCCAATGCCCCAGCGACCATCCGCAGAACTCATATCCTTATGCACAAGTTGTCCGTGATCGAACAATATATTTAGTTTCTTTAACAATTCATGTAGTTGAGGCAACACGAGTACAAGACAAGCAATATTGCATAATTTATTTTGCATAGCCTCCCTGAATAATTATTCGCATATAAGATATAATCCGTGTATAGAACATTTGAAATGAACTAGCATACAATAAGATAACCGTTCACAAGTTTAGTTGACAAACAATACATTCCAAGTCTATTTCCTTTTTATCTTGACATCTTTTAGTTATTACTTGGTATCGTCTGATCGGGGCAAAGAAGAATACAAGATTTTTAGGTGTGAAGACTTGGAAGAAGGGATAGCTAATCGGGATGGTAGCTACTCACTTAGTTGGTTGGAAGGGAGAAGGAAAGAGGCGCTTCAAGACTCCGCTCGTAAGCCGCCTACTGCTCGTTCACCTGCATCCACGAACAGCTCAATCAATACCCCTTCCAATCTTTCCAATCTCGAAATTAAAGTGCAGTCCAATGAATGAAAATAATAAAATCCATCGAAACCGTTCAAGAAAAATAAGCAAATCTGAAAACCAACTCAAAGCACGAAAGCAACAAGCGATATCGAAATCTGAGACAACAAAGATAACAGCGGAGATGTCCCTCCTGACTCGGCCACTAAGTCGATCCCGAGGGTAAGGTCCACTGAATATGGGAATCGATTCTGAAAAAGTAAATCCATAACGAGGACGAGTTCTTGTTTTAATCTATCCCAATCGAACGATACTATCTTGTATTTCTTAGCTGCGCTCCCTGAATAGGGAAAATGGGGTGCCACATCCTACCTAACTAATTGGAAGTTTCGTCCACGAAAATTAGGAATATAATCTACTGTTAGGGATTATTTTGTTGCAGGCGATAATCAAGAAGGTTCGGACAAGAACTAATGGTATGGCCTGGATCACCACAAGCGAGGCATAACCCAAGTCTTTTGCTACAATATTTATTAGCGTGCCATTGCTTCCTACAAAAGAGACACACTCGGCCTGCATTTTCTCTCTGTTGCCACCATCATTTTAACGCCTTGCAGCATTATTTTCTCTATCGTTGCTTTGGTGTTTATGATTATAGGTATGCACAACGCTGGTAAGAATGTAAGAATATTGCGGTTCAAGAGATAGAGCATGATTTATGACTTCCCGTATTATTCGATATTGATGAACGACTAAGTTCACATGGATGGCAGGACGCAAAACTCCTTTAAACCTTCTGGCTCTACTCGCTGCATCAGGTAAATAGGCGCTAGCAAATTTGGAGAGTCGATTGAATTCGGCGGAATACTATTTAACTGTCATGCTGCCTTACCTCAGTTATATGAACTCATTCTCCATCTGACGTCGTACTAGAGGGGGGTATAAACTCCTCTTTAAATGCGGCATAAAAAGTCGTCCACAAGATCGCCTCCTCTCTATGGTCAAATTGAAGATATCGTCGATACACGTCCCACCAAAAATGCGCATTGAGGCAGAGCTGCAGTTGTACGCAGGCGACGCACTTCTTTTCCGGGACCTCTAGCAGAGCGAAGTAGTCTTCAAGTTTGATCAACCAATCTAGAGCAACGATTGGGTCCTCAGTCCCCTTGAATGGAGTATTACAGACTTTCTTGAAGTCGCCCAAGTTGAAGGCAGTCACTTTTCTCGTCCTTGGAATTTGCGATATCTCAACTTCAAGCACGGGCTGTTCCACCGGAGTCACTGCTGTTGCCGTGGACTGGTTGGAAGCCAAAGTCTGCACGATCTGTTGTAGGGTATCTACCTGCTTTTGTTGGACTGAGAATTGAGCTTCTATATTGTCTTAAAACTTGAGCTGACTCTCCTTCGCTCACTTCTCGGCCCATTCGTAGCGAGCTTCATCCCTTTGTGGGTTTGCCTCCAACATCGGCAATATTTGCTGGATGGGATCGACGCGAGATATGGCTTGCTGGCTTCGCGAACTTCCCGAAGTACCCGAACTACTTTTTTGGCCTTGTATTTCGTCCAGTGCTAGCGCTGAGGATTGCGCTGGTGCCATTCCTTCAAAAGAAGGTAAATTATATTAGGATCATAATATATTATGGACTCATTGCATGAACGTATCTCATTTTGGCCTAACGAGTTCAAGAGTTTGCACAAGAATTTAATCATTTAAAGGAACTTTTTCCATCACGATTAAGGAACTTGAATCTGTGCTCTAATACAACTATGTCACGCCCCAATTTCATTGAATCGTAGGGGCATCTCCCGGCATGACCGTCGTACGGGCTGGGATTGTGCCCTCACAAGGCTAGAGTATTTTGCATAACGAGCACATATTCAGAGTATGCAGATAAATTGAAACACATATTTGAAACATGGAAAAGTTCTCTTCTATTGATAATGAATATCTATTATAAACTTTTGAACGAGTCAGCTAATCTGCCGTATGGGCTTACAAAAGTATTGACACAAAATAAGATAATAGTCATGTACATTACATCCCTCTACTAAACTTTAAAATGATAAAGACCTCCGAACGGGATGACGGCCTTCCCATGGAGCTGCATTATGTATTGAGTTGCAAGCTCCTTCTTCAAGTACTTCAAAATATGGCACGATTAGGATACGCCTACAGCTGGACTGGATCGGGAAAGCGACTTCGGCTCCTCGCTTGGTTCTCCTTAGTGCGGGGAACCTATTTCAAAGAGGGTTAGTATGTCAAAACATATTGGTGAAGGCAAGCTAACCCAACTATACCAATCAACACGTTGTTTTAATGAAGCATTCATATTATTATTTGTGGTCTTTCTATCTTGCCTTAGTTCATTTATAAGTAAGCAGCATATAGAATTTACTGAAATGAACTTGTCACCGATCGGTGACTTTTACCTGCCCGTCTGAACTACCTGTACAATACTTACCATGCCTTTCCTACCACGAAGACACAAGTTAGTTTGCAAAAGGTTTAAATATATGTGGGGATCACTGGCGTGATGCCATAATGGACTAGTCAAGGACAAGGATAGCATGCAACGAGAGCACACGATGAGTTACAAGCTATCCAGTCCGCACACGATTGACTACACACGAAGTTCCACCTAGATCGGATCGGTGCCAGTGCCCCAGCGACCGTCCGCATAACTCATATCCTTGTGCACAAGTTGTCTGTGATCGAACGATATGTTTAGTTTCTTTAACAATTTATACAGTTGAGGCAACACGAGTACAAGACAAGCAATATTGTATGATTTATTTTACATAGCCTCCCTGAACAATTATTCGCATACAAGATATGATCCATAGATGCATTCTAACTAAAATTGAAGCATGTATAGAATATTTGAAATAAACTAGCATACAATAAGATAATCGTTCACAAGTTTAGTTGACAAGCAATACATTTCAAGTATATTCCCTTTTTATCTTGACATCTTTTAGTTATTACTTGGTATCGTCTGATCGGGGCAAAGAAGAATGCAAGATTTTTATGAAGACTTGGAAGAAGGGATAGCTAATTGGGATGGTAGCCACTCACTTAGTTGGTTGGAAGGGAGAAGGAAAGAGACGCTTCAAGTCTCCGCTCGTAAGTCGCCTACTGCTCGTTCACCTGCATCCACGAATAGCTCGATCAATATCCCTTCCACTCTTTCCAATCTCAGAATTGAAGTACAGTTCAATGAACGAAAATAATGAAATCTATCAAAACCGTTCAAGAAAAACAAGCAAATTTGAAAACCAACTTAAAGCACGAAAGCAACAAGCGATATCGAAATTTGAGGCAATAAAGATAACAACGAAGAGGTCCCTTCTGACTATGCCGCTAAGTCGATCCTGGGGGCACTGTCCACTGAATATGGAAATCGATTCTGAAGAAGCAAATCCATAATGAGGACGAGTTCTTGTTTCAATCTATCCCGATCAAACGATACCATCTTATATTTCTTAGCCGCGCTCCCTGGATAGGAAAAACGGGGTGCCACACTAACCACCATCAGCAGGATGATGATCAAGGTTGAGAGCAACTCCATGTACTGGCTTTCCCATAACTGGATCCTCGCGATGTCCTCTGAAAACTTTTTAAAGTGAAATAACTCTAACTCAGGCAATTCCTCAGCCTCAGAAGGCATCTCGGAATCCTGAGTGTTGGTCATGGTCTGATCCTCGATGAAAATCATGTCTCTGCTTTTGTAGAGCTTTTTTTCCACTGGATCGTAGAGTCTATAACCAAACTCATCCTGACCGTAGCCGACAAAGATGCACCGCCTCATCTTCGGCTTAAGTTTGGATCTTTTGTCCTTCGGTACATGCACGAAGGCCTTACAACCAAACACTCGCAGGTGATTGTCTGTTAGATCTTTTCCATACCATACTTTGTTAGGTACATCACCATGCAAAGGAGCACTAGGAGATAAATTAATAATATAAGCAACTGTGTAAAGTGTCTCACGTCAATAGCTGCCCGACAAGTTTGCTTCTGACAGCAAACACCATACTGTTGGCCCAATATTTAAGTTGAGTTTTTGAATATGGCTAATCGATTAAGTTTAGCATTATGATAATCGATCAATTACTATAGTATCTTCTACTTAAACTCAGCATTGTCCAGATATACAATATTTGCTTCTGTATATTTCCTTGTTCGTTTAACATGTACTTACAGAAATCAATAAAAAAGATCAGCAATGGACATATGATATATGATGATGAGCCAAAACGGAGTTATACCAGAAGATTTCTCTGAACTGTCGACAAGAAAAAATACATCTTCAAGTTAGCAAATATTTCAGAAGATTGGCTTCATCATAGTGCTCTTGGTTTTCATATGTAATCTTATATTTTATTTGAGTCTAGGACTTATATAAGTCGAGTCGCACTGGAAACTAGAAAGTAGCTCAGTCCACTCAAATAGTCTAAAACCCATCCACCCAAAAATTAGGCCAAAAATATCTTGAACCTATCCACCAAACTAGTCCACATACAAACTTGGATCTACCTAAAATATGTAAACCGAACTCGGGCCAAATTTACCCCGAATTCATACCGAACTCGGTCACCTATTTAGTATGAAATCATCCAGTTGTTATATCCCCGATTTTGTGGCCTCCAACGTTCAAAAAATCAAATATTCCCTACCAAATTATGGCCGAACTCGATTTGGTAATAACCTATAAATAGAGTTGGATTTTCACATTCTTACTCAACCATTCACAATCTTTCTATCATATAGTGAGTAAACCCTCAGAGCCTAAACTTTTTTATCTCCAAGATCAACTTTCAGACTTCTAGTGCCAAGTGTGATCTCGGTTAGAAGTTGTTCGAGTTGTAAAAGCTCGGTTCATCAAGCTCTTCTTCTGTGTGAAGTCTGTGTGCCCTTCGTATCAAACGTACGTGTATGAAGTTGCGAGCCTTTGGATCAAAACTCGTGATGTAAAGAAGTAGCAAGCCTTCAGATCAAAGCTTGTGATTCACTATTGGTGATTATAGTGGATACAACTCCTTGCAAGAGTTCTCGGGACTGGACTAGTCCTCTCAGACGAAAACTAGTATACATTGTAGTGTTTGCGTTTGCTCTCTCTTTCTCTTACTTTATTATATTGCATATACACTGCTAGTTATTTACTGTCTTCACTCTGCTTAATTTTTAATTGGGTAGATTATTCTGCTGTACTCTATTCACCCCCCTTTAGAGTTGCTTTATGGTCCTTCATGTACCCTCTCCATCAGTGTCATGTTTATTTTTTCTACTACACCATTGAGCTGAGGTATCTTTGATGGAGTATTCGGGTGTCGTATTCCTTGCTCTCTATAATAAGCATCAAAGGGACCAATATAATTGTCGAAGTTGTCAGACCGAACACATAGTAGCTTTTTGCCCGTCTCCCTTTTAACAGAGGCCTGAAATTCTTTGAAAGTAGGTAGCACCTGATCCTTGGTCTTTATGGCATAGACCCAAACCTTCATGGAACAATCATTAATAAAAGTCACAAAATAAGAAGCACCACCAATGTCCTTTACCTTCATAGGACCGCAGACATCCGAGTGAATCAACTCAAGCAACATCGACTTCCTTGAACTTGGGTGACTTTAGAAAGATACCATATTTTGCTTCCCTACCAAACAGTGCATACATATTTCCAATTTTATAGACTTTAGCCTTGGAATCACATTCCTCTTCACCAAGTAGCTCATTTTCTTCTCACTGATATGGCTGAGTCGTCTGTGCCATAACTCAATAGACGCATCAGTAGCTGTGTTTACCTTATATGCCCCATGTGCACTCTCTTCCATATAATAGAGTCCAGACTTCTTGCTTCCTCTGGCAATCACCATCGAACCCCTGGAAATCTTTCACTGACCGTTCCCGAAGAGGTTGAAGAAATCCTCTTCATCTAACCTACCAACCGATACCAGGTTGAAACAGATATCAGGGACATGACAGATATCTTTGAGAACAAAAATTGCACCCGTCTTCGTCCTCAAATGCACATCTCCAATAGCAATAGTTTTTGATACATCTATGTTGCCTATCTTCAATACTCCATATTTGCCTATTGTGTAAGTAGCAAATAGTATCATGCTGTGAGAAACGTGCGCTGAAGTACCTAATTCTCTCAGACAGGAGTTATCATCATAGGCGAGGTTTATAACTACCTTATCACCTATAATGATCACGTCGCCTCCATGTGCCAAGGCTGATGTTGTAGTGTTCTCACTTTGCTTTCCCTTATCATCCTTCTTCTCCCTCTTCCAAGCAAAATAGTTTCGCTTGATGTGGCTATTCTTGCCATAATGGTAACACTCTGAATTCTCGTACCGACCATTGGACTTGCCCCTGCTCTTGTCTCTACCACCACCAAGACCCCTGCTCTTGCTTCTTTTGCAGCTCTCTGAAACTTGTGCCTCTTAATAGGATGTGGATGAAGTGCCCTGAGAACATCTTTGCATCTTTTCATTCAGTATCCTGCTCTTGGCAAACTCCAGAATAACCACGCCTTCCAAAGCAGAAGTGATCATAGACACTCGTACGGTTTTTCACGAGTCTGGCAATGTACACAGTAGCCATAGCCCTTGTACTTCATCATTAAACTTGACTTCCATCAAGGTTAGCTGGTCCACCACGTCTTGGAACTCACTTAAGTGATCCGTAATAGACGCACCATCTTTGTACCGTAGACCCATCATCGTTCGAATCAGGAATAACTTGTTTACCCTGGTCTTCTTCGCATACAAAGATTCTAGCTTATCCTACAGCGTCTTCGCGTGCTCAATATTAATAACGTAATTATACACGTTCTCGTCAACGAACTGTCTGATATATCCACACACTTGTATATGCTCAAACTTCTAGTCCTCTTTGGATTTGTCACTAGGCTTCTCGGACGTAAATATTGGAAGATACAATTTCTTGATGAATAGTAAATCCTTTATCTTTCTCTTCCAATAATGATAGTTGGTACCGTTCAGGTTTACCATGCGTATCAACTTAGTGTCCATCTCTCCTCCATGATTTGTCTGTCAACTCCTGACCTCTGTGAACTCCAGAACCTGGCTCTGATACCACTTTATTGGGAACGAAAGCGCAAAAACTGTTCCCCAAACCAAGAAGCCTTGCGAGAGAACCGAGCAAAAGCACACAAACCAAAAAATGCCAAACATAAATCGCAGACCGGAGATTTTTACGTGGAAAAACCCAAATAGGAAAAATTACGGGACGAATGGAATCCAACCTTGAAAAGGCTCCACTAATTGAATAAGAAATACACCGACTCCTTACAAACTTCTCACCGATCCAAATGGATCACCACAACTCTTTGGAATAAAAAATATATTACAGACGAACGAAGAACAGAGATGACGAGAAAAGAATTACCCGAAACTGGTCTCCTCATCGAAATAGCCTTCAATCTCTTCCTCTCTCTTCTTTCAATGTTGTAAAAGTACTCTTGCCTCCTTTTATAATATTTTTTAAGATATGAGATATTATTTTAGGACTAGGATACACCTAATATATATAGCCTCAAACCCACAACTAGTATTCCTATTATATATAGGAATACCCAATCCAAATCCAAATCTAAATTCAAATCCATTGACATATTCATATTATATGTAGGAATGTTCAATCCAAATCTAAATCCATTGACATATTCCTATTATATGTAGGAATACCCAATCCAAATTATTAAGGTATTCATATTATATGTAGAAATACTCAATCCAACTCTGGAGTATTTTCCACATAGGTTGGGAACCCCACCCACTCCAACATTCATAGTACTTCCTTATATGTGAGTAGGTTTTGTGTGTGTGCATATGAGATTTTCAGTTGGGATTGGTTTCTTGGATTTTCTTCCTGTCTCCTGCCACTGGCATTGTGCTAGGGCACTTAGCTAAGAAGCATAATCTATTTATCTCGAAGAATTGTGTTCGACACTGCTTGGCATAGTTTTTATACTGAGTTTTGGTTTTCATGATAATTTACAAAGTTACCACATAAAACTTTATATGATCGTGCATGCATGAAGCACTAGTATTTAGTGTACTATGGTAAATCACTGGAGGATTTTGGATGTTTAGTGGATCAAAAACGGGCTCAACACGATAAAAATTAGGATTGTCATGTACTTCTACTATTGTAAGCAGTATGCCGTCGGTATACCATTAGTAAACTGAAAAGGCAAAATAATCTTGATTTTGTTAGGTGTTTCTCCTCGAGACAGGTGCAAATTTTGACCGTAATTCGCATAAACCCTTGTTTTATAATTAAAGTTTGGGCGATAATGTTTTATTGATGAGTTTTGTCGGGTTTGGGTGATCAATGCTTTAAACAAGAATTGAATCAGAAAAGTACCAGAGTTGTTATGCATTGCTGCCAGTGTATAACAGTATACTAGCGGTATACCGCCAATATACCACTACTATACTGGCACTACCAAAATAATACATAATAGCAACGTCAAAAAATATCGCTAAAATATATTAGCGACGTAATTAGCGATATTTTGGTGTTGTCGCATAATCCATGGTCGCTGACAAGAAATTCGTCGCTATTTGTCACTATAGTAACGTATATTTGTGACGCGTACACGTCACCAAATATTTTGTTATTAGCGAAGTTCAGCTACACGACGTCGGTATATCAGCGACGTTATATATTGTCATATAACATCGCCAAATCAGCGACATTATCATCGATGTTTTGCTACACCAATGCTGACTAACAAAAATTGCCATGTCAGTTTTTAGCGATATTTTGACACAGATTAACGACATCCCTAATACTAGTTAGTGACATTTTAATACAATTTAGCGATGCACTATCACGTCGAAAAATGTTGCAGAACGTCGCTAAATTTTAAAAAAATAGAAAAAAGCATGCAATTTCTAAAATTATTTTCCAACAAAAGTCTGCCTACAGTTATAAAATCATAGTTTATATAAATAGACCCGGAGCAACCCTCCGTTGAATTCCCTGGGTCCGCCGACCCCTTCGATGGAACACTCAACACCGGTACATATACAAACACGTCGAGAATATCGAAACATGCAGGAATGTCCCAACAAATAAATACATGAATCTAAAATAATGTCACATCCGTCTCATCCAAATAATGTAGTAAAAAGTATAAAATAAGTACATCAAAGACCCAAGAATGGGCCAATACACACAAACATACTAAAAAATTCCAATAAGAACTACTTCAGATCAGGAGGGGGAGGAGAAGGAGGAGGAGGGGGAACACTGTCGCACATCTGGGATAAGAGGAAGTCATACTGCTCTTGAGAAAGCATCACCGGTCCCGATAGAGGAGGCACTAGAATCGATGGAGTCGGTGTCAGTGTCAGTGTCGATGTCGACGGACCAGAAGGACGAATCTGCTCCAATGCTAGCAGTCAATCATTGTATGAATCCATTGGAGATACCATCCTTGAAGTGTTCGTCTCCACCATCCGACTCAACAAATCCTGTGTCGCATGTATCCTCGCAAGTGAGTCGCTCATGGCCATATATAACCCCTCCAGCTTCGCATATCTGCGCTCTGTAGACGCGGCCAGAGTCGCCAAGCTGAGATCTTTCGTCTGGCTTATAGTCCTGAGCTCTGTAAGGCTGTGCTCTTTCATTTCGCTCAGTCATAATCTCCAATAGGCTATGCTCGAGCGTATCAAAATGTGTGGTGATCATCGTATCGTCGGTCTGTAGCTGAGACTGGGGCTGCTCCATAATCCTCTGTAGCAACTCGTTGCGCAGGTCATTAATCTGACGGTCAACACTCTCCAGGGCTCATGCCGACGCCTGCGAAGGCTGCAACGAATGCACACTACCAGAGGGGGCCCTGGGTGACTGCGTCACAATAAAGGCATCGTAGGATCCCGTACCGTAGTACGTACCCCTCTGAAGACCACCAACGACGGGCATCCAGAGCTCGTCCACCTACGGAGCTGTAGAGGGTTGCGAGAAAGTACCAGCCCCACTTGTCACTACCGTATTTTCTAGAAAAGGGTATTTTGGTCATTTCATAATTAATTAAATATTGTGCATGTTAAATATTTATTTATTATATTATTTATTTATTATTAGCATGTTAGATTTATTTTTTGGACTTGTGTTAGTGGACCTAACTAGTTTAGTTTAGACTCATGGACCAACATGTATTAATTGTTAGAATTGAGCCCAACTAGAAAGCACATTAATTAGGAGGATAATTAAATTAATTAAACCATTAGACTAGAAGCTTCCCTCCTTAATTAATTTTTTCATGAGAGGCCCCAAGGGGTATTTTAGACTTTACATAGTAGCTTGAAGGATGGGGCAAGTGAGGCCTATATAAAGGGGATGAAAACTTTCTCTCTCTTCATTTTTCATTCCAAATCTAGATCTAGAATTTCCCTCAACCAAATTCTATTAAATCTCTACCAAATTTCCACCCAATTACTTCTCAAATCATCATTGGAGACTAGAAGAGCAAGGATCTAGAAGGAGGAAGCAAGGATCTACAAAGAGGAGCAAGGATCTACAAGTTGGAGGCCAATTTCACCAATTTTGGAGGTTTCATTGGGAATCCATCTTCCAATAGGTACAATTCAGTTTTTGCCCTTAAAATAGCTTCTAAATCTGAGATTTAATTATGAATAATCAACCCATATGTATGTACTACCCATAGGATTTGGTTTTGTGTTCATAGGAGACCTATGGAGAAAGTTATGGTACTTTTTGTATCAATTTTGGGAGAATTCCGAAAATAACTTTTGTTGTGTGTGTCAATTGATCCTATAGATCAATTTGGCATATGTTTATGTGTTTGGGGCTAGTGTCGTATCCACAATTGGGTACGTGTAGGTCGTATCCCAATAATTTGGTGATACGTGTTATTTTGGTGGTTTTCCCTCCGACACGGAACTTTGTACACGTCGTATTTTGACACGGACACAGAGATCTACATTTGACACTTTGTTTTGTTCATAAATATTATATGTGATTTGTTTGTGTCCTTCGGGGTGCAATTGGATGTGTGGTGGACTCGTGTCGCATGCGTATCCTAGATCTAGTGGGATACGGTGTGATACTCTCCAATTATTGTGTTTTTATGTGTAGATCTAATTAATTGTGCTTTAATTCTTGAATTATAATTGTGTATATATCTATATATATTATATATGTATTATGTATATTTATTATAGTGTTTATTGTATCATAGATCTATGTATTATATATGTATTAATAGAATATATATTATGTAGCTTTCTTCTACATGCATTAATATATATGTTATAATATATGTTAGGGATGTAAATATATGTATATATTTTATATAATATATGTGTATGTTTAATTAAGTAATTAGATTATTTATAGTTATTATATGATTATATATATATATATATATATATATATGTATGTAGATATATATTTATAAGTGGTAGCATATGTATATATAATATAGCAGATATATTTATATGTGGTTATATATATTATTATATTATATATTGTTCTGTATTTATATTATTGTATGATTATATATATATGTATACATATATGTATAGTTATATATACATATTACTATATGTGTGTGTGTATGTTACTATGTGGTATTTTATACAATTAACTATGTATAAGTGTATGTATAATTATATATAGTTTTATATGTATATTGTATAAATATATATTGTGGGTTATATATATGTATTTAAATATATATTGTATAAATATATATGGTGGGTTATATATATATATATATATATATATATATATATATATATATATATATATATATATATATATATATATATATATATATATATATATATATATATATATTGTATATATATATATACATATATTTTCAGCGACAGCAGCGAGCCAGAAGTGTCGCAACAGCAGCAACAAATGCAAATAATAGCAGCTTTTCAGCGACAGCAGTCAGCGACAGTTGCAGAAAACTGTCGCTGAAACAACAGTGTATCAGCAGAGTATCAGAAGCTTCAGCAACAGTTTTTAGTGACAGTGCAGAAAACTATCACAAAAACTGCAATGTATCTATATACACAACAGCTTTCTGTGACAGTGGACAGGATATTTAGCAACAGTTTGGCAGTTTTTAATATATTAGATATTAATATATATATAGATATATATGTATATATATATGGTAATTAATATATATATAAATATGTTCCAAATTGCTATTTGTATTATAGTATACTATATATGTATATATTTAGTTGTAACATATAAATTTATTAGAATAGTTAGTATATTTTAGTTATCAATTATTATGAGTATCTTTTATATATTATATATTTGAAGGTATGTATATACGTATATATGTATTAATAGTTAGTGTGTAGATGGTATTTAGTATTATTCTATTAGTACATACTAGAGTTATATTGGATTGATATATGTAATTATTGTTGGGTAGTTAGTATATATATGAGATTTTGGCAATTACCTTGAGATACCATGGTAAGTATCAAGATATACCAAGGTATGAGTAGTAGGTATTGGCATAAGTAATAGGATAGTTGTAAACTAATTATGGGTTGGTATTAAGGTGACTAAAATAAGATATATAGTATTATATAAATATTAAATGTATAGTAGTTTATAATTATTGTTGGGTAGTTAGTATAAATAAGGTTTTGAATTTACCTTGAGATGCCAAGGTAAGTATCAAGGTATTGGAGGATAATCAAGGTATTGGGTTTGGATATCAAGATAGAGGTTTAGTATTGCGATACCAAGTTGGTTCGAAACCAAGGTATCCATTTAGCATTTGTAATTAGGATTTTATATATATAATACTGTTTGATATGTACATATGTGTTATATTTATCCCTTGTTTGCGTATCCTGAGATACGGTATCTTAGTATCCTAAGATGTAGCTTGTATGGCCTAGATTCATAGTGTGTGAGCCCAATATCTTTGAGTTGGACTCATGCAACCTAGAAATAGGTAGTTGACCATAATTTGACTATAGTTGACCATAGTTGACTTAGAGTTGACCTAGTTTGACTTTTGACTTATAAATGACTTTATGACCTAGAAAATTGACTAGTTTAATTTATTTGTCTTCCCCAAAACCTGTATTAATACAATATTTTATATATAGGTCTGTGACACCAGTTCGGACATCATTTTTTCATCATTTGCTCTGGACCACAGGCGAGTACATTCTCTGATAGTTTCCATTATTTGATTACCACTATAATTCAAGTATTTAGAAATGTTACTTATGATTCTTGACACGATGGTACATGAATTGGTATTGTTATTGGATCGTCAGTCATGGGATGTTACCTTGATTATGGAGATGGTATCGGATACTGTCCTTGTTGGTATTAGATAACATTGAATATTATAGATTAAACATTGGATACATTGGCTAGTGACGTGTCATGATTCGATCCATCATATCAGTCGGGGCGGGGGAAATACCAATTAAATATGTGATCAAGAAACTATCGCCTAGTAGTGTAATCATTGGCTACTAACTTACCATGTAATTCACGTATGGTTGAGTTAGCTCCTTAGTGTAATCATTGAATCTCCCAGGTCGATCACATATTTAGTTAGTATCTCAAATCACATAGTTATTGTAGATTCCATTATTCAGTTCATTGATTACCTTATTCTATTCTGACAGTTCATTCCTTTATTCTTGTACGCATTGATTATATTCTGTTGTTAGTATTGCCTATTCTCTCATTGTTCTTGATTATCAGTTATATCCTCATCGTAGATAGCATCTTCTATTCTACTGCTTTATAGTTTTTGTCAATTAATTAGAACTGCTATTGAGTTGTACTTCGCTCCATTCCTAACTGGAAAACATTTTTCAGAGGATCCGGGAGATTGGCATCCGACATACTACGGACCTCAGCCTATAGATGGTGCAGACTTGGTCCCACTAGTTCTGGAGTGACTGTCGAGAGATTTAGCCGGATTCACTAGTTAGCATAGTTAGTTCTCTTTAGCATTTTGGTACCGGATTTGTTTTCGACATATATTTGTGTTTGGATATTATTTCTATTTATTTTTGTTATTTTAACTGCATAGTTATGTTAAACTTCTGTGATATCTTCTCGTGCCATAGAAATGTGATTGAGTATTGTGTTGAACTAAGTTGATTATACTCTCATCTTGGAGTTGAGATATTATTGGAGGTTTATGCTTTATAGTGAGATAATTAGATAGTATAGTTGACCAAGACAGCGTTCTACCGTCGATGCTGCGGTGTAGGCTGGGCGTTGTTCCCGACTTGCATCTACACCGGGTGCGGGTCGTGACACCTCTCCCTGCAGGTGCACTAGCAGTCGCCCGCTCACGTAGTCTAAGATACTCGTCCTAGAAAAATGGTTGCTAACATCTAAGGTACTTATTACTAACTATATAGATATCTATTTACATATTTTTAAAGTTATATTAAAACTAACATAAGCTAAAGTAACGTATATAGGTCTGTGTGGCCTTCTCATCGATGAGCTTTTTGCCCTTCCGATGGGTGGCCAGGAAGACGGTCACCATGTTGGCGTCCTCACCCCTTTGTACCTGTTAAAAATTATATTATTTGTTATTAAAATTAAATAGCTTATCCTGCTTTCATTAAAATAATATATATTCAATAGAATACATACCAGCGACAAAAATATTTCGTCATAGGAATCGAGCCACCATACCACTTTTCTGCCTTCGACCTTGCCGCCTTTGCCTTCTTCGACCTCTTCCATGTACCTGGGTTTGCTGAATCTCACCTTCATCGCAGTCCACTACTCAAGAGTGATCCAACAGTGGATCGGAGCTCCGTCGTGATCACGAGCCTTTTGATCGTTGATCGCATCATGGATCAGCTTGGCAGCGACAGAAAGAAAATGCTCCTCGATCTTCTCAGCCCGGTGTGGTGGATAGAAATAGGTTTTCTACAAAAAATAAGATAGAGATTTATATAATATGCATAAATAATTATTGATATTAAAAGTAAATATGTGTTTACCTTTGTCACACCCCAATCTCCCGCAAGCTCAATAGTCCCCGCTAAACGTGAATCACCACGTTGCAGCTCTCCCGCAGGACAATCGTTCTCATCGGGACGTGATGTCGTACGAGCCTGGAGTTGCGCTCGTACAAGGCGATGTTGTCAAACACCAGATTTTATCATCGAAACAACCAAGTTGCAGCGGAAGTCAAGTATTATGTACCAAGCACACATCAGAGTAATACGCAGCGAAGCTCACGATAGGGTCCAAATGAAATGCCTCATCGAAGGCAATGCCACAAAGGCGATGCCACGAAGGCGATGAAATACTCTTGCTCTTTTCTCTAGCCCACAAAGGTACTTACAGTTCATACATCATGTCTCGTATATCCAAGCAGCGCCACTACGCCTGCGTACCTAAAATAATGCCCACAAACGTGGGTCAGTACACAGCCGTACTGGTGAGCGGGGTAACCCACTCGTCTAAACCGACACTAAGTAAATAGTGAATGCAAACAGTTATATGGTGATCTTTCTAGTTGAATCCTAGATTCATTTTATGGCATAGGGATGACATGTTAAAGAAAGCTGTAAAGCAGTTTAAGCATGCAAGCATTCAACTCAAACCAAATAGACAAGCAATATATATACCAACCCAAAGGACACTAGCATGCAAACCGTCCTGCTCAAGTACAAGCAATACGATAGCATATCGAACCATCAACCAAGCCTCAATATCCTTCCTCAACCAACTTGATACAATCCAATCCCAAAGTGCACACTCTTGCCGAGGCAAGGTGGCCGCGCCTACGCGAAGCACAAACCAACCAAAGTAAAGCAAACCAACTCTTATCTATATGAAGTCACTGGCCAAGCCATAAAGGACTTTGATCGGACTGATCAAATGCGGTTCTATTCGAAACAGCGCTAAGTAGCTAACCCATCTTAATCGCATCCAACCGCTGGCACCGCGCCCAAGATGCGTTATCCAGTTGTCTCCTCCATGGCCGAACGGTCCCGGTGCCCCGGAGCCTTCCCGTTCGAGGAGACCAAATCCTGTGCAATACAGGTTGTCCGTGACATACAGACACTAAGTAGGTATGACGAGAGGATCGAGCATTCTCGCCCCACCAAGCGATCCTAGACTCGTTCAACCAATAATCCAACCAACACATCCATAACCATTCTTCCAACATATTGCCCAAGGCACCAAATCCCAAGTATTTTCATAGGCACAATGCCTCTTCTCAACACAGTGTTTCCAATAGGTGCAACACCCCACGCTCAGGATAAATCCCATGGCACAATGCCCCAATAGTGGCACAATGCCCTCGTCGATACAGTTGTTCGGTTTCGAACCATAACTGCTCGCTTTGCAAGACAAAGCGACCAAGTGATACTCGTACACGGATGCACGCTCGCTCGCCCGAATTCCCTATATTCCCAATGCCTCAATGTATCATCCAACTATCCAAGCATAATCCCAATTATTCAACCGACTGCCTCAAATGTAATATTCTAACTCTAACTCCAACTATCCAAACACGCAAACCAAATCAAGCCACGATCCTACCAAGCAACCGACGTACACTCTATGCACACCTCAGTGTAGTGATTCCCAATGTTTCAGCCCAAGTGTTCAAGCTTTTTACGTGTTTTCTATATTATTAGACATGAAGGAGTAGAGAAGAAGGGAAAGAGCCCACTCACAATGTTCGAATCCGTTAGGCATCCTGTCCAGCCGATACGGCCAAATCCCTTGAACCCGTGGTCCGATGCAAGCACGATCTACTCAACTGGTATGACCGTGCGAGCAGGCCGTGCTCTCCAAATCATCCGACCGATCGGACTAAGGAAGACGGCATTATCGCTCCCATCCAGCTATCTCAGTACTGTTCTGAACGAACACTTATTTCCTATCGAACTCCGCTAGCCATATGCACATGAAACCAACTCAATCAATACTTCTTCCTAAATCCAACAAATCAAAAGTAACCAGCTTTTGTTTCATTCAATCCGACTCAGCGTAACGTACCGTGCGATTGCGGGCGTTACATAATATACCACTTAGAATCAGGTTCATCCACAAACCGTGCTGGTACTCATTCCTATCATATGCCGCTTGTCCAATTCCATAACTCTGCTCTATGCAGCTCTCATATTCACGATTCTGACTCAACATCTCGCTCTGCTGAACGCTCGTATAAATTTTACGAATTCCCACATCCTCCTTGCAGCTCAACACGAATTTCTCGTATCGCTTAGTTTTGGATCGTACACATATTTAAGGCGTCCCTAAAATACATGCATTTCAGCCGAGCTTTGCGATAGCAAATTTGAACAAGTTACAAGGGTATTTTTATGTTCGAGGCATCCATTTGCTTTATTCCCAATCGAACCAATCCTGATTTCCATTCCAACATATTCGCTAGAGCACTATTCTCAAATATGATAATTTTCCACCGACTCAATCAGTTCGTGTTCCAATTCAATCCATCTAACCATTTCTGAATCCACACTAGCACCATCTCCAAATATTATCTCATGCTCCGAACGATAATCACAACTGATACTACCCACGCTAGGCGACTTACCCAAATATCAAACTTTGCTTTTATCAACTCAGTCCAACACCTTTTCCTCAATCTCAATACCTCGCTGGGTGAACATCTATATTGAGGTTCGTGTGATCATGAAGATCTCGCCGCCACGCCAAAGGGATAGTGTCGCCACGATTTCAACGTGGACACACTCGCCACAATTACTAGGTTGCGCATGGAATAGTTCTTCGCGCTGCTTCCACTGCCTCGAAGCATAGGATATCACCGTTGCCTTCTGAACGAGCACGCTTCCCAGACTAAGTTCCGATACATCTTATAAATCTGAGGCACATCTGTCCCTTCCAGTATTCACAACGATTTGATCTGAATGAGCCGCTGCTTTAACTTCACGAGTTAGTTTCACAGTCGTCAATTCATATGAATGATATTCCCTTCCAGGGCACGATGAGTCAGAGGCGATACCATCGATAAAAATCTGCGACTCTGAATCTCATCAGTTGACTTAGGCCAATCCCACCATCGCTTCGGTCTTCTGGCTGCTTCTTCAACTGAAGGCTATCCTAAGGGTCTCTCAAAAATCCAACACTCAGTCGATAAGCCAAATCTCCAACACACATTACTCACATCTGCCCTCGACGCATTCCCAAATATGCCGCCTCAAGGGTCGTTCTTTGGGTCTACCATATTCATCTCCGATTCAGCGGACAAGTCGCTAGGGTCAGCTGTCCCGAAGCTACGCTCGATAATTGTAATCATCACGATGGACAGTTACTATGAACCATGTTATATCTCATCTGCAAATCCGAATCAAAATTCAACCATTCCATCCGAGCGAACTTCCGAATCCGAGAACTACATGCACTACCTTTGATGATCTGTAAACTAAACGTCACTTAACTGCCTAGAGTCTTGCTATCTATCCGAGCCACAGTTCGAGAACTGCGCTCGTTGAAACCGTCTTCCATCAATCCGTCGTTCTGCCCAGAATCCATCAAATTTTTCGAATTGCCATGTTCATCTACTTGCACTACCAGTTGCAATGATTCTCGAAACTCAAGACTTGCTCCAATTCTTATCCGTTTGCCGTGTCCCACAATGCACGTCCAACTTACTCGAGCAGCACAGTAATTTGTTTCGACGTTGCTCCCATGTTTAGCTATCTTCAAAAGTCCGTCCGCCACAATTCTATGTCTTTAGTTGTTGCCTCAATCCGTTCACGTCTTCCAGAGAATCCGTCTACCATTGTTGCACTATTTTGTCCAAAATTCTATTTCCGCTAAACCTGAGTCGACTTCTCGGGCAGCAATATCCAAAATCCTTCAAGTCATGTAAAACTATCGTATTGCCCCTCCAAACCAAATTGTGTTTCATTTCTCAACCAACAGCTCAAATGTGTTGCCCAAAATCATAATCCGTGCTCGCTATCCTTCAATTTACCAATCGCTTCGCTCAAGCGTATCCCAACTATTCGTTTCAATCCCGTCCATCTCTACATCCCAACGATACTTCCATTTGCACAAGTCTGTACTCGTTTGCTCAACTCAATATTCGCTTGCTCCATTTTTATTCTTCCCAACTCAGCCGATGTGCACCAACCAACTTATATTCCTGTTACTCGAGTCCGCTCAGGCAATTCTCTTTGATGTCCAACCAAAATATTTTTAATACCTTGCTAAATATGTGGTATCCCATATACCACTCCGAATCAAGTTGCTACTCGCATTATGATTCCTTGCATTGATCCAAGATCCGTTCGAGCCATCCCTTATGTGTGATCCTGCCTTGCCTAACTCAAGTCTGACTCAAAACTCAACCAACAAGTGAACCATCTTACTCTTTCCATCAATCTCGCTAGGCAACTTGTGCTATATCCCATTCTCAATGTTTCCAGCTATCCTCACCGTCTGATACTTTCGTAACACGAGCAATCCCGTGCATCGAGCTCTCTTCCAAGTAGTCCAATCCAATACCCAACTGTTCTACACATTTGTTGTACGAGCAACTCGTACAAACTTATCCTGATATTTCCTAGCCAAAATCCAAACATGCTCAACCGATGCGCCACAGCCAAAATTCTAACTTCTATCCAACACAATCGCTACACGAGCAACTCGTGCAACGATCCATTCTCATCGAATGTTTCAACTCATAACATGCTGCATAACCAAATCTCATATGCCAATCAACTGATCCACTGATGCAATCAGAAACTTCTGAACGACAAGCCAAGCCAACCCAACAAAAGCTCTCAACTTGTTGCACAAATGCAACAATGCCACCCAACTTGCTGCACGAATGCAACAACGCCTAACGAGGCTAAGCGATCCTACGAAAACCAACCAAGGCAACACAACCAAGAACAATATGCAGCCACAACCAGCAATATATAGACTTATTGCATGAAACATCCAATGCGGCACTGAGTAGAGTCAAGAGCTAGACGACACGCGGAAGCTATTTAGAGTTTGTGATGAAGCGAAGGACCAAGTCCGAAGAAATGAACCAGGCGCTCTGATACCAATTTGTCACGCCCCAATCTCCCGCAAGCTCAATAGTCCCCGCTGAACATGAATCACCACGTTGCAGCTCTCCCGCAGGACAATCGTTCTCATCGGGACGTGATGCCGTACGAGCCTGGAGTTGCGCTCGTACAAGGCGATGTTGTCAAACACCAAATATTATCATCGAAACAACCAAGTTGTAGCGGAAGTCAACTATTGTGTACCAAGCACACATCAGAGTAATACGCAGCGAAGCTCACGATAGGGTCCAAATGAAATGCCTCATCGAAGGCAATACCACAAAGGCGATGCCACGAAGGCGATAAAATACTCTTGCTCTTTTCTCTAGCCTACAAAGGTACTTACAGTTCATACATCATGTCTCGTATATCCAAGCAGCGCCACTACGCCTACGTACCTGAAATAATGCCCACAAACGTGGGTCAGTACACAGCCGTACTGGTGAGCGGGGTAACCCACTCGTCTAAACCGACACTAAGTAAATAGTGAATGCAAACAATTATATGGTGATTTTTCTAGTTGAATCCTAGATTCATTTCATGGCATAGGGATGACATGTTAAAGAAAGCTGTAAAGCAGTTTAAGCATGCAAGCATTCAACTCAAACCAAATAGACAAGCAATATATATACCAACCCGAAGGACACTAGCATGCAAACCGTCCTGCTCAAGTACAAGCAACATGATAGCATATCGAACCATCAACCAAGCCTCAATATCCTTCCTCAACCAACTTGATACAATCCAATCCTAAAGTGCACACTCTTGCCGAGGCAAGGTGGCCGTGCCTACGCGAAGCACAAACCAACCAAAGTAAAGCAAACAAACTCTTATCTATATGAAGTCACTGGCCAAGCCATAAAGGACTTTGATCGGACTGATCAAATGCGGTTCTATTCGAAACAGCGCTAAGTAGCTAACCCACCTGAATCGCATCCAACCGCTGGCACCGCACCCAAGACGCGTTACCCAGTTGTCTCCTCCATGGCCGAACGGTCCCGGTGCCCCGGAGCCTTCCCATTCGAGGAGACCAAATCCTGTGCAATATAGGTTGTCCGTGACATGCAGACACCAAGTAGGTATGACGAGAGGATCGAACATTCTTGCCCCACCAAGCGATCCTAGACTCGTTCAACCAATAATCCAACCAACACATCCATAACCATTCTTCCAACATATTGCCCAAGGCACCAAATCCCAAGTATTTTCATAGGCACAATGCCTCTTCTCAACACAGTGTTTCCAATAGGTGCAACACCCCACGCTCAGGATAAATCCCATGGCACAATGCCCCAATAGTGGCACAATGCCCTCGCCGATGCAGTTGTTCGATTTTGAACCACAACTGCTCGCTTTGCAAGACAAAGCGACCAAGTGATACTCGTACACGGATGCACGCTCGCTCGTTCAAATTTCCTATATTCCTAATGCCTCAATGTATCATCCAACTATCCAAGCATAATCCCAATTATTCAACCGACTGCCTCAAATGTAATATTCTAACTCTAACTCCAACTATCCAAACGCGCAAACCAAATCAAGCCACGATCCTACCAAGAAATCGACGTACACTCTATGCACGCCTCAGTGTAGTGATTTTCAATGTTTCAGCCCTAGTGTTTAAGCTTTTTACGTATTTTCTATATTATTAGGCATGAATGAGTAGAGGAGAAGGGAAAGAGCCCACTCACAATGTTCGAATCCGTTAGGCATCCTGTCCTGCCGATACGGTCAAATCCTTTGAACCCGTGGTCCGATACAAGCGCGATCTACTCAACTGGTATGACCGTGCGAGCAGGCCATGCTCTCCAAATCATCCGACCGATCGGACTAAGGAAGACGACATTATCCTCCCATCCAGCTATCTCAGTACTGTTCTGAACGAACACATGTTTCCTATCGAACTCTGCTAGCCATTTGCACATGAAACTAACTCAATCAATACTTCTTTCCAAATCCAACAAATTAAAAGTAACCAGCTTTTGTTTCATTCAATCCGTCTCAGCGTAACGCACCGTGCGGTTGCGGGCGTTGCAACCTTGAAGTGGGCAAACCAGAATATCTTCCTATCTTCAGGAGCATCTGAGTAGTTGATCCAAGGCCCACCATAGTTATGCCTCATAAACACCTCCAGTGCTCTTTGTACCACCAATGAGCAATATCTATACAACGATAATTAAATTTATGAATATAAAACTATAATCATTTGGCTCGTCGATCCAAAATATTAACTAATTAACTTACTTTTGAGGTCCATCGGTCCAAATCTCCATCACCATCATCTCGTCCGGAGGCGCGCATGGAGGATCGCTCTGAACTTGTGCAGACAGAGTAGGCTCGACCTCCTCCGTCTGCTCCTCTGCCTTCATGGTGCCGTCAGCTGGAGGAACACTGGAAGAGGGGAGTAGTCTCAGACCTAGAATCGTCGACGGAGTCGGAGATGCTAAAGATCGGTACACTGGAGTACTCTGCGAGGAGGATCCAAAAATAATAGCCTATACCGGAGGAGCACTCTATCTAGAGGATCGACCTTCGAATGATCCACGTCGTCCGACCATACCTGATAATAACATATGATAATAAAACAAATACACAGACTTATAAAAGTTCATAAAAATAGACAGACCCGGAGCAACCCTCCGTTGAATTTTCTGGGTACGAAATATCACAAAAGTATACGGAATATCACAGTCACACAATAAACACAACATAAAAGTATCACAATTATATAATAAAAATAATATAAAAGTATCACAGTCACACAATAAGCATAATAAAAAGTATCACAGTCACACAATAAGCACAATAAAAGTATCGCAGTCACACCATAAGTCTTATCCAATTTCTCAATCTCTCAAGAAAATCTAATACGATGGGACAGAACCTAGTCCCTTAGATACTTCGCATAAGCAGCGTCTAGGTGATCAATCTCTGTTATAGGTGCTGGGTGACTAGAACTCCCCCTCTGAGCTAGTGTGTGTCCAACAGTAGGAGGTACCACTTCCTCCTTAACAGTAGAAGTTGTCACTTTCTCCTTAATAAACGCTTCCAATTTAATTGTAGGAGGTATCACTTTCTCCTTAACTGTCACTTCCTCCTTAACAATAGGAGATACCACTTCCTCCTCAACAGTCACTTCCTCCTTAACAGTAGGAGGTGCCTCTCTCAAGCGATGTGCATGTGCTTGGGTTATGAGTGTTATCTGCTAAGATAGATAGAAACAAAGAATATAATTGATAACTGATATAAATATATGTATCCATATAGTTAAAATAGATGTTACATTTCACATTAAAAATACAGTATATGGCTAGAGTTCTAAATGGATTTTATTTTATTTTCAATTCTCTTCTGAAAATTCATCTTCTTCATTTTGCTCGTCCTCCTCTTCCTCCTCATCTTCACTTTTATCTACTTTGTCTTCTACTTCGAATAATTCTACCTCTTCTACATGACTAGACGTGTAATAAGAAACTTTCTTTGAGTCAACATCTATAATATTTGTTACAATAGGTAGCTCATCCTCCTGATAAGCTATTTCGTTAACGTCAAAGGTATTTCTAGCTTTTGTCTTGCATACTGCCCACCAGTTCGACCTCGTTGATCAAGTTGTGAAGTACACGAGCTGAGCCTGACTTCATAGGACAAATGGTTCATAGCCTTGGTATCGACGCCAGTAGTTTATATCCTCAAGACCATGCTTGTTTATTTTTTAACCTTGATCTTGGATCTGATCGAACCAATCATACCTGAATAACACAATCTTAGTAGGCTCTATTCTATAATTACATGTCAATTCCACAATCTCTCGTAAGACGTCATAAAAATTATTACCTGGATCGACATCTTTGTAGATAGAAGATCTGATACACAAACAACTATTTTTCGTAGAATCAAGATCCAAGAAGCTGTCTCTTATCGGGGTTTTTGTTGACTTGAATCTAAACCTATTCACACAGTAGCTTGGCTAAAGTTTGATGATATAAATTGGTCCCTTGGCTAGAGTTCTAATAGACTCGTTCTCGAGTGCTGTGTGGGGATGATCGACTTAAATACCAAGGAAACGGTATTAAGTTCAATGTTCTGTTAAATATTATGCAAGTTTATACACAAAAAGATCCTTACATATGCATTAAACCAAGAAGGAAAATAAAGTCTTATTTCCTGTTCTACTTCTTCATCTTTTATGTTTGGTCTCATCGATCTCACATCTTCATTAAATATGCTAAAAATAATAAAATATCGCCTGATTAGTGTAAAAATATTAGCGTATAGTATTATATTAAGATGACTTAAACATTGACGTATTAATTACATACCCCTCTAGCTTCTCCATTTTATCCTCATCGCAGTTAAGTAATATATACAACTTAGCAGCCCGTAGCTTGTCGTCATTCAAATATCTCTTCATTATTTTGCTCGAAGGCTTACCGAAAGCATTAAATATTTTAATATTGCATCATTAAATTCCTGATATCCGTCATCATTTCTTGGAGCTCTTGTTCTATTAGTAGCAACATGCGGCTTAAAATATATTGAGCAAAAAGTTTGTACTCTCCTCAAGAATACAGGCTTCACAAATAGAACCCTCGATCCTTGTCTTATTTTTTACCTTTCTCTTTAGGTGGTTCAGTTTATGTTCGAACGAGTACATCCACCGATAACCGATAAGGCCACCAATGCGTGTCTCGTAGGAAAGATGAATTGGTAAATACTCTATGGAGTCAAAGAATCCAGGAGGGAACACTTTTTCAAGCTTGCACAGTGTTACTATAATGTCCTTCTCTTAATTTTCTAGATGATCGACGATCAACTTAGTAGAATAAAGATCTCTGAATAATATGCTAAGCTCTATTAAAGGATCCCAAACTACCCACGGTAAGAATTTCCAAAATACAATCGGAATTAACCTCTCCATGAATACATGACAGTCGTGGCTCTTCATACCCGTCAGTTTATTCTCTTTAGAGTCGACACATCTTCTCAGATTTGACACGTACCCATCTAGAAATTTTAGCCCCTGAATCCACCTTCATAGTCTTCCTTTATCCTCCTAGTCCAGTGAAAAAATTGCCTTATGCTGCTTATACTTTCTATTCCCTTCCTCTATCAAATGCAACGCAGTGCGTCTGCATATTTTTTTCAAGTCCAACCTGGCCTTAGGATTGTCTTTCGTCCCCCCTTTTACG
Organism: Iris macrosiphon; assembly: GCA_036927795.1. Classification (NCBI taxonomy): domain Eukaryota; kingdom Viridiplantae; phylum Streptophyta; class Magnoliopsida; order Asparagales; family Iridaceae; genus Iris; species Iris macrosiphon. The sequence goes on from JAYESA010000010.1 coordinate 174,265,846, forward strand.
TTTATCACAGTATTAATTATGTTGTCAAACACATTCTTCTCGATATGCATGACATCAAGGTTATGTATGATCAGATTGGTGGTCCAATATGGCAGGTCCCAGAATATGCTCCACTTCGTCCAGTTATGAGTGTGACCAAATTCATTGCACTTGTACCCCTTAGTAGGATCTTCGATAGCACTTGGTAAGTCTTTAACCTCTTCCCATATCGTGTCTCCGGGCCACCTTGGAGGTGGATTTGCTTCTCTGTACCGCCGGCACGAAATGCATTCATGTTCCTCCAAAACGGATAATCCGACGGCAAAAATTATCGATGACAATCAAAGAAGCACGATTTTCCTCCGTATTTCAAATGAAAAGCCTCAGTGCAGTCCATGTAAGACGGACATGAGAGACGACCATGAGTGCTCTATCCTAATAACATGCCATAAGCCAAAAAATTATTAATGGTCCACATAAGTGCTGCCCTCATCTAAAAATTCTATTTTTTGGAAACATCGTACGTGTTGGTGCCTACTTTCCATAGCTGATTCAACTCATCTACCAACGGTTGCAAGTACACATCGATGTTCCTCTTCAGATTGTTCGGACCCGGGATAATGACGGTTAAGAACATAACCAAAGTCTTCATGCACATCGAAGGCGGTAGGTTGTACGGGATAACTACCACTTGCCAACATGAATATTGGGAGCACGAAAGTCCGAATGGGGTAAAATCGTCGGAGGAGAGCCCCGATCTTATATTTCGCTAATCCGAAGCAAAATCGGGATACTTTTGATCGAAGTGCTTTCATGCTTCTCCATCGGATGGGTGATCCAACACTCCTTCAATCCGTTATTGCCTATGCCAACTCATATTTTTTGGCAGTCTCCTTTACCAAAAACAACTTATGCAAATGCGACGGCAAAGGCAAGTAGTACATCAAATCGATCGACTTTCTTGCACTGGCAGACCTTCTTGTATCATTTTTCTTGTAGCGATCAGCACCACAAAATTGGCACACGTCTTCATCATTGTCGTCTTTGTAGTACAACATGCACCCATTGTGACATGCATAAATTTTTTTATATCCCATCAGAGCGATCTCACCATCCTCTTAGACCGGTAGAAGTCTTTAGATAACTTAGCATCCGCCGGTAAGATCTCCATAATCAACTCCATCAGTCGGTTGTAGCATTCTTATAAAATGTTAAAATCGAACTTGATGCTCAACAGTCTTGTAACCACCTCCAACAGTGAATGATCCTCACAACCAGGATATAATGGATTCCTTGTAATCTCTAATAACTCCATGAACTTTGTGGCATCGACATTCGGTGCCTCCTCAGCTGTATCATAATTTTTTGGATCAAAACTAGGCTCGACAACGTCGAAAATTATATTCACGCACCCGTCGTCATAATCAGCGTGGTCATGGACATCCATATACGGCTCCACATAAAGCTCCAGCTCCGATGCTAAAGACATAAGTTCTCCGTGTGAGGTACACTGATAGTAATTCGACGTGAAACCGCTTGAGTACAAATGATATATCACATCCACTTCTGAGTGATATTTTAAGTTACGATATCTCACACATAGACACTTAATTTTGGTGTCGTCCATGTACTGAGGGAACACATTGGCGAACTACATAAATTATTCTACCCCCTGTATATATTCATCCTGCACACCTTACATATCATCAGGATGACGGTTGTACATCTACGAACGATGATGCAGGTAGTAATTCAGATCTATTTTTAGATACTTCTGAAAAGATGAATAGACATCGTTCAAGTATATTATCCAAATAGATGCAAAGATGGATACATATTTTTATCAAAGTAATTAACAACTCCTATTAATGCGTGAGTATTTGAGTTATGATGCGTGGGTATCCATGTCATAGTTCATGAGTATTCGTTTTATAATTCGTGACTATCCGAAAACTAGTAGACATGTAGACAACTCTAATTTCAAATCCTATTAAATAGGTGCTGTCACGTGTTTATTGTCATCCTTTCTCTGAAAAATAAATTTGTATCTGTAAGCCTTTTTTAGGCTTTTAGAGTTATACCAGATTTTCAAAAAATTGACATGGACACTTTGACGCATTCTTTGTCTTTTCTATTATTTTTCGAAAATTGGTAGAACTCTAAAAGCCTCAATAAGGCTTTCAGATATAAATTTATTTTTCAGAGAAGGGCTGGTATGGACACTTGACTTTGAAGTATTCCAATATACACGTAGGTCTTGATAACACTCTAGGTATTTGTGTATCATGTGGATATCATATATCATGGTATACAATCTCATATTGATACTCTATTATATTTTGACACTTGGATACAGTTTCAAATACCCATGACACTAACTATACTTGACACTTGGTATCTTGGTACCAACATATACTCTAGGTAATGTGAACACTAATAAAGGATATATGTGACGTCACGTATTCAATGTGAGCCATTCTCTGAAAAGAAAATTTGTTTCTGCAAGCATTTTGAGGCTATTAGAGTTAGACTAGATTTTCAAAAGTCTACTAGATTTCTAGTAGAACTTTAATAGCCTCAAAAGGCTTACAGAAGTAAATTTTCTTTCCAGAAAATAGCTCACATGGACACTTGACTTCGGAGGTGACGACAAGCGTTCCTAGTTATTCTACTTTTATAATAGGTATTATATATGTAAAACTATTTACCACTTAACTTATATTTATCTAGCTTGTAACATAAACCTAGTTACGTGATACATATAACAATGTCGTCACCCGAATACGAACTCTTGTGTCAAGGATAGGTTTAAAACTGCTCTAAGCCAAGTTGGATATGAGTTCTAGAAGAAGCCAATATCATGTCGTGTCGTATCGTGTCTCGACTTTGAATAGTCATTCCTGTGTCCGTGTATACTATAATATTGTTCTTGGTTATTTTTGATATGGAAGAACACACTAATACTCTATCAATACTCTCATACTAAGACCCTGACACTCATATTTCATATATATCTACTACCTCTTCACAACCCTACCAATTTCATATACATCTCCTACAGTCGCTAAATATGTGTTATAATTCCAAACCAACTCTATTTGACCTTTGATGCAAATGCTACAAGATAAATTATAGTCGTATGATTATCAACAGTATCTCAACATTATCGCATGAGAAATAGAGGTTAAATCACACTATACTATAATTTTTTTTTTATATACACATACGCATATGAATTTTCTATCTTAATGTTTCTTTTACCAATGAACATATAATTCTAGGAAGTTAAATCACACTATATTAGAAATTTTCAAAGGTATATATATATATATATATATATATATATATATATATATATATATATATATATATATATATATATTAGGTCTTGTTTGTGTGTCAGTGCGTGTGTGTTTGTGTTAGTGTGTGTATGTCAGTGTCTGTGTCTGTGTCCAACTTAAACATGTTCGTGTTAGTGTGTGTGTGTGTGTATGTGTGTGTGCGTGTGTGTGAAAGTGTGTGCGTGTGTGTGTCGTATCAGGGTCAGTGTTTGTGTATGTGTCAATGTCATGTCAATATGTGTATTGTGACATGTATGTGCTACGAGAGAGAGAGAGAGAGAGAGAGAGAGAGAGAGACGGTTAGGGTTAGGGGTAGGGTTTACCGAGATGGCTAGGGGTCGACCGAATGGGAGGAGGACCGGTGGTGGGGAGGAGGAGCGTCAGTGGGGAGACCGCGACCACCGGAGGGGAGGGGGAGCGCCGGTAGGGAGAAGGAGCGACGGTCGGTAGAACTCTATTATTTTTTGAAAATTGGTAGAACTCTAAAAGCCTCAATAAGGCTTTCAGATATAAATTTATTTTTCAGAGAAGGGCTGGTATGGATACTTGACTTTGAAGTGTTCCAATATACACGTAGGTCTTGATAACACTCTAGGTATTTGTGTATCATGTGGATATCATATATCATGGTATACAATCTCATATTGATACTCTATTATATCTTGACACTAGGATACAGTTTCAAATATCCATGACACTAACTATACTTGACACTTGGTATCTTGGTACCAACATATACTCTAGGTAATGTGAACACTAATAAAGGATATATGTGACGTCACGTATTCAATGTGAGCCATTCTCTGGAAAAAAAAATTGTTTCTGCAAGCATTTTGAGGCTATTAGAGTTAGACTAGATTTTCAAAAGTCTACTAGATTTCTAGTAGAACTTTAATAGCCTCAAAAGGCTTACAGAAGTAAATTTTCTTTCCAGAAAATAGCTCACATGGATACTTGACTTCGGAGGTGACGACAAGCGTTCCTAGTTATTCTACTTTTATAATAGGTATTATATATGTAAAACTATTTACCACTTAACTTATATTTATCTAGCTTGTAACATAAACCTAGTTACGTGATACATATAACAATGTCGTCATCCGAATACGAACTCTTGTGTCAAGGATAGGTTTAAAACTGCTCTAAGCCAAGTTGGATATGAGTTCTTGAAGAAGCCAATATCATGTCGTGTCGTATCGTGTCTCGACTTTGAATAGTCATTCCTGTGTCCGTGTATACTATAATATTGTTCTTGGTTATTTTTGATATGGGAGAACACACTAATACTCTATCAATACTCTCATACTAAGACCCTGACACTCATATTTCATATATATCTACTACCTCTTCACAACCCTACCAATTTTATATACATCTCCTACAGTCGCTAAATATGTGTTATAATTCCAAACCAACTCTATTTGACCTTTGATGCAAATGCTACAAGATAAATTATAGTCGTATGATTATCAACAGTATCTCAACATTATCGCATGAGAAATAGAGGTTAAATCACACTATACTATAATTTTTTTTTATATATACACATACGCATATGAATTTTCTATCTAATGTTTCTTTTACAAATGAACATATAATTAGAGGAAGTTAAATCACACTATATTAGAAATTTTCAAAGGTATATATATATATATATATATATATATATATATATATATATATTAGGTCTTGTTTGTGTGTCAGTGCGTGTGTGTTTGTGTTAGTGTGTGTATGTCAGTGTCTGTGTCTGTGTCCAACTTAAACATGTTCGTGTTAGTGTGTGTGTGTGTGTGTGTGTGTGTGTGTGTGTGTGAAAGTGTGTGCGTGTGTGTGTCGTATCAGGGTCAGTGTTTGTGTATGTGTCAATGTCATGTCAATGTGTGTATTATGACATGTATGTGCTACGAGAGAGAGAGAGAGAGAGAGAGAGAGAGAGAGAGAGAGAGTGTCACGCCCCAGTCCCAAAATACCGAGGGACTGGATGCGTGATTATGGCCAGCAGCATGCACCGATGGACAAACCCAATTTAATGGATCCATCGGGCATACTTAAGCTGTATTACATCAGTCGGGGTCTACTATTCTCATCCACAGATATAAGATATCAACTTCAGCAAAAGAAATATTAAGTTACAACCAGACAAAGTAAATAAATCGGAGAACAATCCGATATTAAGTCTGTTACACAAGTTCTCAAAGACAGAAAATAAAGAGTTCAATTAAACAGGAAATAGAGAGTTTAATGAAACAGGAAAATAAAGACTAAATGACTGAGCATGGTGAAGCAGTTGTTCAGGAGAAGTCCTCAGCGGTCACCTCGTCCTCAGGTTCAGGTACTGCTCCGAGTAGTGCCCCTGTTCCGTACACCTCTGGGTAGACCTCGTCTGCTATAACTGGAGAACAAAACCAGGTCCTCAGCGGGACGTAACAAGGTACAGAAGAATACGAGCCATAATACAGTGAATGAGCATGCAAGTCAACCAAAATGTTAAACACAAGAGAAGCACAAGAAATTAATAAGTTTAAGACAGTGGCATGCCGATGTTGCTATCAAACAAATCTGTGTAAATAATTAAACTAGCTAAGTGATCATGCAAGTTGAGAGTTATTAATCATACTTCAGGCTGAGACTACTACAGGATCAGTGACAAGAAACCATAGCAGAATTTTCTCGAAGGGCCAGTACAGGTGCCAAAGCTCTGTGTCAGAGACTAGGACACTTCCAGATAACCAGATATATATATAATATAATCAGCCTTGATATGGTAATACTCTCCCCACCCAATGAATCTCACGTCACAGATCTCAATGTTCATGTTACGCAAGATTAAAACTAATGCATTCAGTCATTTATTAAGTTCTAGGAAGATAAACTTAAATCATGAAATCTATACAAAACCTCCTTGAATAATCAGGAAGATTCTATAACATGCTTTGTGTCAGGTGTCCTGGGATAAAGTATTTGATAGGGAAAGTACGACAGCCACAAAATTTAAAGCAAGAGAATCTAAATGAATCAATAAACTGCATTTTATGGCAAGGTACACTTGCCTGGATTTTCGGTTCCAAATGTTGCTCTGGCTTCAGCTGGATTTCCAAGCAGTACTCCGGTTGCTGAAATAGACATCACCATCAGGTCCAGAACACTTCAATCAGCTAGAAACGCCTGTCCTTGAGTCCAATTTGGAGACAAGGGCAAAAACGTCATTTCGGGTCAAGGCGGGGTCCAAATGTGGGCCGCTTTGCACCGAAAAATGCGCCAGGGTCAAAGGTCTCAAAAATAGTCCAACTTAGTGTCAACAGGTCAAGAACGATGATACGAACCCAATAGAACTTCCAGAATTGGATTCCTATGAGCCGTTCTCAAAATCGTCCGTCGGATGGAGCCTGTGGGGCCCACGACACACGATTTTGTCAACGTTCTCTAAATCGAACCAATGGCTCACAGGTCCATCGTATTGCTACGAGTCCAATGGCACAAGTTTCATCTCGATCTGACTTGTGTACACTAAGTTACAGCGAGAAACAGAAAACTCGGATACGGGACGGTGTCCGCGGATACGCACTGATTCCGGTGTGCACGCACATCCGAATCAGCTTCTGCGAAAGCCCGCACGTCCGTATCAACGACGCTGACGTGTCGGTGAAGACCGCACGTGACCAAGTCGTCCCGTTTGGCGGGGCGTACTCGATTCCGGGGTGAAACAGGGTCTGGTTTTTCCTGTTTTTGGATCGCGGTGTGCGATCACCATAGGACGCGATGCCCCGAGCGGTTTGTCCGGGCACCGAGAGGGTCATACAGGCTACGCGATACAATTTACGGAATTGAAATCCGAGCTACGAGGCGCGAGATACGAGTACCTGAACAGGCTCGAAATCAGTGTATTCTTCGTGTCCGACTCGCGTCTGAATACTGTGTCCACCCTAGGGTTTCTGTTCGTGTCCGAGGATCTGTGTCCGACCAGTGTCCTGGTTAGGGCTTCCTCGCCGGAGCTGGGCGGCGCTGAGGCGGGGAGCGGCTGTCCGGGGCTAAGGCGCCGAGGCACGCGGCGGCGCGCAGGCGGCACCGGCACGGCGGAGTGCTGCGGGCGGAGGGAAAGGCGTCGGTGGCGGGCTCGAGAAGCAGTGGGGTCGGCCTGGTTCGAGGTGGCTACGACTTCGGGCGGAGGCGCAGGCTGCTGCGGGGTCTAAGCGTCAGGCGGAGGAGCCGGCTGCACTGGTGGGTGGTCCGGGAGGCGGAAGAGAGGCGATCGGAGTCGGGGTCTCAAGCGGGCGGCCGGAGCTACTGGAGTAAGGCGGCTTAAATAGGGAGAAGCGGGGAGCCGGAGGGTTGTCCGGTGAGGGGGAGCCGTAGCGGAGCGGTCGGGGGTTCGGGTAGGTGAAGGGCGGGGCGGTTACACGAAGTCGGAGCGGCGCCGACAACCGGCGGAGAAGGAATCGTCGGGGGAGACGAACAGTTTGGGGGAGAGAGAGTTTCGGGTCCGCGGGTGGACGGGTGCGGGCGGATTCGAGTCTGTCAGACCCGACCCGACCCGATAGCCAATGGGGCAGTTCGGGTTAGGCGGGCTGGGCCGGCTCGATGGGTTGGGCCGGTTCCAATTAATTTAATAAATAAAAATCCTTTAAACCTTAATTAATTAAATAATTAAATAAGTAATTATTTTTAGGGGTTTTAAAAATAGATCCAGGGCCCAATAAATTCTAGAAAAAATTACCCTATGTCTAGATTTTCATTTTACACCATAAAATATTATTTTCATAATATTTTAATATTAATTAATAATATTTAAAAATTCTTAATAATTAAAGAACCTGGTTTTAAATTCAGAAAAATCACAGTAATTCCAGAAATGGTGAAAAATTCCAAATTTAAAATTCTTTGAAAATCAGGGGGATTACAATATACCCCCCTTAAGAGGATTGCGTCCTCGCAATCAAATAATAACCGGTCAACAGAGATGACACAGTTGCAAAATTTATTCGAATCACAAAAATCAAGATTGAGAGTGACACCTAGGAAAAATTATTTTTCCCAAGCATTAAAAGTTATGCAATTTCCCAAATGTGGAAAATCTAGAAAATTACTGTTTTAGAAAACCAGGTTATATTTCAAAACTTATCAAGTTAACAATTCTAGGTTATCAATTGTTAGCAAGTTAGAATTATTAGGTTAAGTTATCAGGTCAAGTCTGGGGTCACGAACCAGCAGGCACGAACTACAGAAATGCTAGAAACGAAACAACTACAAAGACTTACTCGCATTAGCAACTCCTTGGTTCTGCGCGTCTCCTACAGTCATTGCGAAAACTTGGCCGCGTCCTTGAGGTGGTGCTCTCTGATATTGCTGGACTTGCTGGTAGGGTGCTGCTTGATGTGCCAAGGGTGGCCTTGGTTGTTGTCCTCCTGGTGCTGGTAGAGCTTGTTGGTTCGCCCTCGGTGCTTCCCTACGATCAGGGCAGTCCTTCACTGCATGCTGTCTGGATCCGCAACCTAAGCACAGTCCGTGCTTACGTCTACACTCCTTCTCAACATGGCCTATCCTGCCGCAGTAATAACAAGTAGGAAGAGTCAGGGCTTTGGATGCAGATCCCTGTGGTGCTTGTTGCAGATGAGGTTTCTTGGCAACTTCTCCATTGTTTGCTCTGGCTGGTACTGATGTGGAAGGCCTCTTCAGACTGGCTTCTCTCCTGGTGACGCGCTCCATGCGTCGAGCTGCAGCAAGGACGTCCGTGTACGAAGTTGGTGCGACAGATCCAATCAGTTTCTGCAGTTCGATGTTGAGTCCGTCGAAAAACTTCTCGGCCTTCTCTACTTCAGTCGGGATCAATGTAGGAGCAAAGCGACTTAGACGAATAAACTCAGCGTTGTACTCTTCCACCGTCATAGCATCCTGAGTGAGGCGATTGAACTTGTCCCTCAGTTCTGATCGAGCGATAGCCGGTATGTACATCTCCTGGAAGAGTCTGGAGAACTCTTCCCAAGTAACTCGGTCTGGTCCGAGTCGGGTATCCTCGGACAGCCACCAGTGATGAGCATTGTCCGTCAATTGCATTCTGACGGCGGTCATCCAACGTTCCCTTGGTAGTTCAGCTGCTTCCAATTGATGTCGTATGTTGGTAAGCCATTCATGCACTTCTGTTGGTCCCTCCTTGCCAGAGAAAGTACGGGGCTTCAGCTGGCGAAAGTCTGTGATAGAGCCCGTCGGTTGCCGTCTAGCTGGTAAGTTGGCCTGCTCTAGTGCATTTACTAGACTGTTCCTCAAGTACTCAGCTTCTCGACGTTGGGCTTCAGTTTGGACTTGTTGCTGAGCTTGCATCATTGCGAAGAACATCTGGAACATCTGCTGTCCGTCCATTGCTTGGCCTGGTGGGAAGACAGACATCTGAGGAGTGAACTGGGGCGGAGGTGGAATGTCATCACGCCGAAATCGGGAAGATTGCGGATCTGCTTGTCTGCTTCGGTGAGTAGAGGGATCTCCACTCAATAGCGTCACTTCATCTTCTCCGTAGTTGGCTTCAGCACCTATTGGTGTTCTTGCTGGAGTTCTGTCGGTTTCTCATGAATCCATTACTCTGCATCAACAATAAACTATAAGAGGCGCACAGGAGTCAAGGCAAGATGCAAATTCAAAAATGAATACGATACAGATATCAAGAACGTTTGCAAGCAAGTGGATGAGATCCTAAAAACTTATCCTATTCTTATAGCAGGCCTGTTCGGTCCCTAAGTTGAAACCGAACAATTTAGTCGTTGACCTGCATGGGCCACCACAAAAACCATGTCACGCCCCAGTCCCAAAATACCGAGGGACTGGATGCGTGATTATGGTCAGCAGCATGCACCGATGGACAAACCCAATTTAATGGATCCATCGGGCATACTTAAGCTGTATTACATCAGTCGGGGTCTACTATTCTCATCCACAGATATAAGATATCAACTTCAGCAAAAGAAATATTAAGTTACAACCAGACAAAGTAAATAAATCGGAGAACAATCCGATATTAAGTCTGTTACACAAGTTCTCAAAGACAGGAAATAAAGAGTTCAATTAAACAGGAAATAGAGAGTTTAATGAAACAGGAAAATAAAGACTAAATGACTGAGCATGGTGAAGCAGTTGTTCAGGAGAACTCCTCAGCGGTCACCTCGTCCTCAGGTTCAGGTACTGCTCCGAGTAGTGCCCCTGTTCCGTACACCTCTGGGTAGACCTCGTCTGCTATAACTGGAGAACAAAACCAGGTCCTCAGCGGGACGTAACAAGGTACAGAAGAATACGAGCCATAATACAGTGAATGAGCATGCAAGTCAACCAAAATGTTAAACACAAGAAAAGCACAAGAAATTAATAAGTTTAAGACAGTGGCATGCCGATGTTGCTATCAAACAAATCTGTGTAAATAATTAAACTAGCTAAGTGATTATGTAAGTTGAGAGTTATTAATCATACTTCAGGCTGAGACTACTACAGGATCAGTGACAAGAAACCATAGCAGTGTTTTCTCGAAGGGCCAGTACAGGTGCCAAAGCTCTATGTCAGAGACTAGGACACTTCCAGATAACCAGATATATATATAATATAATCAGCCTTGATATGGTAATACTCTCCCCACCCAATGAATCTCACATCACAGATCTCAATGTTCATGTTACGCAAGATTGAAACTAATGCATTCAGTCATTTATTAAGTTCTAGGAAGATAAACTTAAATCATGAAATCTATACAAAACCTCCTTGAATAATCAGGAAGATTCTATAACATGCTTTGTGTCAGGTGTCCTGGGATAAAGTATTTGATAGGGAAAGTACGACAGCCACAGAATTTAAAGCAAGAGAATCTAAATGAATCAATAAACTGCATTTTATGGCAAGGTACACTTGCCTGGATTTTCGGTTCCAAATGTTGCTCTGGCTTCAGCTGGATTTCCAAGCAGTACTCCGGTTGCTGAAATAGACATCACCATCAGGTCCAGAACACTTCAATCAGCTAGGAACGCCTGTCCTTGAGTCCAATTTGGAGACAAGGGCAAAAACGTCATTTCGGGTCAAGGCGGGGTCCAAATGTGGGCCGCTTTGCACCGAAAAATGCGCCAGGGTCAAAGGTCTCAAAAACAGTCCAACTTAGTGTCAACAGGTCAGGAACGATGATACGAACCCAATGGAACTTCCAGAATTGGATTCCTATGAGCCGTTCTCAAAATCGCCCGTCGGATGGAGCCTGTGGGGCCCACGACACACGATTTTGTCAACGTTCTCAGAATCGAACCAAACTTGGCTCACAGGTCCATCGTATTGCTACGAGTCCAATGGCGCAAGTTTTGTCTCGATCTGACTTGTGTACACTAAGTTACAGCGAGAAACAGAAAACTCGGATACGGGACGGTGTCCGCGGATACGCACTGATTTCGGTGTGCACGCACATCCGAATCAGCTTCTGCAAAAGCCCGCACGTCCGTATCAACGACGCTGACGTGTCGGTGAAGACCGCACGTGACCAAGTCGTCCCGTTTGGCAGGGCGTACTCGATTCCGGGGTGAAACAGGGTCTGGTTTTTCCTGTTTTTGGATCGCGGTGTGCGATCACCACAGGACGCGATGCCCCGAGCGGTTTGTCCGGGCACCGAGAGGGTCATACAGGCTACGCGATACAATTTACGGAATTGAAATCCGAGCTACGAGGCGCGAGATACGAGTACCTGAACAGGCTCGAAATCAGTGTATTCTTCGTGTCCGACTCGCGTCTGAATACTGTGTCCACCCTAGGGTTTCTGTTCGTGTCCGAGGATCTGTGTCCGACCAGTGTCCTGGTTAGGGCTTCCTCGCCGGAGCTGGGCGGCGCTGAGGCGGGGAGCGGCTGTCCGGGGCTAAGGCGCCGAGGCACGCGGCGGCGCGCAGGCGGCACCGGCACGGCGGAGTGCTGCGGGCGGAGGGAAAGGCGTCGGTGGCGGGCTCGAGAAGCAGTGGGGTCGGCCTGGTTCGAGGTGGCTACGACTTCGGGCGGAGGCGCAGGCTGCTGCGGGGTCTAAGCGTCAGGCGGAGGAGCCGGCTGCACTGGCGGGTGGTCCGGGAGGCGGAAGAGAGGCGATCGGAGTCGGGGTCTCAAGCGGGCGGCCGGAGCTACTGGAGTAAGGCGGCTTAAATAGGGAGGAGCGGGGAGCCGGAGGGTTGTCCGGTGAGGGGGAGCCGTAGCGGAGCGGTCGGGGGTTCGGGTAGGTGAAGGGCGGGGCGGTTACACGAAGTCGGAGCGGCGCCGACAACCGGCGGAGAAGGAATCGTCGGGGGAGACGAACAGTTTGGGGGAGAGAGAGTTTCGGGTCCGCGGGTGGACGGGTGCGGGCGGATTCGAGTCTGTCAGACCCGACCCGACCCGATAGCCAATGGGCCAGTTCGGGTTAGGCGGGCTGGGCCGGCTCGATGGGTTGGGCCGGTTCCAATTAATTTAATAAATAAAAATCCTTTAAACCTTAATTAATTAAATAATTAAATAAGTAATTATTTTTAGGGGTTTTAAAAATAGATCCAGGGCCCAATAAATTCTAGAAAAAATTATCCTATGTCTAGATTTTCATTTTACACCATAAAATATTATTTTTATAATATTTTAATATTAATTAATAACATTTAAAAATTCATTAATAATTAAAGAACCTGGTTTTAAATTCAGAAAAATCACAGTAATTCCAGAAATGGTGAAAAATTCCAAATTTAAAATTCTTTGAAAATCAGGGGGATTACAATATACCCCCCTTAAGAGGATTGAGTCCTCGCAATCAAATAATAACCGGTCAACAGAGATGACACAGTTGCAAAATTTATTCGAATCACAAAAATCAAGATTGAGAGTGACACCTAGGAAAAATTATTTTTCCCAAGCATTAAAAGTTATGCAATTTCCCAAATGTGGGAAATCTAGAAAATTACTGTTTTAGAAAACCAGGTTATATTTCAAAACTTATCAAGTTAACAATTCTAGGTTATCAATTGTTAGCAAGTTAGAATTATTAGGTTAAGTTATCAGGTCAAGTCTGGGGTCACGAACCAGCAGGCACGAACTACAGAAATGCTAGAAATGAAACAACTACAAAGACTTACTCGCATTAGCAACTCCTTGGTTCTGCGCGTCTCCTACAGTCATTGCGAAAACTTGGCCGCGTCCTTGAGGTGGTGCTCTCTGATGTTGCTGGACTTGCTGGTAGGGTGCTGCTTGATGTGCCAAGGGTGGCCTTGGTTGTTGTCCTCCTGGTGCTGGTAGAGCTTGTTGGTTCGCCCTCGGTGCTTCCCTACGATCAGGGCAGTCCTTCACTGCATGCTGTCTGGATCCGCAACCTAAGCACAGTCCGTGCTTACGTCTACACTCCTTCTCAACATGGCCTATCCTGCCGCAGTAATAACAAGTAGGAAGAGTCAGGGCTTTGGATGCAGATCCCTGTGGTGCTTGTTGCAGATGAGGTTTCTTGGCAACTTCTCCATTGTTTGCTCTGGCTGGTACTGATGTGGAAGGCCTCTTCAGACTGGTTTCTCTCCTGGTGACGCGCTCCATGCGTCGAGCTGCAGCAAGGACGTCCGTGTACGAAGTTGGTACGACAGATCCAATCAGTTTCTGCAGTTCGATGTTGAGTCCGTCGAAAAACTTCTCGGCCTTCTCTACTTCAGTCGGGATCAATGTAGGAGCAAAGCGACTTAGACGAATGAACTCAGCGTTGTACTCTTCCACCGTCATAGCATCCTGAGTGAGGCGATTGAACTTGTCCCTCAGTTCTGATCGAGCGATAGCCGGTATGTACATCTCCTGGAAGAGTCTGGAGAACTCTTCCCAAGTAACTCGGTCTGGTCCGAGTCGGGTCTCCTCGGACAGCCACCAGTGATGAGCATTGTCCGTCAATTGCATTCTGACGGCGGTCATCCAACGTTTCCTTGGTAGTTCAGCTGCTTCCAATTGATGTCGTATGTTGGTAAGCCATTCATGCACTTCTGTTGGTCCCTCCTTGCCAGAGAAAGTACGGGGCTTCAGCTGGCGGAAGTCTGTGATAGAGCCCGTCGGTTGCCGTCTAGCTGGTAAGTTGGCCTGCTCTAGTGCATTTACTAGACTGTTCCTCAAGTACTCAGCTTCTCGACGTTGGGCTTCAGTTTGGACTTGTTGCTGAGCTTGCATCATTGCGAAGAACATCTGGAACATCTGCTGTCCGTCCATTGCTTGGCCTGGTGGGAAGACAGACATCTGAGGAGTGAACTGGGGCGGAGGTGGAATGTCATCACGCCAAAATCGGGAAGATTGCGGATCTGCTTGTCTGCTTCGGTGAGTAGAGGGATCTCCACTCAATAGCGTCACTTCATCTTCTCCGTAGTTGGCTTCAGCACCTATTGGTGTTCTTGCTGGAGTTCCGTCGGTTTCTCGTGAATCCATTACTCTGCATCAACAATAAACTATAAGAGGCGCACAGGAGTCAAGGCAAGATGCAAATTCAAAAATGAATACGATACAGATATCAAGAACGTTTGCAAGCAAGTGGATGAGATCCTAAAAACTTATCCTATTCTTATTGCAGGCCTGTTCGGTCCCTAAGTTAAAACCGAACAATTTAGTCGTTGACCTGCATGGGCCACCACAAAAACCATGTCACGCCCCAGTCCCAAAATACCGAGGGACTGGATGCGTGATTATGGCCAGCAGCATGCACCGATGGACAAACCCAATTTAATGGATCCATCGGGCATACTTAAGCTGTATTACATCAGTCGGGGTCTACTATTCTCATCCACAGATATAAGATATCAACTTCAGCAAAAGAAATATTAAGTTACAACCAGACAAAGTAAATAAATCGGAGAACAATCCGATATTAAGTCTGTTACACAAGTTCTCAAAGACAGAAAATAAAGAGTTCAATTAAACAGGAAATAGAGAGTTTAATGAAACAGGAAAATAAAGACTAAATGACTGAGCATGGTGAAGCAGTTGTTCAGGAGAAGTCCTCAGCGGTCACCTCGTCCTCAGGTTCAGGTACTGCTCCGAGTAGTGCCCCTGTTCCGTACACCTCTGGGTAGACCTCGTCTGCTATAACTGGAGAACAAAACCAGGTCCTCAGCGGGACGTAACAAGGTACAGAAGAATACGAGCCATAATACAGTGAATGAGCATGCAAGTCAACCAAAATGTTAAACACAAGAGAAGCACAAGAAATTAATAAGTTTAAGACAGTGGCATGCCGATGTTGCTATCAAACAAATCTGTGTAAATAATTAAACTAGCTAAGTGATCATGCAAGTTGAGAGTTATTAATCATACTTCAGGCTGAGACTACTACAGGATCAGTGACAAGAAACCATAGCAGTGTTTTCTCGAAGGGCCAGTACAGGTGCCAAAGCTCTGTGTCAGAGACTAGGACACTTCCAGATACCCAGATATATATATAATATAATCAGCCTTGATATGGTAATACTCTCCCCACCCAATGAATCTCACGTCACAGATCTCAATGTTCATGTTACGCAAGATTGAAACTAATGCATTCAGTCATTTATTAAGTTCTAGGAAGATAAACTTAAATCATGAAATCTATACAAAACCTCCTTGAATAATCAGGAAGATTCTATAACATGCTTTGTGTCAGGTGTCCTGGGATAAAGTATTTGATAGGGAAAGTACGACAGCCACAGAATTTAAAGCAAGAGAATCTAAATGAATCAATAAACTGCATTTTATGGCAAGGTACACTTGCCTGGATTTTCGGTTCCAAATGTTGCTCTGGCTTCAGCTGGATTTCCAAGCAGTACTCCGGTTGCTGAAATAGACATCACCATCAGGTCCAGAACACTTCAATCAGCTAGGAACGCCTGTCCTTGAGTCCAATTTGGAGACAAGGGCAAAAATGTCATTTCGGGTCAAGGCGGGGTCCAAATGTGGGCCGCTTTGCACCGAAAAACGTGCCAGGGTCAAAGGTCTCAAAAATAGTCCAACTTAGTGTCAACAGGTCAGGAACGATGATACGAACCCAATGGAACTTCCAGAATTGGATTCCTATGAGCCGTTCTCAAAATCGCCCGTCGGATGGAGCCTGTGGGGCCCACGACACACGATTTTGTCAACGTTCTCAGAATCGAACCAAACTTGGCTCACAGGTCCATCGTATTGCTACGAGTCCAATGGCGTAAGTTTCGTCTCGATCTGACTTGTGTACACTAAGTTACAGCGAGAAACAGAAAACTCGGATACGGGGCGGTATCCGCGGATACGCACTGATTCCGGTGTGCACGCACATCCGAATCAGCTTCTGCGAAAGCCCGCACGTCCGTATCAACGACGCTGACGTGTCGGTGAAGACCGCACGTGACCAAGTCGTCCCGTTTGGCGGGGCGTACTCGATTCCGGGGTAAAACAGGGTCTAGTTTTTCCTGTTTTTGGATCGCGGTGTGCGATCACCATAGGACGCGATGCCCCGAGCGGTTTGTCCGGGCACCGAGAGGGTCATACAGGCTACGCGATACAATTTACGGAATTAAAATCCGAGCTACGAGACGCGAGATACGAGTACCTGAACAGGCTCGAAATCAGTGTATTCTTCGTGTCCGACTCGCGTCTGAATACTGTGTCCACCCTAGGGTTTCTGTTCGTGTCCGAGGATCTGTGTCCGACCAGTGTCCTGGTTAGGGCTTCCTCGCCGGAGCTGGGCGGCGCTGAGGCGGGGAGCGGCTGTCCGGGGCTAAGGCGCCGAGGCACGCGGCGGCGCGCAGGCGGCACCGGCACGGCGGAGTGCTGCGGGCGGAGGGAAAGGCGTCGGTGGCGGGCTCGAGAAGCAGTGGGGTCGGCCTGGTTCGAGGTGGCTACGACTTCGGGCGGAGGCGCAGGCTGCTGCGGGGTCTAAGCGTCAGGCGGAGGAGCCGGCTGCACTGGCGGGTGGTCCGGGAGGCGGAAGAGAGGCGATCGGAGTCGGGGTCTCAAGCGGGCGGCCGGAGCTACTGGAGTAAGGCGGCTTAAATAGGGAGGAGCGGGGAGCCGGAGGGTTGTCCGGTGAGGGAGAGCCGTAGCGGAGCGGTCGGGGGTTCGGGTAGGTGAAGGGCGGGGCGGTTACACGAAGTCGGAGCGGCGCCGACAACCGGCGGAGAAGGAATCGTCGGGGGAGACGAACAGTTTGGGGGAGAGAGAGTTTCGGGTCCGCGGGTGGACGGGTGCGGGCGGATTCGAGTCTGTCAGACCCGACCCGACCCGATAGCCAATGGGCCGGTTCGGGTTAGGCGGGCTGGGCCGGCTCGATGGGTTGGGCCGGTTCCAATTAATTTAATAAATAAAAATCCTTTAAACCTTAATTAATTAAATAATTAAATAAGTAATTATTTTTAGGGTTTTAAAAATAGATCCAGGGCCCAATAAATTCTAGAAAAAATTACCCTATGTCTAGATTTTCATTTTACACCATAAAATATTATTTTTATAATATTTTAATATTAATTAATAACATTTAAAAATTCATTAATAATTAAAGAACCTGGTTTTAAATTCAGAAAAATCACAGTAATTCCAGAAATGGTGAAAAATTCCAAATTTAAAATTCTTTGAAAATCAGGGGGATTACAGAGAGAGAGAGAGAGAGAGAGACGGTTAGGGTTAGGGGTAGGGTTTACCGAGATGGCTAGGGGTCGACCGAATGGGAGGAGGACCGGTGGTGGGGAGGAGGAGCGTCGGTGGGGAGACCGCGACCACCGGAGGGGAGGGGGAGCGCCGGTAGGGAGAAGGAGCGACGGTCGGCAAGGGGGGCGTTGTCCTCAAGGGCGACGCCGGGACGTGTGGGTGAGGGGGGTCGCGGGGTCGAGGGGGGTCTCAGAGGATTTGGGAGGAACGAAACGATTGAGG
Source organism: Iris macrosiphon (assembly GCA_036927795.1). NCBI lineage: Eukaryota > Viridiplantae > Streptophyta > Magnoliopsida > Asparagales > Iridaceae > Iris > Iris macrosiphon. The sequence goes on from JAYESA010000010.1 coordinate 174,284,013, forward strand.
AGGAAATAAAAACTTAAACCCTATATTAAAAACTTTAGCGACGTCAACGTCACTGATTTCATAATATTTAGCAATATATAGAAAATTACGTCGCTAAACGTCGCTATAATAAAAATAATAGCGACGTTTTACGATATTTGGCGACATGTACTTCCGTAATATTTTTTGTACTCGCTAAGGGTAGCGGACAGTCGCTAACAGCGACGTTATGCGATGTTTCTTTCTGGCGTCGCTAAATTCATAAATTATAGCGACGTCAGTCAGAAACGTCGTTAAAAACGTCACTATTTTATCAAATTTTGGTAGTGTGGTAGCTCAAAGTAGGGCCTAAATCAGTCATATTTTCTTTAGGTTTTTTTCTCGATTGCAGTCTTGATCGTGACATGGTCTCCCTAAATTATGTTTGCATTGTATAAAAAATCCTGACGCCTTTTTTCTTCTTCATGTTTCACTTGTTTTGAATAAATGAGTTTTCATATCAAATTTTATTTATAACTTGCAACATGGATTTGTAATTTATCTCTTGTACTTTTTTGTGCTTGGACACTTGTGACCTAGACCAGTGCCTAGCTCCCTTGATCTTAGTGAGTTCAAGCATAGCACTCCAATATTGAGCATGCTCGCTTCTAACTAGAAAACCTTATTTGTTGCCCACAAACTTGTTTTGTGACACGTAGTCACCTCGTGTTTAGTTCCAGTTCCTGTTTCGTGCTCGCCATGTCAAGGCTTGAAATAGTGAATAATCGAAGGTAAATCGTAACTCACATAGATTCTCATCTTTCTCTGAGGACCTATTTTGATATGTTGTTGCGATACAACTGGCACATAGGTTGTACATCCAAAAATACGTAAATACAAAACTTTATGTTCGTATCTTGTAACCAACTGTAATGTTGAATACAGTTGAATGGCAATATAACTTAAAAGGATCAACATGCATTTATGCAATATTACGTAGCCCCACACAAAAATGAAAGTTTGGTGCTCATCGAAGTCCTAGCGGTCAACTGGATATGCTTAATAAACACTTTTGTGAGACCATTAATTTTTTGTGTGAACATAAGGAAACATATGTTCAACTTGAATAGCAAGGAACATGCAATAGTCATCAAATATATTTGACGTGAATTATTTAAAACGATCAAGTCTTATGCACTTTATCTGATGGTTTGGATGGTGAGTCTGTATCTTAACTAGTTGTACCAAGAGTTTTGCAAATGTAGCATTTATTGTGGACAACAAGCATATATGTGACAAGCAAGTCGATACATCGATCAACCAATACCATATAATATTTAAATTGTCAGCATGATGGTTGGGTTAGTCCATATATATCCTCTTGAATCGGGAGTTGAAAAGAGGAAGGGTCAAAGTACTGGTGAGCATTTGGTTTATTCGTTTCAACTGAACCAAAATTTCAAAATCGAATATAACCGAATTAAGGAAAATAAAACTGAAATCGAACCGAGATTAACCATAATTGATCAAATCTAAACCGATATAATACTTTGATTTTTTTTTTGGTTGGGTTGTTTTATTGTATTGGGCTTGTGGGCTTTCGAAAAAATGCCAACTTTGAAAAAAAAAATTAATACATATTCAGACAATTTTGCTTGAAAAATATTAGCCTCCAAGTCCACAACAATAACAATGAATGATCTATAGGCCCAAAGGGTTATTTCTCAACTTCTAGCTGATGACCTGCGAAGACATCCGTGATGTGTCGTGTCTAGTTGCTTTTTAATGCAACTAGTTTTCAAAAAAAAAAAAATATTGAACTACTAGCTGATGACATGTATATTTCTCAAAAATAAATAACACAACTCTAGAAATCTACCATATGCCGCGTTTTTCAAATATTATTGTTGTTGTTGTTCGAATATTTTTTAATTTAATTTAATTTTCTCAACAATAATAAATGATTTATTTTTGAAAAATGAATAACACAACAACAACAATAACAAGTCCACAACAACAAAAATATATACAAAAGTTCCAAGCGTTACGTTAGACCCCGTACGTTATGCCGGAAATTCAAAATATATATGTCATTTCTATCGAAATAGTTAAAAACGAATAATTAACCAAAATTCTAAATATCCAAACTGAACTCGAACCAAAATTGGATCGATACAATCGATTTGGTTTATTGGTTTTGTGGCTCATTTTTATTGTTTAATGTATTTGGCCAAAGTTTGATAGTTGTTTAAATTGTGTTAAAAATATATAATTTTTATAATACAATTGTTGTATTTCAAGGTTGGAGCAAAAATTGTATTACTTGTTAAATTATCAAAGTTGAACTTTAAAACACATATATAAAATTATTGTTTTCAAATACATTTTTAATAAAATATGTATAGAATTTAGACTATTTTTATAATTGTATAGACTTCTACATCCCATGTGCACCAGTACACTCTATTTATATTGGTCCACATGTGTATGGTTCATGTAGAATATGAGCACTATAGCTCATATCCCGTTTACTCATATATATATATATATATATATATATATATATGTGTGTGTGTGTGTGTGTGTGTTCCACTTATACCGGTGAATTTGTGTTAAAAATAAGTATTTAAGGGTAAAATAGTCAATTCATACATTTAGAATGCACTTTAAAGTGATGAAAAAAATAACAGAAACACTTTAAAGTGCACTATATAGTCATGAAAAACAAACAACATTTGTACTTTAAAGTGCTAGCACTATATAGTGATTACACTTTAAAGTGTTAGCACTATATAGTTACTAAAAAAGATTAGCACTCCCCCACTAGTTACAACTAAATGCAACAAAATTAAATAAAATAAAGGGCTAATTAGCGTTTAGACCCTTCATCTTAGAATTGTCCTGACATGTCCAATTGGAAATTTTGGACCCTGTATTTTCTCTCTCTCTCCATTATACTCTCATTTACAATGTGTTAGTTGTCGTATAGTGTACTCATGTGCAGGATATAATAAAAAAAAGAAATAAAAATAAATTTCAGGGTCCAAAGTTTCTAAATGTGCATATTATGACTTAAACTCTAAGAGTTTGCTTGACAATTGTGTGGGGTAGTGGTTATGAGGTATTTTTAAGTACCGGTTATGAATGGTTTTGAGAGATCCGATTTTAAGTACCGACTTTTAAACCAATACAACCCATGGTTGGTAGTTCATTAACGAATGGTTCTGAAAGTTTTTTATTCGAATAAAATTACCTATATGTCCCTGTATAAACAAAAGCTATTCCAAAGTTTCATTTCGGATGCCAAAGTCAGCTTATACATGATTCTTGAAGATGATTTTATGGGTGTATATCATACATTGCTCGACTTCAACAATAACTAAATAGGATTTGCGAATGCAGCATGAAGAGGAAGTTTTTGTGTATCGCCTCCACTACTTAGTTATATTGGAAGTGTGTGTAGCAATGTAATACTTAATTTTTGCATATCGTAAACATTTGTTTTAGTAATTTGATAGTGAGAATTTTGAAAATTTGAGTATTAGTAGTTATAATTATATATTTTTGATGGGGATATAAATAAAATAAAAAAATAAAATCTTTCAAAATCTATCGATTTGGAGAGTTTACAAAGACACCCAAATTTACGTTACACATATTTTTGAGTGTTTTTTAGCCAACCAAAATCGGTACCTAAAAAAAATTAACAAGCAGATTTTTTTTTTAAAACACTTCATAAACGGTCGATTCAGAAATATCCCAAAATCGATGAAAAGACTCTGAACTGAACTGGTACAAAATTCAGAATCTAAACGCTAATTAGCCCTAAAATAGAATAAGATAGAATAAAATAGAGTCCATTTTTGTTCACCTACAAATATCAGAGTATTTGTTCACCCTCTAATAGAAAATGCACACGTGACATCTTCATCCAAACAAAACCATCTCACAAGTGGTTTTGTTCATCTACCAAGGTAGTTTTCACTTTAAAAATGTCATGTGTGTATTTTCTATTGGAGGGTGAACAAATATCCTAGTATCTGTGGGTGAACAAAAATAGACTCGAATAAAATAATAAAAGGGCTCCACCAGCATATTGGATCTGACGGCTGCAATGAGCCTGCCCTCAAACCCTATTCTTTCTCTCTACATCCTCTTTTAAATCTCTCTTATCTGCGCTTTCCCCTCTCCTTTCCAAGGCAAGAGTGCCCCGGAGTCTTCCTAATCTCAGCGGTGAGGATTTAATCCTATTCTATTTATTTATTTATTGCTTCTACAAATATGTATCATTCATTTTAAATATTTATATTATTTATGTTGATGGAATTGCAAAATTTGTGATTAGGGAACACTCTTTAAATATAATTCAAGGATCTGACAAAGTATAAGAAATAAATAGTTTCATCTATGGAATTGCAAAGTTTATAATCTGGGGGGGGGGGGGGGGGGGGGGGGGGGTGGATGTTATGTTGGGGACATACAATGACTGACAGTAGTGTATCTTTTTCTTTTCTTTTTTTCAAATTATTGTGATTGGTGGATAATATTAAGGTTATGGGTTTGTAGAGCTGTGAGAATTAGCTAGCTGGTGGTTGTCTTTTTTGAACACTCGTGCTTTTGTATCGTGATTTGTCAAAAAATATTTGTTTCCTAACAGTCTGATAATAATGGACAAAGTTCTGGAAGATGGCATTTTCGGACGATGGCGTGGACGAATAATATGAGCTATTTATCATACCTCAACTATAATTGTACAACTTAATACCTTAACAGTGTTAACAAAAAAATCAAGATGACAAAAATACCCCCCTCATTCGTGATCACTTCAAATACCCCAAGGAGGAGGATGGGGGTAATTTGGTCAAAAAATTATTATTCATTTTTGTTGAAACGGAAAAATTGAACCATGACTAACAGAGGGTATCGACTTGTCAATAGTTGAGGGTAGTAATTGGTGTGCTATTAAAGTTTAGGGTATCAAATTGAAAAACTTGAATAGTTGAGGGTATCAAGTTGAAATTAAGCCTATTTTTTTAATGTATTAGTTGGCGACCACAAGTGGGTATGTAGAAGGCAAATCTGGTCATGAGGCTAGTTGTCGTGTTAGGATGCGAGTCTTCTTGATCATGCATTTTATGCTCAAACAGATACGGATAGACTCTTAGAGTGCCTTTGAACTTGGAAGGAGTGCAGTGCAAATAGGCAAGATAGCAGGGTCAATTATAGTCTTATAGATTACTTTCGACGAAGGCAATTCCAGAAGCCAGATTTGAACACATTCTGATTTTTGGTTCTTTCTTTTAAGGGAGCTAATGCATTGTAATTGATATGAGCTCTGTTTTTAGACATCCTGTATCTCAATCGTTTTTCATGTTCGGAAAATGAACCTAAACATCGCTAACTATCTTGTCATGACTTGTGATCGATGTAGCGCCAGTGGTCAATTCTTGTAATAATCTGTGACTTTAAGATGCTAAGGGAGTGATTCAAGACGGACTGGATCAAAGATCATTTTTAATGCCTTCCCTGGAACTACTAGGCACAAGTAAACTAGCTTCAAATATATGCATTGAGAAGCAATCATGCTCAGGACTGTTTTGTGATTGCCTTTCTTTTATTATCTCTAAGACCAACAAAACTCTATTTGAAGATTAATTTCGATAAGGATGTTAGCAACAAAGGGAAATGAAAGGAAGTGTTTGGTGCTTGATCTCTAAAGTATCATTGACGGTTCTCCATCTTTTCTTTCTTTCTTTCTTTCTTTACTTAACATTGATTGAATATATTTCTTTTTTTTATTGGTTTGGAATGTTAGTAATTTTAGGAATGTGCAATATGGACTACCATCCATACTGTAGTTATGGATGGTTTTTGCCATTCTCAGATTTTCAACAACCATTGTGGCTTTGGGTTGCAGATTTGTAAGGATTTGATACCCGAAGTAGGAGAACATTTCCTACCCTACTCAATTGATTTAGCTTAGCGTAAGTGTTTGTTTGTTTTGGTTATGATCAAGTAGTAAAAATATATTACTTCTGAAAATGAAGGATCTGAGTAGAAGTTCATACATAACAACTAAAAGATGCCTGAACTCCAAAAAATATTTTCAGATCAAAGCTCAAGTGCATACTAATTTTTAATTCAACTTTCAGAGAGTTTATCTACTTAATTTATTAATTATTATTTTGCATAGTTGATAGATGACATCCTCTTTTAGCTTCTGAGGCTGAAGCTAACATAATAAAATCTTGCAATATGACTTACAGACCCACATATTTAAAGACAAATAAATATATACACATGAAGGAATAATCATCAAGATAAAATAGTGTGTAATTCTTGTTTGTAGGTAGTATACTGAGATTCCTAACCGATGGGACTGTCAATGCACTTTGGTTACCGTGAAGAAGGCCATACTTGGTTAACCTTGTGTAGGAGTGCTGGGATTCAATAGGGAGAAAGAGGAGGGCAATGGATGTCAAGGATGGATTCTACTGTTTTAGGCCCATATATATATAAATAACTGAACACTGTGATTAGTTTCTCTCCTAATTTTTTTTTAATTATGATACTATATAGTGCTATGCTTAAACTGCATTGCCAAAAGGGAGGCCTAAGTCTAACTACCCCTCCAACGGCTTGTTTAGGGTTTTTGGCACGACCCTCCCATTCATAAACATCTTGGATCTGAATTTGGCCCTAACATAGAGGGTTTATTATATCAACAGTCGATCATAAGATTATAATCTCTTCTATGTGGCTTTCTTATGCTCCTTAGATGACTTCATTGTGACAGGAGAAGGATTGGATGGTGATGATCAAAAAAATTCTACATTAATAAGCATTTATACTTGGTGGTTCTGGAGCTGGGGATTTGGGGACTGAATGTGTACTTACTAGTTACTTTTAGCTTGTTTCATCAACTATCAAATATGATGAACAACAAAGTCGATAAGGTCTCTCTCTAAAGTTTCGTCGTAAAAAATCTCTAAGGTTAACTGTAGTCTTGGTCGGAACTATCCAATACCAAAAAACCCAACCCTGCTATACCACAAATTGAGCTACCCCTGCATTTCAATGGCTAGCAAAAGTACCCAGGTTAAAAGTTGAGCTACTCCACCGACAACACAAGACAAGTATATATTTTTAGGCTGATGTAGATGTTACGATTTATTTTTTATCCACAACTTGTTAGTTCTTTTCTAGTTATCCCTATTAATATAAATGATCAAAGCTTGATCTTCACTCTAACTAATTCATCCTTTTTAACTCTACCACGATATCTTGTAGAGGTTGAGGAGTTATAAATGGCTCTTATTGTTGTCATCAGTTAGGAGTATAGTTTGTTTGTGCTGCAGTAAAGCCTTGATTGCCTTCTTGGACAGTTTAGTGCTTGCACAACAGACTATGTTGCCCTGACACGGCGGTCAAAAAACAGATTTTGGCATGCCCTAGTGTATTTTGGGGTGTTCGTCTTATGTCCATTATGTATCCAACACAGACATGATACAAAATAACACCAAATTTGGAGTACTACTTCAGTAGAAGCTGCTTTCGCAAACATGCTTCAGGGAGAGTGGTATTAATTCGAGGCAAACTATGGTTCATGAATCGAGCTGCTTTTGGAATATTGACTGTGAATTTCCTAGAGGCCTAAAACTCAAGGATTCACAAATGGTTGACTGTGTTCAAGATTCTTAGGCTTCTAATTTGACTTCCCAGTTAATATTACTGCTGTAGTAAAAAGTTCTCTGGAGTCACAATTTCTTTTGAACCCAACATGGTATTTATTGATCAATACCATTCTTTCAAGCAAGTTTGCTTGGTCAAAACTGCATCTTAGCAGGATGCTAGGAGAACTGTTCATATTTGGGACTTCCTCATCTTTCGTTAGTAGCCAGCTAATAGATACTAGCCTCACAACCGTATCATGTGTGAGGACTAATTATGAAACCATCTTCTACATGGAATGCTGGAAACCCTATTCTCTGTCCAAATTGGATCCGGAAACCTTAGTTGTATGTAACAAGACATAATTGTAACTTATGGAACTCTCTGAACTCCCTCACATGCCATTGGTAGAATTTCTAGATTGTACTAGGTTTGGCTTCATTGTTTTGTGACCATTTAGGTGGATTTTGTACAATTTAGACATTTAAAGGAACTTCTTCATGCTCTATCTCCCAAACTTAGTTGTTGGGCCATGTTGAGTTGGAGACTATTTGAAGAGGAAATCTTCCCAATTCCTCCTACACCTTCTTTCTAATAGTTGAATTGCTTTATTACAACAGGTATTCCATCTCTCAAGTCTCAACCGTCTTGTGAGGGTCCACTTTTCACATTAACCAGTTTAAAACTCAACTGAGAAACTATTGCAAAATCAGGTCCATAATAAGTATCCTTCGAAGCACATCCTCAGGGGTTGTAATTTTGGAGTTCCCAAGTTTATTAATTGCCACTTGTACAAAGGCCGAATGGTGTGTATTGTGTGTTCGCCTCGGTAACTGTAAACTTTTGGAAATTAAGAATTTAGTTCCTTTGGTTTCCTGAATTTGGGATGAAAGTTTTGTTGTTGTTGTTGTTGTTGTTGTTGTTGTTGTTGTAGTTCTTTTGGTTTCCAAAAACAAAAAGAAACTAAACTTCCAATTAAAAATCTTGTTAGCAGTTATAAATTAAGAAATGACAATTTAGGTGTACGCTGACATGACAATAAGAACATTTTCAAAGGTGGGTGTTAGATTTTGGAAAGCCAATGGTAAACTTATTATTTGTTGCCAATGTTCTAAAATTCGCTATGCGGATTCGGTGCGGAGGTGGGGTTCCTAGCGTCTAGGCCACCTAGCACCAAACATGTATCGGGCTCCCCCCCCCCCCCCCCCCCCCCCCCCCCACTCCCTTGTAACAACTTATATAGTGTTATATCATAATGAAACACACTTAATAAAGAAATCATTAACATGTACTTTATCATTATCATGATTCATGAAGACATCAACAACATTATTTCATAATGAAACACACTTAATAAAAAAACCCACCATATCCATAATACGAATTGAAAGTTACAATGTTCTAAATCCAAATCAAACAACATATCCACAATACAACTGAACATAAAAAAAGCAACAAACAATCTTAAAATTCGAACAGCCGCACAAGACGTCGAATAGGGCCCGCACAACCGCATAATACTGCCAAATAGGGAGTTTTTGGTTCGGCCTAAGATGCTTAGCGCCTAGGTGGCCAATTTTTAGAACACTTGTTTGTGCTTTTTCACGAGATTTGATGACTTCAAATTATTTGCATGGAAACTAGTTTCTTTTATGAGTATTAGCTCCTACAAGTTACCACATTTTCCTTCCAATAGACAAACACGAAACTAGTGGATAACAGGGATAGTTTCCATCCGGGTTTCAACTTACCAAATACACCTACCTACCTAAGAGCAAGAAAAGTAGAGTAATAAGGGAAGAGGAAACAGAATGGGATAGGGTCTAGTTGTGGCTTAGGGGTGCGACGGTGTGTATTGATTAGTGATTAGTTGCTTGCATTTTAGTCATTTTGGAAAAGGAAGGAGGGCTCCTAGGGTAGCTTGTGAAGTGGGGGGTAACTATTAGGATGGCTGCTGGTGTACATCGTTGAAAGTTGCAAA
>JAYESA010000010.1:174293722-174316222 GCA_036927795.1 Iris macrosiphon
AAGCTCATTATGAGGGCAGCACCAATCATGGCACAACTGGGTTGGTGGTGTATTCACCAATAGCAGCAAAGAACTGTCAAAGGTGGACGGGTATGGGTGTCTGGACTCTGGAGATGTGCTCGTACCTCTGAGTTCTCCCCTATCACTGCAACCTCTTATAAAATCAGGCATTGAAGACTTGGATCTCATTTATGTTGGCCTTGATATGAGAGTAAAATAATATTTTCTCGCTTTTTTGTCTTGTGTCTTCCACAAGCACAACCCGTAGCTGCCGGATTGGCCCTCTGATATCATTGTTGACTACTTGAGTTCCAGGGGACTTGAACAGAGAAATCCTTCCATTCATCTTCATTGGCCAATCTGTAATGGCATTCCTAGTATTCTCCTAGCGTATAGAGGGCCAAGCTCATGGTCTACATGTGCTGCCAATCACCTTCTCTCTAGGGCCTTTCCTTTCCATGACTTATTTTATTTTACATCCGTTGGGTATACTGCGTTTTTGCTGACTAAATCATGTGCAATTCAAGATGTAAGAAGTTGTGTTAACTAGTACTTCTGAAAAATAATCGTGTTTAAATTTTTTTTCCTTTATGGTACTTGTTGAAGTCCCTGCAAATGCATCAAAACTCTAGAGCTATAGTGAGGCAGGTTTATATATTTATTCTAACATGCCCCGCATGATGAAGGCCATTTTGGGTACACTTGGATTCATGCAGAAGTAATTTTTTTTATAAAATCGCTTAAATACGAATTAGAATATTCGAACTTGAGATACTCTCATACCATGTTTAAGTTCCTTCCACTGCACCAAAACTCTAGAACTATAGTAAGGGTTGACTGTTATATATTTATTCTATCATAACTCATAGGTTATGTTGGTAATTACTATTTACTACTGTGGAGAACTTTTTTTGGTTCAATTATATTCTCCCTTAAATAACATTGTACCAAAAGTTGATTTCAGGTTAATATTTTGCCTTTCTTTAGAGTAATATGCACATATTTGATGTCTTTTTTACCTATATGTTTCTAGTACTTTTGCACTATTTATCTTTTGATCCGACTTTTTGACTTATTAGAAAGTATCTGTTTGGGTTCCAATTAGACAGAGAAACAAGAAAAATCAAGATAACCAGGACATGCTTGCCAAGGATATTCTTAATGCCACTTTTTTGTTGGGTAGCAGGTATTCCGAAGGGTAGAAATTTGAAAAGAGAGAATTAGAGGGAATAAAGGAGAAGGAACAATAATGTTCTATCCAGAATATACTTAAATACAATAGTCAATAGTTGTTTGTTTTGTGTTTAGCTACTGTGATAGTTCTCTTCATATGGAAAGAAATTGATGAATTTCCCCTTAGCATTAAGTAATGTAGCTTCGTTGGCATGATATTATTGTCTTAGCAGCTTTTGCAAAATTATTGATGCCAATTAGGAGTACAGCTATAGATATAGACACTAAGTAATTGTTTTCTGAATCTCGCTACTTTCTCTTACATTTTAGTGCCAGTGATTTCTAATTAACTCTTGAAAGCTCATATACTGCTAAAAAATGGTTCATTTCTTGACATGTTTTAACCATGCAGATGAATCGGGAGAAGCTCATTAAGATGGCCGGTGCAGTCCGCACTGGTGGAAAGGGTAGCATGCGAAGGTTCTGAACTAATTTCTAGTACAGCCTCTAGTTTGCAGGGATACCTGTCTGGCATCTGCAAGAAATTTTTGGAAATCTTACATATCAGTATTTATGGATAGCCTAAATGTTAAAGAGGAAAGTAGATGTTAACAAATTGATAACATATACTCTAGGTCTGGTAATTCCTTTTACTCACATTTCTAGCATGTAACTCATGGTGATGCCAGCGATTAGCAAGAAATGATAGGTTAATAAGATTTCTGGACTTGGAATTCCTCAAAGTTACTTCAGGGCTCTAGAGAATATGAAAATAGTCTGAGGTTAATACTGTGTGATAGTACTGAATATCATTGCCAATATTTTTGAAGCAGATAGTTTATTTCTTAAAGTTTCTTACTGTGTTCTTAGTCCATGCCATTCTTTCTTCTCAATGTATTGTAATCAGGAAGAAGAAGGCAGTTCACAAAACCACGACTACAGACGACAAGAGGCTCCAAAGCACTCTGAAAAGAATAGGAGTAAATTCCATCCCTGCTATAGAAGAAGTCAACATTTTCAAAGACGACTCAGTTATCCAATTTTTGAATCCTAAAGGTAAATCACAAATAAGATGCATAGCTATATAGACCTTGTCATATTACTTTTTCTCAACTAACCAAATCTTCATTTTCTTTAATCATTTCAGTACAAGCTTCAATTGCGGCAAATACATGGGTGGTCAGTGGTTCTCCTCAGACAAAGAGTACTCTCGGTTCCTTTCCCAGTATTATTGTCAATACGAGATAGTATATTACACACATTCTCCGAGCAGGAGAAGGCTTATTCTATTTTCAGATTGTAAAATATTGTGCTAATAGTTGCATACTACTTAGTTATTGTTATTAGAGACAACTCCTCTAGCTTTCAACTGACTTAAAATGAGGGCCAAAGAAAACCTAGGACTTCTATTTAATTGTAAGTGCTTTTTTATCCAAACAAACATTCTGTCAACTGCAGTCCGTACGCAGCTTCCTCATCTTGGATGGGCCCAGATAAAATTCATATCAAATTCTGATATGTTTACTAATGCGCAAAATTTTCTTTTGACAGAACTGCAAGATATTCTACCATCGATCATCAATCAACTAGGTATGCTCTCTCTCATAGTTGTACTCCTGCTTAACCTATCTGCTATCTTTACATCATGAAGCATGCTGGATCATTACTTTCTTTGTTTTACCACGACTTTGCATTCTTGTCGTCCTGCTTTCGTCTATCCTTTTTGTCATTTATAACAAGTACATCCTATTTATTTCCTTTATAGTCCTTGCCATAGCGTGCTATGTTGCATGGACCGGAATATGGCACGACACTACACAGAAGTTGTGACACAAACATGGCACACATTTTGGTGTCATTTGTGTATTGGGAGTGTCCGTCTCATGTCCGTTACGTGTCTGACAAGACGCAACACAGACACGACCCCAATTTTTGGAGTTATTACTGTGCTTGTGAGGTTGAGGTCTCATATCTTTAAAAGTTCTTACCTATTTCACCAAAACTCGGTTTTCTGATTGGGTCTTGGTATTTCAATCCCATTTTTTGTTTTCCTGATATTATCGTTTTTTTTTAAATCCAACGAGCCTTTGGTTATATATGGGGTTGTGGGCCTAAAGACTCGAAAACTCACTGGTGGTTTCTTTTTCTTTCCCTCTATTCAGGTCCTGATAACTTAGATAACTTGAGGAGGCTTGCAGAGCAGTTCCAGAAGCAAGCACCTGGTGTGGGTGCTGGTGCTGCAGCAGCTCAAGAGGAGGAGGACGACGACGATGATGTCCCTGAGCTTGTCCCTGGCGAGACGTTTGAAGCCGCTGCTGCTGAGGATAAGGTTGCTGCTTAAGAGTTTTGTGTGTAGTACTGAGGACGACCAATCAGCGAGCGCCATGTGACCGCATTTTCTTCCGCGGTCTGTGTAGACGCACTGTTGTCATATTCTCTTTTAAGTACAAACTTTGTGTCAGCATTCACTCAGGATCAATTTTTTTCTTTTCTTTTGGATATAATTAATATGCCTACAAAATATGTGTATTCTATGACCCATCTTCTAGGGTGTGAGTTTGGTTTATTCAATTTTCAAAACCGAATAAACTAAAATTTCAAAATTTCAAAATCGAATCCAAAATACAAAAGTTGTTTAATGTGTCTTGTCTAAAGTAGAGATTGTAAGTAAATTATATTTAAAAAATACAAAATTTGTATATACATTTGTTCATTTCAAAATTGGGTTCAAAGTTGAATTAGTTGTTAAATTATCAAAATTGAATTTAAAAATACATACACAAAATTGTTTCAAAATCTATATAAAATATACACAATTTTTAATTGAAACTAAATAATTTTTTTTTTGTATTTTTAAAATCAAAACTTAACCAAAATTCTTTCAAACAGGACCATTCGGTTCGATTAGATTCGATCTTTGGTCCAAAACTGGACTTGCAACTCTCAATGTGGCTAGCAATGTATTTTTACAACGTAAAAATAATGCAACCGAGCCATAGATTGATGCGTTGGTATCTATGCAAATAATTTGTATCGGAGCCCAACCCAACTCGTATCGGCACCCGATTTTGAGTCTATTTTTGTTCATCAATGAAAACTGGAATATATGTTCATCCTTCTAGACAAGTGTTGCAATGTGTCATTTTTATGCAATCTAAAACCAATTTAGAAATAGCTTTGTGAACATCTAAAATGAATTTGACTTTTATTTTAACACGTGACATCACTTGAAAGATAAACATATATCCTAGTTTATTTTAGGGACTGTTTGGATAGATGTAACTCTTTCCAAACGATGTAACACTTGACTCCGCCTGCAACCGAACTCCCCTCCGGTCGGCGCCTCCTCCTTCCTCGAGTCGGTAGATCCTCGCCATCCGAGTCGCACAGTGAGCCTCCTCCTTCCTCGACTACACTTCCGGTGGGGATGCAGGGGACAGTCTTTGAATTTGTTAGAGATTCCTATCTTCCAATCCACTTTTACCGCATGCTAACCAAACAAAGAAAGTCCCGATTTTATCGACCACTTGCAGCAGAAACTACTACTTGCGGTGCAGTTTCTGTTATCCAAATAGCCCCTTAGTGTTGAACAAAAATAGACTCCCTTATTCTAAGAGCATCATCAGTAGGTGGTGTTCAAAATTTTATCTTGAGGTCCAACATTTCAAAAAAAAGAAGAAGAATTTAAATATAGAATGGGTTGTGTTTGTACGGGAATAGTAGAGAATGATAAATGAACTTTGGTTCCAAAGATTGTGCATCAAAATTTTATGCGAAAATAATAATAATGTAAATCTAGAATCGTAACTTAATATTCTACAAAATAATTTTTTACATTTTGAAATTAGAAATTTTCAGACCCAACTTATTGCTGCTGTGGATAAATTATATCTGAAAATTTAAAAATTGAAACTTACTATTTTACTATATTCTAAACCTAGAATGGACGATGCTCTAATAGTCGGTCTGGATGTTGGTGCAACGCCAAACTATTATTAGTAATGAAAACGGTGGGGTGGGACCCATCAGAATTTATCATCACCAGAATTTAGAAATAGTGTGCTGCCACTTCTCACATCACCCATAGGTTGGTTCGTGGGGGCGTGTGCGTGCTTTGCTGCGTGATTACTTTATAGATACGCGCACCACACCAACGACGGTTTGGTGGGGCCCGGCAAATTTCTGTTTTGTTGGGGCCCACCGGAGTCCGTTGTGTGGGCAGACCGGCACTCACGACTTCGGAAAGGTCGGCTAAGCACGCGGGGACGACCCGCCACGACGCGGGTCTCCTCCTTCGAGAAAACGGCCAAATCCAAAACGGGTCGGATCCGATTCGGATCACATCTTCCGACCCGCGACCGATAGTTATTGTTGTTATTCGAAAGTTTGAGAATTTTTTTTTTTCATGTGGTCCCGACATTTTATACACATGCTTCGTTGCAGTCTTGTGGGCCGGCCCACTGTTTCTCAACTTTTTTCATTAATAAAATTTTATTATATTTTAAATTTATATTAAATATTTAATCTGGTCATATTTGGACGTCTATAATTTGTGTTAGACTATTTTAGGTTTGATATGATTCTTATTTTAGGGTTTCTTATTTAGGAAATCCTATTATGATCTAAAATAAGATTTATTATCCTATAAATATAGGAAGAGGGTGGAGGCACAAAGCATGCACAAAGGTAGAGATTCGAGGTGCTCGTTCATAAGAAAACTAAGAGAAATTTAGTGCTTTGTTCTTAGGGTTCTTCTTCGTACAAGACAAAAGGAAGAAGAGATCTAATCGATGAGTCGTCAACTTCGGTTAGAAAAATTGCTACGGGTTGGTGAATGATTTTAATTGTAATCTCTTTCTTTTCTTCTTGAGTGTTGTGAGGGTGTTGAAACTATTATGGCAAAGGGTTTCAACATTGGTTTTTTGCAATCTTGTAATTTTATCTGAGTTATAAAAGTTAAAATTTCTCCATGTGACGTAGTCACCGTCATATACTTGTCTTCATCTGTGCTTGGTGTTCGTAGATTGGTTTGTTATCTCAGGTGGGTTGGCAAATACTTCCGTGCCGCGTCCAACACGTGGTATTAGAGCAAGGTTCTTCTCGAGAGGGAAGGTGCAAATTGTAAACACCCTAATTTTCAGAGTAATTTTTTTAACACAATTTTTCCGGATTTTCGGTATTTATAGAGGAAGAACCAAGGTGATTGTGAGTTAAAGATTTTTGAATGCAGTTTATTGATGTTAAATTATTATGGAATTAATAATTTACGGTGTAAAATAGAAAACCGGACGTATGGCATTTTTCGGTGAATTTATTGGACACCGGAGCAACGAATCGAGGACCAAAAGCTATTGGATTGTAAACCGAACCCAAACGATCCAAGCCCAAACCAACCCGACCCGAAAACCCGATTGAGAAGCCCTAGCCCCGCCGGATTGCACTGTAGCGGCTATTAAAGCAGCCGCAGCCGCCATCCTCGATATACGTGCCCGAGCAGCGCCGCTTTCTCCAGAATCCGTTCGCCCATCGGAACCCTAGCTTCCTGACGAGCACCCGCCTCCTTCGTCGACCTCAACTACCCGCTACCAACGCCTAGCCGTTCGCCCATCGGAACCCTAGCTTCCCCGCACCCTCGTCTCCACCTCCCTCCCGTTCCTGACTGCCTCGCCGTCCCTATCCCTCCGCCTCAGCCCGCAGCCCCGAGCCCCTCGGCTTCACCCTAGTTCCTTCACCACCCACCAGTCCGGCTCGACGAACTCCCTAGTTCCTCCGCCGCCCAGGAACTCGACGACTCGCTGCCCGACCTCCGCGTAGCCGACGAACCACCGGAGCAGTTACCCTCGGTCGGCCGCCCCTCCCATCTCAGCCAGGGTAGCCCTAGCACCGACTCCGCAGCACCGCGGACACGGACACACCACTGCTCTCAACCAGGACACGGGGTTGACGTTTGGAGACGTGAGAAACAGATTCACGGAGCCCTGTTCAGGTACCGTTTTCTTTCGCCTCGCAACTCCATTTTTGATTCCGCCAATTGCTATGCGTAGACTGTTTAACCCTCTCGGTGTCCGTGCAACTCGCTCGGTGCATCGCGTCCTGTAGTGATCGCACACCGCGATCCAAAAACAGGAAAAACAACGCCTTGTTCTACCCCGGAACTGAGTCCGCCCCGCCAATCGGGACGACTTGGTCGCACGCGGTCTTTACCGAACTGTGCGTGACGTTGATGCGGTCGTGTAGGATTTCGCAGAAGTCGATTCGGAGGTGTGTGCACCCCGGAATCAACGCATATCCGCCGACGATACCCCGTATCCGTCCTTTCTGGAATACGCTGTAACTTTGCGTACGCACGTTGGATCGAGACGAAACTTGCGCCATCGGACTCGTAGCAATACGCTGGTCCTGTGTCCCAAGTTTGGTCCGATTCCGAGAACATTGACAAAATCACGTATCGTGGGCCCCACAGGCTCCACTTGACGGGTGATTTTGAGATCGGCTCATCGGAATCCAATTCTGGAAGTTCCGTTGGGTTCGTATCATCGTTCCTGACTTGTAGACACTGAGTTTACAGAATTTGGAGACCTTTGACCCTGACACGCTTTTCGGTGCAAAGTGGCCCACATGTGGACCCCGCTTTAATCCGAAAATGACCTTTTTGCCCCTGTGTCCAAATTGGACGTAAGGACAGGCATTTCTAGCTATTTGACATCTTCTGAGACTAGTGGTGATGTTTATTATAGCTTTTGGAGTAGCACCTACCGGATCCACTGACACAGGGACAGTTGTTGGTATTCGGACATCAGGCAAGTGTACCTTGCCAAACTCTGCAGCTTAGTTATCTATTTTCCTTGCTTTATATATATTACTGTACATG
Source organism: Iris macrosiphon (assembly GCA_036927795.1). Lineage (NCBI taxonomy): Eukaryota > Viridiplantae > Streptophyta > Magnoliopsida > Asparagales > Iridaceae > Iris > Iris macrosiphon. The sequence continues at coordinate 174,301,767 of JAYESA010000010.1, forward strand.
CTTAACCTAGGACCGTGTGACGTACTTAGCGTCCGATTATCAGTCGGGTGCCGACACTGTACGCAGTGTTGGGTACGGTCATCTAGAGATGGACATCCGTGACACTTTATATTCTCGTACTTGTCTTATCAAGTACCCTATGGCCCAGGACACTTGACACTATTCATGAGATAGGATTTTCCCGAAATATTCGTGGTGATTATGTATAGGATACAGGACATGGACATTATATTCTTAGATACTTTATGACTTGTTGCATTTAGCTATGATCGCGCTTGACATGGACATGAGACGTTATGGTCATGATATGCGGGATTACATTGGGTGGGGAGAGACACACATGCTACAGGCTGTTTACATATATATATCTTCTATTATTGAGAGGTCGTAGACTCTCATAGCAGAGCTAGACCCACTACCGGTTATTACCGCTACCGGCTCCCCGACACAGAGCTTGTAGTGGCTCAGCCTGAGTTATAGTGTTGCTCTCACTTGCATTTTCACTTAGATGGTTACATATTTACCCCATTGTTTTATTTAGTTATTTATTTGCTGCACTGCTTATTTATCTATTGGCATGAGCTTTCTTATACCTTGCTATGTCCCCTGAGGACCTGGATCCGGATTTTGTCCCCAGGAATTGAGGACGAGATTTACCCCGAGGTTTACGGGACCAGAGCAGGAGCTGATCCAGGAGCGGTACCGCCATCCGAGGACGAGGTCTTAGCTGAAGACTTCTCTTGAGCATCCATGTTTATGCTCAGTTTTTATTATTTATTTCAGTCTTTTATATTCTGGTCTGTTGAACCATTGTACTAGATATTTAACGGGTTGTTCCCCGAAGTACTTTGTGAGACTATCTGATGATTTATATTCTTTATTTATTCTGTGGATCATATTTCATAGCTTGTGTGGATGAGATTAGTTGTACCATGATTGTCGTAGACTTGTTATGTTACAGCTTAAGTATGCCCTGATGGATCCAATAAATTGGGATTGTCCATCGGTGCGTACTGCTGGCCATTGACACGCGTCCGGTTCCACGGTATTTTGGGACTGGGGCGTGACATGGTTTTTGTGGTGGCCCATGCAGGTCTACGACTAAATTGTTCAGTTTCAACTTAGGGACTGAACCAGCCTGCCCTAAGGATAGGATAAGTTCTAGGTTCTCATCCATCTTTTAATCCATCGTTGAACTCTATATCGACTTGAAATTTTTACTTGAACTGCATCCTGTATTGATTCCTCTGTGCGTTCTTACAGTTTATATTTTGATTGCAGAGCAATGGATTCCGGGAACAGAGATGATATTCCTTTGGATACGCCACACGACGCTGTGGTTACTTATGGAGACGGAGTGACACCAGGGGATGGAGGACAAGCATCGCAGAGTGATCAAACCGGTCAGCCTAATCCAAGGTTCCGGAGAGATGACATCCCACCTCCACCACAATTCACTCCCCAGATGCCAGTATTTCCGCCCGGACAAGCCATGGACGGGCAACAGATGTTCCAGATGATGTATGCCATGATGCAAGCACAGCAACAGATTCAGCAAGAGGCCCATCGGCAGGAGGCCGAGTATCTGAGGACCAGCCTGGTATCCGCATTGGAGCAGGCAAATCCCCCAACAAGGAGAACAGCGACGGGATCTATCACTGATTTCCGTCACCTCAAACCTCGCACATTTTCTGGTAAAGAAGGGCCAACGGAAGTTCATGAGTGGCTCACAAACATTCAGCATCAGTTGGAAGCCGCTGAACTTCCAAGAGAGAAGTGGATAACTGCCGTCAGAATGCAGTTAACTGATAATGCGCATCACTGGTGGTTAGCAGAAGAGAGGAGGCTTGGACAGGACCGAGTCACATGGGAAGAGTTCTCCAGACTCTTCCAAGAGATGTACATTCCAGCAGTCGCACGGTCAGAGCTCAGAGACAGGTTCAACCGCCTTATCCAAGGCAGCATGTCAGTAGAGGAATACAATACGGAATTTATTCGCCTGAGCCGCTTTGCCCCGATATTGATCTCGACGGAGGAAGAAAAAGCAGAGAAGTTCTTTGACGGCTTGAAGTTTGAGCTTCAGAGAGTGATTGGATCGGTAGCACCTACATCTTATACCGATGTCCTTGCAGCGGCCCGACGCTTGGAGCGCGTCACCAGGAGGGAGTCTAATCTGAAGAGACCTAACACATCAGCACCATCCAGGCCAGCACATGGGGATTCAGCAAAGCGAACCCAGAGGGGTATGCCAGATAGAGCAGCACATAGGGACAGACCTCTTCCTACTTGCCACCACTGCGGCAAGGTAGGACACATTGAGAAGGAATGCAGGCGTAAGTTGGGACTATGTTTGAGCTGTGGATCCAACCAGCACTTTTCAAGGGACTGTTCTGAACGCAGAGACGGAGCACCAAGACTAGCATTACCTGCACCACGACCAGCAGCAGGAGCCCAGCAGACAGGAGTTGGTGGGGTCAGACCACCAGCCCCAGGAGGGAACCAGCAGAGACCACCCCTGGCACCACAGGCAGCTTTATTCCAGCAGGCTCAGCAGCAGCGAGGCCCAGCACAGGGGCGAGGACAGGCATTCACTTTAGCGGTTGAGGAGGAGGCTACAGCAGGCGAGGTCATCGCAGGTACTATTTTAGTAGCTTCATTACCAGCTGTAGCATTATTTGATTCTGGAGCTTCGCATTCATTTATAGCAACTAGCTTTGTTGCCACCCATAGAGTAGCTACTGCACCCCTACCGAAGATGAAGAGGATTCTTACGGGAGGTGGAATTATTCCGGTTAGTGATGTCTGTAGATCATGTTCAGTGGTAGTTTGTGGCCGAGAAATGCGAGCTCAATTTCTAATCTTTTCGATGCCGGATTATGATGTCGTACTTGGTATGGACTGGTTAAGTCAGTACCATGCGACTCTTGATTGCCGACTTGGGCGGGTTATATTTAGACCGCCTGGACATTCAGAATTTGAGTTTCTTCGAGGAGCAGTAGAGCAAGGAGTTCAGCCTACTCTTAGGGTACTATCTGTAGAAGGGGAGACAGGTTACCCAAGAGTCATCTCAGAATTTGTGGATGTATTTCCTGATGATCTTCCAGGTTTACCGCCTGATTGGGAAATAAAATTCACAATAGACTTAACTCCAGGAGCAGAGCCTATCACTTCATCAGTATATCGGCTAGCACCTAAGGAGTTAGTGGAATTGAAGGAACATGTTGATGATCTTTTGGAGAAGGGTTTCATTCGACCCAGTGTTTCACCTTGGGGAGCACCCATATTATTCGTGCCGAAGAAGGATGGAACGGTACGGTTGTGCATTAATTACAGGGCACTAAATACTGTAACCATCAAGAACAGGTATCTCTTACCACGCATTGATGATCTATTCGATCAGTTGAGTGGTGCAAGGGTATTTTCGAAGATTGACCTTAGATCCGGCTATCATCAGATCAAAGTAAGGAAGGAAGACATCCCGAAGACAGCTTTCAGGACGAAGTATGGACATTATGAGTTCTTGGTGATGCCGTTTGGTTTAACCAACGTGCCAGCAGTATTTATGAGTTTGATGAACAGAGTCTTCCATCAGTTCTTGGATAAATTCGTGGTGGCGTTCATTGACGACATCCTCATATATTCCAAGAGCCACGAAGAACACGAGGAGCATCTCAGAATCATGTTAGAGACCTTGAGACAGGAGAAGCTATATGCCAAGCTCAGTAAGTGTGAGTTCTGTATGGACAAAGTACCTTTCTTGGGACACATCATCTCAGGAGAAGGACTTTCAGTGGATCCAGAGAAAGTTGCGGCAATAGAGACTTGGCCTACACCCACATCAGTTGCAGAGGTGAGAAGTTTTCTCGGACTCGCGGGATATTACCGACGGTTTGTAGCAAATTTCTCGAGGATTGCAGAACCGATGACGAAGCTGACCCGCAAAGACCAGGAGTTTATATGGACAGAGGACTGCCAGAAGGCCTTCGAAGAATTGAAGAGGAGATTAACAACAGCACCTGTCTTGACTCTTCCTACAGGGTCAGGAGGTTTTGTTGTTTACAGTGATGCATCAGGTAGTGGACTGGGATGTGTTTTGATACAACATGGCAAAGTCATTGCTTATGCATCGAGACAGTTAAAGGTTCACGAGAAGAACTACCCAACACATGATCTGGAGCTAGGAGCAGTTATATTTGCATTGAAGATATGGAGGCACTATCTTTATGGAGAGAGGGTAGAAATCTTTACTGATCACAAGAGTCTAAAGTATGTGTATACTCAGAAGGAGCTTAACATGAGGCAGAGACGTTGGCTTGAATTGATGGTAGATTTTGACATAGATCTGCAGTATCATCCGGGAAAGGCGAATGTTGTTGCAGACGCACTCAGCAGGAAGCCTACGGCTTATTTCTTGACGATGCAGCCCGAGTTGTTGAAGGATTTACAGGAGCTTCAGATAGAGGTCGTCTTACCAGGACCGAATGGCTTGATGGCTAATCTTGAGATTCAGTCATCACTCGTGGAGAGGATTAAGGAGGCATTGCCCACCGATGCTAGATTCCGAAGGCTCAAAGAAAGGACAGAAGTCGGCATACAGACAGGACTTCGCATTCACGAAGACGGGACATTGAGATTTGGAAATCGCCTATATGTTCCAAATGGAGAATTGAGACATGAGTTAATGACTGAAGCACATAGCTCTATGTACTCTGTTCACCCAGGAGGAACCAAGATGTATCGAGACTTGAGACAGTACTACTGGTGGCATGGAATGAAAAGAGAGATCGCAAGATTTGTGGCCAAATGCTTAGTCTGCCAGCAAGTAAAGGCCGAACATCAGAGAACTGCAGGTATGTTACAGCCGCTTCCGATACCGGAATGGAAGTGAGAGCATATCACGATGGATTTTGTTACAGGATTTCCGAAGAGCCCTAGCGAAAGAGATGCAGTGTGGGTGATAGTGGATCGACTCACTAAATCGGCACACTTCTTGCCATTTAGAGTTGGACAGTCCACAGAGGTACTAGCCGACATGTATATGCGACAAATTGTCAAGTTACATGGAGTGCCTGTTAGTATCGTATCGGATCGAGATTCGAGATTTACATCTCATTTCTGGAGAAGCATGCAAGAGAGTCTAGGCACCAGACTCAAATTCAGCACGGCATACCACCCGCAGACAGATGGCCAATCGGAGCGCACCATTCAGATCTTGGAGGACATGTTGCGATCATGTATGCTAGACTTTGGAGGATCTTGGGAAGATCATTTGCACTTAGTAGAGTTCTCCTATAATAACAGTTATCAGGCCAGCATCCATATGGCACCATTTGAAGCTTTATACGGAAGGAAGTGCAGGTCACCTATATGTTGGAGTGACGTTGGTGAACGTCAAATACTGGGTCCAGAATTGGTAACGCAAACAGTGGAAAAGGTGAAGCAGATTCAGAATCATCTACGAGCAGCTCAGGACCGACAGAAGCATTGGGCAGATACGCATAGACGTCCCCTAGAGTTCAAAGAAGGAGATCACGTATTCTTGAGAATTTTGCCCACTCGTGGTACTATCAGATTCGGGAGCAGAGGCAAGCTGAGCCCAAGGTATATTGGACCATTTGACATCCTCGAGCGTGTGGGTGAGGTGGCTTATCGGCTTGCATTACCTCCATCCTTAGAGGAAGTGCATGACGTATTCCACGTCTCCCAGCTGCGAAGGTACGTGACCGACCCAAGTCACGTAGTCGATCACTCAGAGATTGCAGTGGGCCCAAGCTTGAGATATGAAGAACAACCAGTTGGCATCCTCGACGTCAGTGAGAAGACATTGCGGGGACAGACAATCAGACTGGTTCGAGTAGCTTGGAAACACCATTCTCCTGGTGAATCGACTTGGGAACGAGAATATAGTATGCGCCAGCGATACCCTCACTTGTTCGAAGAGGCAGTTATAAATTAAGCAACCTTGTATTTCCATAATTCTTTTATAGCTTACTCTTTAATTGCGAGGACGCAATCCTTTTAAGGAGGGAAGATTGTAAACACCCTAATTTTCAGAGTAATTTTTTTAACACAATTTTTTCGGATTTTCGGTATTTATAGAGGAAGAACCAAGGTGATTGTGAGTTAAAGATTTTTGAATACAGTTTATTGATGTTAAATTATTATGGAATTAATAATTTATGGTGTAAAATGGAAAACCGGATGCATGGCATTTTTCGGTGAATTTATTGGACACCGGAGCAACGAATCGAGGACCAAAAGCTATTGGATTGTAAACCGAACCCAAACGATCCAAGCCCAAACCAACCCGACCCGAAAACCCGATTGAGAAGCCCTAGCCCCGCCGGATTGCACTGTAGCGGCTATTAAAGCAGCCGCAGCCGCCATCCTCGATATACGTGCCCGAGCAGCGCCGCTTTCTCCAGAATCCGTTCGCCCATCGGAACCCTAGCTTCCCGACGAGCACCCGCCTCCTTCGTCGACCTCAACTACCCACTACCAACGCCTAGCCGTTCGCCCATCGGAACCCTAGCTTCCTCGCACCCTCGTCTCCACCTCCCTACCATTCCCGACTGCCTCGCCGTCCCTATCCCTCCGCCTCAGCCCGCAGCCCCGAGCCCCTCGGCTTCACCCTAGTTCCTTCACCACCCACCAGTCCGGCTCGACGAACTCCCTAGTTCCTCCGCCGCCCAGGAACTCGACGACTCGCTGCCCGACCTCCGCATAGCCGACGAACCACCGGAGCAGTTGCCCTCGGTCGGCCGCCCCTCCCATCTCAGCCAGGGTAGCCCTAGCACCGACTCCGCAGCACCGCGGACACGGACACACCGCTGCTCTCAACCAGGACACGGGGTTGACGTTTGGAGACGTGAGAAACAGATTCACGGAGCCCTGTTCAGGTACCGTTTTCTTTCACCTCGCAACTCCATTTTTGATTCTGTCAATTGCTATGCGTAGACTGTTTAACCCTCTCGGTGCCCGTGCAACTCGCTCGGTGTATCGCGTCCTGTAGTGATCGCACACCGCGATCCAAAAACAGAAAAAACAACGCCCTGTTCTACCCCGGAACTGAGTCCGCCCCGCCAATCGGGACGACTTGGTCGCACGCGGTCTTTACCGAACTGTGCGCGACGTTGATGCGGTCGTGTAGGATTTTGCAGAAGTCGATTCGGAGGTGTGTGCACCCCGGAATCAACGCGTATCCGCCGACGACACCCCGTATCCGTCCTTTCTGGAACACGCTGTAACTTTGCGTACGCACGTCGGATCGAGACGAAACTTACGCCATCGGACTCGTAGCAATATGCTGGTCCTGTGACCCAAGTTTGGTCCGATTCCGAGAACGTTGACAAAATCACGTATCGTGGGCCCCACAGGCTCCACTTGACGGGTGATTTTGAGATCGGCTCATCGGAATCCAATTCTGGAAGTTCCGTTGGATTCGTATCATCGTTCCTGACTTGTAGACACTGAGTTTGCAGAATTTGGAGACCTTTGACCCTGACACGCTTTTCGGTGCAAAGTGGTCCACATGTGGACCCCGCTTTAATCCGAAAATGATCTTTTTGCCCCTGTGTCCAAATTGGACGTAAGAACAGGCATTTCTAGCTATTTGACATCTTCTGAGACTAGTGGTGATGTTTATTACAGCTTTTGGAGTAGCACCTACCGGATCCACTGACACAGGGACAGTTGTTGGTATTCGGACATCAGGCAAGTGTACCTTGCCAAACTCTGCAGCTTAGTTATCTATTTTTTTTGCTTTATATATATTACTGTACATGCTTAACCTAGGACCGTGTGACGTACTTAGCATCCGATTATCAATCGGGTGCCGACACTGTACGCAGTGTTGGGTACGGTCATCTAGAGATGGACATCCGTGACACTTTATATTCTCGTACTTGTCTTATCAAGTACCCTATGGCCCAAGATACTTGACACTATTCATGAGACAGGATTTTCTCGAGATATTCGTGGTGATTCTGTATAGGATACAGGACATGGACATTATATTCTTAGATACTTTATGACTTGTTGCATTTAGCTATGATCGCGCTTGACATGGGCATGAGACGTTATGGTCATGATATACGGGGTTACATTGGGTGGAGAGAGACACACATGCTACAGGCTGTTTACATATATATATCTTCTATTATTGAGAGGTCGTAGACTCTCGTAGCAGAGCTAGACCCACTACCGGTTATTACCGCTACCGGCTCCCCGACACAGAGCTTGTAGTGGCTCAGCCTGAGTTATAGTGTTGCTCTCACTTGCATTTTCACTTAGATGGTTACATATTTACCCCATTGTTTCATTTAGTTATTTATTTGCTGCACTGCTTATTTATCTATTGGCATGAGCTTTCTTGTACCTTGCTATGTCCCCTGAGGACCTGGATCCGGATTTTGTCCCCAGGAATTGAGGACGAGATTTACCCCGAGGTTTACGGGACCGGAGCAGGAGCTGATCCAGGAGCGATACCGCCATCCGAGGACGAGGTCTTAGCTGAAGACTTCTCTTGAGCATCCATGTTTATGCTCAGTTTTCATTATTTATTTCAGTCTTTTATATTCTGGTCTGTTGAACCATTGTACTAGATATTTAACGGGTTGTTCCCCGAAGTACTTTGTGAGACTATCTGATAATTTATATTCTTTATTTATTCTGTGGATCATATTTCATAGCTTGTGTGGATGAGATTAGTTGTACCATGATTGTCGTAGACTTGTTATGTTACAGCTTAAGTATGCCCTGATGGATCCAATAAATTGGGATTGTCCATCGGTGCGTACTGCTGGCCATTGACACGCGTCCGGTTCCACGGTATTTTGGGACTGGGGCGTGACACAAATATGTCTACGAAGTAGATGAACACTCGTATGATCACCCTTATAGAAAAAACTGAACGATTTGAAAGCCAAGGATGGAGAATCTACTCTGGTGCAAGGACTTGCATGGTTCGTTGGAGGCGACAACGCCAAGCCGACGGACAAAGGTGCTGATGACTGGAAACAACTTGATCGGGAGGCTGTTGGATTCATCCGCCAATGTCTGGACGACTCGGTATTTTACCACGTGTCTATGGAGAGTTCTGCAAAAGCATTATGGGAGAAGCTACATTCGTTGTATGAAAGGAAGACGGTTGGCAACAAGGCATTTCTTATTCGCCAATTCGTCAATTCGAAGTACACGGAGGGTGCACTGGTGGCACAACATCTGAACAAGGTTTAGGGCATCATCAATCAGTTGTCTGCAATGAATATGGTGATTGAGGATGAGATTCAGGCCCTTCTGCTTTTGAGTTCTCTGAATTGAGTTATCACGATAGAGACAGTCAAAAGCAGCTTGTTGAACGAGGAGATCCGACGTAAGCAAGTGAAATCGTCGCAGGAGTCTTCTATTGTGGCTTCTTACGGAAAGGGAAGACCCAAGTCACATGCGATGACAGATGGGAGTTATCGAGATCTTGCGACTGCTATCACTATGGTGAAAGAGGTCAGATCAAGATACACTGCATGAAGCTCAAAGTTGAGAAGGCCAAAGGCAATGACGATCAGGAGGATCGCATGGCTATGGTAGATCTCATCATCACAACAACCGATGCAGAGAAACCTTGTAACATGTATCATAATGACGATTGGGTCATGGACACGGGAACGTCGTATCACGCCACTCCACATAGGAGGATCTTCGCATCATACCGCGGCGGTATATTTGGACATGTGAAGATGGACAATAAGGGTACAGTTACAGTTGTAGGCATCAGTGATGTGAACTTGACAACGAAGCTTGGTGAGAAGCTCATTCTAAAGGGTGTACGACATGTACCGAGTTTGCGCTACAACTTGGTTTCGGTAGGGAGGCTGGCGGATGATGGTTGTCTCAGTTTGTTTGGGGACAAAGATTGGATGCTTACGAAGGGTTCCCAACAGCTGGCTCGAGAAGATTTATGTTGTGGCATGTACAGGCTCAAGCCGCTGAGCTGTACATGAGGGCCACAAACATCGAATGGAGGCTTGAGTGGTATTCTACAGAAGTTAGTGGATCGTCAGAAACTTATCTTGGAGGGGCTTCAAGATATTTTGAGGATTACAGAGGATTCGGTTCATTGAGACAAAGCGACGAATGGTGATGAATCAAAGATTGAGGGTCAGTATGTTGGTCCCATGATAGCTGGTCGGTCTCCAGGTGGGGGTTACTTCACGTATCTGATTTTGGTGACAGATGGATTGCCCAAAGCTTCATGAAGCGACATCATTTTCAGTAGTACAAAGTCTGGGAGGAGATCAACGTTTGCAGTAAACTCAATCTGAGATGGGAGCATCATCATTCACACAGTCCAGGGGGAGCTGTGGGTCATCGATGACATGCATATTGCATGATGTTCTGCTCGAGGATGCATGCGTATGGGGGAGATTCATGTTCAGCAACAAAGGTGGGTAGATTCAGGAGTTAGAATCTGGGAAGAATCACACCGTTCGCTTGGTTGGGCCTGTGTAATCACCCTAATTTTTGAATTATTTTTTTTAAATTTATTAATATTGGTATTCTGAAATTTTTGTGATTAAGAAAAAAAATTATTTTAGCTAGTTATAATATATAATATAATTGAATTTATAATTATGTGTATTTATTTAATTATTAATATTGTACAAAAAATATATTTTTGGGTGTACAACTATTATTAGTGTATTATAATTTTTCTGAAATTTATTGAGGTCCAAAACTATTTTTAATGACCATATATATATATATATATATATATATATATATATATAAAAGAAAAGAAAAAGAAAAGAATTAATACCCAAACCCAATAACCCAAACCCAATAAAACCCGAAACCTAAACTAACTCCCTTTCTTCCCCCACGTACAGCAGCAAAGCCTCCCCCCCCTCCTATATATATATATATATATATATATATATATATATATATATATATATATATATATATATATATATGTGTGTATATATATATATATATATATATATATATATATATATATATATATATATATATATACAAACCTATAACCTCAAAACCCAAACCCTAACTCTAATCCCAGACCTCCGCCGTCGACCCGCCGCCTCCGGCCTACCTCCGAAAGCCCGCAGCCGCACCGCCGCGCCGCCTCGTCGCAGGGCCACACCGACTCGTCGCAGCGCCGCGCCGACCACACCGCCGCCCCCCTCCCGCGTGCACAACAGCACAGCTGCGACCCCTCCTTCATGTGGAGCTTTCGCCCTCCTCGCTGATCCGTTTTGCTCTTCGTCTTCACTGGTATGTTCATAACCTAACCCTCTAGAATTTTTTTAAGTGGAACAAATTTAGGCTCCCCGGTTTGATCGAAAAATCGACCGAAAGTTGGCCAAAAAACTGTTCAAAAAATAGTTCAGAATTTTGATCCAAACCCCCCATGTTCATGCCCAATTTGCCACAAACTAGTTAATTATTTTCAAAATATAATTGAAAAAAATTCTTCACAATATAACCAAAATTTTTACTGTTCTTTTAGTTTTTATTAGTTTGCTGTAATGGTTAAATTATTTTTGTTCCAAAACGACCAAAAACTTGTTTTTAAAACATCCAAAATCTCGCGATACGGGGTGCGTCCTGCCAAACGAGGCAACTTCGTCATGTGCGAATTATACCGAAAGACGTGTATTATCAACTCGGACGTGTGGGCTTTCGTGAAACTTGATTTGGATGTGCGTGCACACCGGAATCAACACGTATCCGCCGTAAAATCCCGTATCGGCCTGTTCTGACACTCGTCGTAGCTTCGTGTGTGCTTGTCATTTCGTAACAAAAATTATACCGTCGGATTCGCAGTGTTACACTGATCCTGTGACCCAAGTTTGGTTCGATTCTGAGAACGTTGACGAAACGTCATTTTGTGGGCCCCACGGTTCTACATGACGGACGATTTTGTGATCGGCTTATCAAAATCTAGTTCTGGATGTTCTGTTGGGTTCGTATCGTCGTTCTGGACTCGTAGACACTAAGTTTGACAAATTTAGAGAACTTTGTCTTTGATACGTTTTACGGTGCAAAGTGGGCCACATGTGGACCCCGCTTTGACCCAAAACTGTCAATTTTGCCCCTGTGTTCAAATTGTACTTATGGGTAGTCAATCCTAGCTATTTGTAGTATTCTGAAAATATTGGTGATGTTTGTTTCAGCATCCGGAGGTGTACGTGCAGATTCTACTTTTCTAGGAGCAGTTGACAGAGTTCAGAATCCAGGCAAGTGTACATTGCCATGATGTATCATATTTTCTTGCCTTTATATATTATTTAGTTATTATAGTTATTTTATATGGTTGTTGTGTGTTTATCCTAGGACCGTGAGACGTTGCTTAGCATCCGAACAAAATTCGGGTGTCGACGCCGTACGCAGAGTCGAGTAACGCCACTTAGAGAGTTGATTCCACGATCCTATTTTTATGTGCTTGCTTTACCAAGTACGCTATACCCTAGGACACTGGATACTATTTTATGTGACAGAATCTTTCTTGAGTTATTCATGGTGATTCTATATAGGCTTACATGATTCGTGATATGAGACTTGCATATTATATGGATATTATTATGACTCGTTGCACTAGCTAGAGGTCATGATCTTGCATGTTATGGACATGAGATATTGTGGACATGAGACGTGAGGTTACATTGGGTGGGAAGAGACACACCATACTACAGGCTGATTATTGATATATATACTATACTACTGGAGGTGTTGAGGCACGTACGCCGGAGTCACAATACACTAGGGGTGCCTTGGACTCTGTCTCAGATCTTTGGCACCTATATTGAGCCTTGATACTACTTGCTGCTATGGGCTCCCCGACACAAAGCCTGTAGTGGTTTCAGCCTGAGTACGAGTGATGCTCTCACGTGCATATCACATAGATGGTTACAGTAGTTTACCCTTGAGTATGTGGCATTATACTATTTTACTTTTTGGTATGTTGTTTCTTGTACCTTGTTACGTCCCTCTGAGGACCTGGTCCCCTTCCAGTTTTTGCAGCATAGACAGTTATGGAGCCTTTGGAGTTGCTGATGGAGTTGCTTGTCTTGCAGACATTGGTACCAGGTACTTATATCATTTCTACCGAAGTTATGGTTATTTTTTCATATTGTTTATTCATCTGTTGATGTAGCCTAGTTTTATAGACTCATATTTCTTTCTCGAGTCTATTCGAGTTTGTGTGTTACTGGACGGCAGATTTTAGCACATGTAGCTCATTAATTCTTGTGTATTCTGTTCATTGTGGATTGAGGCATATATATTTATATTTACTTGATTATTTAGATAGTGACCATTATAATATAGCTTATACGTATTCGAGTCGGACCAGAGTCTGGATGAATGCGTAGCTGGCATGTTACGTATTCCTAGTCCTACGTATTTTGGGACTGAGACGTGACAGCCTGTCATGCCCCAATCCCGCAAGGGGGCCGTTCATCCTCGCTTGGGTCCTTGCGGGACCGATCGTCCTCGCTTGGACGTGATACCGTGTAAGCCTAAGATGCGCTTGTACAAGACCAAAGCTTGAACAAGGGCAAGTAAGCTATTCAAAATGGGAGCAACGACACAATATTGTAGAAAAGTAAAGAACACAATGGCATAAGAAAATAAGCTCTTTATTGATAATCAAGATGTGATACAAGCGGCGCTTGGCCGATATTACAATTCGCTCAAGCTCTCTTTCTCTCGATTACAATGGCATAAGAAAATACAAGTGATCACTTATTCAGTGATCCTTACCCATGGCCGAACGGTTATCCCTGCAACAGACATACAAGTTAGCAATAATTTGCATACATAAACAAGGTTCTATTTTCTGTCCGTTTCTGCATCAAACAGTTAGGTATGCAAGAAGGCTAGCCTAGCGTGCGCCCTAACTATATGATGGCCCATAAAAACCATGATTAGCAGTTGGGACGTACAAGCCCATCTCACTAATGACAGATCGACTAATAGCTGCTGATACACATGGTTGCTATGCACTAAAATACGCTCAAAATAGCAGCCGAGACTCATGGTTCAGCACTACACTAAAAGCCACACCCACCCGTAAATAAGGACTTCTAGCCTCTGGGTGTTCCAGATCTCACCCAGGTCGAACGATCCCCAGTGCCCCAGGAACCGCTCGAAAGATAAACCTTGTGCACAAGTTGTCAGACCGATGCATGAATGCACTTCTATCAGATAAATACTTATGATGCACATGATCATGAATAGGCAAACATTCAATCAAGCAATAGAGCCAAAGCTCTTTTAGTACGATAGGGAACATGCAAGCAATCTATTACTTAAGCAAGCATAACATTCGTTCTTTTAGACAAGCAAGTAGTTCTACTCTAGTTTAGCATGCGATACAGGGACACGTTCAAGCAATCTTTTACTCTTTCTTATTAGCATAGCAATGGTTAGTTCGATAG